>QEPC01003278.1:642347-690907 GCA_003113815.1 Sphenodon punctatus
GAGAGAGGCAGCAGCCTCTCCCTCATTTCCCCTGGTCGAAACTAACAGACTGAACCAGGCAGAGGAGGGGGCCCGGCCAGCCAGCGTCACGACGTGAAGGAGAGGCAGGTCCTCTGCCTTCTTCTCCCTCACTTCCAGTGGAAGTGAGGGAGCAGCAGAGGATCCGCCTCTCCCTCACCGCTGGCCCCCTCCACTGCCTGGCTGGGCCCCAGGCCGGAGTTGGCGGCAGCGGGAACGAGAGCGGCAACAGCGGATAAGGTAGGTGATCCGAATGGCTGCTCGGGGATGGATGGGGGGAGTGCCCCCCTGAGCCGGGGAGCGCCCCTAGGCACACTGGCCGCCGGCGGCTTTGCCGCCGGAACTTAGGGCCCCACCTTCTTTCCCCGCCCTGGACCCCGCTTTGGGTAAGGCCAGCCCTGGCAGTTGGAACACAGCGCTGGGCAATGAGAAGTGATATCATAAATCTAGATTGCAAAGGGTTTAAGTTATAGGATTTCAGGACAGCCCAAAGGGCTGCACCATAGAGTAACTGAGAGTGAACTTTGGAGTTAAAAACAAAAAGCGCTGAATTAATAGAATTGCTTTTCTGGGATCTAAAGAAACATGAAATGACTGTCGAAGCTCCTCTAGCCCAGTCGTAAGCAGTCTTAAACTGTAGATCCCATTTCCCTTGGGCTTGAAAAATTACTCCCAAGTATTTATGTGAAGTGACTTGTTCGATGGGATTTGTATCCAAAGTCCACTCATAACGTTGTTTAGACCTGCCAAACTCTTAAGGCCTTTGTTTTGCTGTAATTAATCTGGAGGCTATTTAATTCATGGTATTTTGTCAAAGCTGACAACATCCTCCTTATGCCAACTTGTGCTTAGGATAAGTGAACTGCATCATTGGCATAGAGCAGACATGCAACAGGGTGGTTAGCCAATCGGGGGGGGGGGGGGGAGTTTGATTGTGTTAAACAGGGATCCACATCATTCAAAAAATAATTAAAGAGAGTAGGAGCCAGTATGCAGCCTTGGCATACCCCAGAAGATAAATGGTGTAGAAAGCCACTTCATTGGTTTCCTGTAATGTAAATCTGCAATATGTGAATTTCTGTTAAATAAATTCTGTGTTAACCCAATATTAGCCTTTAACTGAATGTCTTGTTCCATGTTATCGATTAATACCTTATAATTATTTGTTTATTTAAAAGTAGAAGCACCTTAACTCTTCCATAGTTATTGCAGCACATTAAAATTTTAACCAATCCATCACCAAAGCTGAAAGAAAATAAAAAATATTTTTATCCACTCTGTTTTCAGTGTTGCATTTAATAGAATCAGCTCTTCCTATTGTTGGAGGGATCAATCTGTTGAGATTGGACCGACAGGGAGAATCTCACAGGAGTCCAAAGAGCCACAGTAGATGGAGACAAGTTTTGTTAAAGGAAAGGTTAAAAATACAGGATAGAGACCCCTAGTAGCTACAGAATAGAGCTACATCCCAGAGATCAAGGGTGGTCTGAGACGAAGGTTCAGAAGAGTTCGTAGAGGAAAGAATACCTGAGTCAGGCTGTCAGTCATAGCTAGTTATGAATACATAGTACCAAGTCACTTGGTAATAACATCATATGTTCTACTTATACATTTCCAACATCATCAATTCCACTTCTATACAACCACCACTTATTGCCACACATAGTTATAAACAAACGGTTTCCTTCCTGACCATAACAATATAACACATTCATTAGTCTGTGGGCAGAGGATCCTTGGAGCTAGCTGGAAAGTGATACTCTTAACATCTAGCCTTGTAGCTAAGTTGGCGTTGTTATAGTATGAGATTCTGTTTGGGATCTCTCTAGCTTGGCCAGAAGAACAGCTTAGACCTGATCCGTATTATCCCACTATCTGATCCTTCCTGTTCCTGCATTTACCATTCATGATATTTAATACCTAATGCTTTTCTTTGCTAATGGCATAAGTTTGAGTATTCATTAAACAACTTTTTGACTTTTACAGGAGCGAGATCGCTATGCATACAAGATCCACCTTCCCGAAACTGTGGAGCAGCTGAGGAAATTCAATGCCAGAAGGAAATTAAAGGTAAAATAAATCTGTTAAGAAAAACATAATGGAATTAATTTTTATTTTATATAGCTTGCTTTATTAAAAAGTAGTCTACTTATCCTCCCAGGTGGGGGTTGAGCAGTAGGCTCGCAACCTGTCCTAATGGACAAAAAAGTGTTCATTATAGAAGCAGAAGGTGGTGGCTATTTCAGTAAACAGCATGTCACAATTGAACAGTTTGGTCAAAACAATGAGTCTTAGTGAAAGCCATCATGAAGTTCTTTACCAAAGGCAAAACAAATTATGACGGTAGTTTCTGGAGGAGTGTCTACAACAATAAAAGCTGTGCAGAGGATGAAAGAAAGGGGTGCAAATATAATTCTCAGATAAGTGAATGCCAATGACCAGGAATGCACAGGCCATTGTTAAAAAGAGGAATAAAACCACAATATATAGGAATGCAAGATGGTTCCCACTTGGAGAATCTAGCATTAAAGTATGATTTCTAATGCACAAAAGTTACTTACAAATTGGGAGACAGTAGGTAACCAATTGGTCTGAGCTAGGTTTGGAACGTTATTAAAAATGAAAACTATTTGGTGTTCTTCACCAACTGTTAATTGTGATGGTGCATTCAAAGATCATTTTTAGGATTGCCTCCAAACTCTGACAACATTCCAAAGCATGACAATCTGTTTAGAAATGGGGGATTTCAGTGCCAGGTACATTGCTGGTGCTATATTAAAAAGTTGGGTGTGACTGTAGTGGAGCAGATGAGGCAATGAGCATGCATGGCCTTGGTTTCTAAAATGAAAACAGTAAAAGAATAATAGAACTGTACCTGACATTGAGCTCAAAATTAGTGGAACATCATTCCCAGATGAAAATATCCATAAAGTAAGTGGAACTGTATTGTTGAAATTATCAGGAAGAAAATTAGAAGAAAAAGAAAGAAAATATAGAAAGAAAAGAAATTTAGATTTAGAAAAATGTAGAAAGAAAATTTAGATCAGCTTTCCAGGATGTTGGCACATATAGAGGAATTAATGTCAGAAGTAGCCACAGTTTTAATGCAGTAAGATTAAATATCAAATTTAAGAAAAATAAAATCTCCAAAAGCATCAAGAAAGTCCACAGCAAAAGGGTAATAGACAAGTCATTGCAGCATTTCTCCAGAAACCTCCAGAAGAACAAATTTCAGGTTTATTGCTCTCTCCCAGCGGACAGTTTGCCTGTGGGAAGAGTATACCCCTCCATTACCTTTGAGTTCTTTCCTGCCTTGTGGAGAGAGAAGAGGCAGGATCTGCTGCTTTTTTTGAGCAGAATTAGCCTAACAAGACTCTTTTCTTTTATTAATCTGTATTTGGATTAATATGATTTATTGATTTTGTGTGTGTCCATTTATTTTGGAATGCTAATTTAACTACGCTGCAAGGTTTGTGAAGGTCTGATCCTGAAAAGACTTGCCATCAGCTGGAATTCTGCGGGCTACAGTAAGATATGATACAGAAGGTATACTGCAGCTAGATGGCTGAGAAGTGTATAGGAGAAGTTAATAAGACTTAAGTTCTTTTGGGACCAATAGGAATTAATTACCCTTTCACTTAAAAGGATGGTTGCAAATGCAGCATTATTAGGTGGAGTTTCTATTGGAGAACCCTGTAGGGCAGCTTCGTGAGCAGTAGTCCAGGCCTTCACCTGTCACTACAAAGTGGACTCTTTGGGATTCTTGGAGGCAGCTTTTAGCCACAGGGTTCCGCAAAGCGTTCTTCAGCCCATTTGTAGAGGGGATCTTAAAGAAAAGCAGGAGGGACTACTTTGGGGGTGTGGTGGAATCTGCCCCCTCTGGGGGAAGTCCCAAGTAATGTCTTCCCCTAGAAAGTCAAAGTGTGAAAATAAATGACATGGTAGCCACCTACAAGTGGGTGACCTCCGGGCTGTTAAGCTGCCACAGACCAAGAACACGTGTTTCTGGTCTGGTGCTCCCACATGTGTCCTGCCAGGGAAGGCAAGGAACACTGTGCAGACTAAGGGCGCTTGCACACATTACCAAGGGTGCAGGGGGAGAAGAGGACTTCTATGAGGGCAATCATGGCTCTGTTCTCATGGGAATTAACGCATGCGGGAATGCGCTATTCTGGTTTTCTCCCATGAAAACACTCGTGATTGTAAGAGCTACACTGGGGGATCCAGTATAGCAGGGAGCAGTCCTGTGGGGCTGCTTCCCCTTTAAGAAGGGGGCTGAGGGGGTCTGCCAGAGGGCTGAGCATGCCCAGGAGCATGGCAAAGACCACCCCCTAGCTGGGGAACAGCCTGTGGGGTAAACAGGCTGAGAAACCCTGGGACAGAGTGGACAGGTTAGTGGCCCTTTAAGGCTGAGGAAAGGAAGCCTGGACACGCCCACTCTGTACATAAGGAGAGCAAGGTAAAGAGGAAGGGAGTCTCTGCCAGGGAGCTGAAGGAGCAACATCTCCCTGAACAAGCCTTCCTGCTCTATGCTCTCCAAGGTGCTGAAGGACCAGAGGGACCCAGGTACTGAGGAGAGGCTGTGCCCAGGAGGGAGCCTCTTGCCTGTGGAAGGCTTGGCCAGAGCCTGGGGCTTTGAGGCCTTGCCGGATGGACTTTGGGGGTTGATATTGTGGTGCTCCTGTGCTTGAAAAAGACGGACCTCGGCCTGCAGGGTGGAGGCGACTGAGCCGGCAGTCCGAGGTACACTGGACACAGGTTGTGTTCAATAAAGGACTGTGGATTAATACCCTCTGGAGTGTGTGGTGTGTCCTGAGAGGGTACCCCCTTCTTGGAAGAGGGGGATTCAGCCGAGGCTCGAGGCTGAACAGCGTAGCGGGGGTGAGCTAATTCCCCAGAGTGCAACCCCCAGCACCCCGTGTGGCCCTGGGAGACCGCCCCTGCTACACCCAGACATGTGAGTGCTCTTTGGGGAGAAAAGCGGAATAGCACATTCCTATGTGCACTAATTCCCATGAGAACAGAGCCATGATAGCTCTCTCAGAAGTTTCTACCCCTTGCATGTAACATATGCATTGGCTCTAAAGTACATCCAGGTGCTGGCGTGTGGGTATGCTGTCTGATGTGGGGGTGGCACCGCTGGGAGAGAGCCTCTGCTTTCAGCCCGACTTGATTCCTCCTCACCTGGTGACGATAATGAGGCAAAGCAAGCCTGCTGGTGAAACTGACAAAGCGGAGACTGCAGCCCCACTTCTCCCCTGGAATCAGCAAGCTCTGCTCATTTTCTTCCTAGATGGGAAGCAGATGACCAGGGCTCACAGCTGGTGCACAGAGGAGCTGATAGGAGAAGGGAAGGAAATGTGAAGAGCGAATAGGAAGAAGCTGTAGCAGCTGCTGAAAAATAATAGTACAACTTGGTTAAGTTGGTAGAGGATTCTAACTGGCAAGTTCACACTAACTGGAGTGGAACAAATAGTTTGTTTGTTTGTTTGTTTATTTATTTATTTATTTGTATTTCTTAGTGTCCCCCCCCCCCCCCCCCCCCCCAATATATGCCCATGGCATCTCGGGGTGGCTTACAGCATGAAAACAACAATTTAAAACAAATAACAAAAACAATTTGTTAGGGACAAATAAGGAAGAATTCATGCAAAAAGAACAAAGTGATGGGCAAAAAGACATTTTTGAGAAATTCTAAAAAGGCCACCATCACAAACTATAGACTCATCAAGATGTAATGCAAACATATCTAAAAATAATATTTCATATTCCACACAAGTGAAAGATGCAACAATAAAAAAAGTTAAGTTCGGATGGTTGCAGGTAAAGATGACATCACTGAGGAAAAGTTGAAAGCTTGTAAAGACGAAACCATTGATAAAATTACTGAACTCTTTTTTATAATCCAGATTGGGGTCAGGAGAAACAGCATTGTATATAGTTACATTTTCAAATAATTTTAATTGAAGCTCTTGAGATGTTACCCTCCATTCAGTGATAGGCAAAGACTTCTGCAGCACCTTCATAACTGAAGCAGCTGGTGTAAAGGTGAGCGAGAAGCAAAGTTGCTTCAGTCCAGAAGATCAGGTAGCTACGTAAGACTTAAAGACTACAGACATTGGCACTCATTATCCCTAGAGTATATTCTAATGGAGCCTGCAGACACTGCTGCTCCAAACGTCTTATGAGTTACCCCAGGAATCCCTTAAATAGTGCTTGTGTAAAAACACGATAGGGCGTTAACAAACGAAACGATAGCCTCCTAGTGTCTGGGTTCAGTCTGAGCATCCCCCTCACATGTTTAGCATGTCACACCTAACAAACTGGTAGCCCCCTGCATGTATTTCTTGTGTGTGAGACAAGTTTAGCTCAACAAGCCTTTATTGTAATGATGGTTGTACGCCACGCCGAGCTGCTATTTTGCAGGAGGGTGTGGGATAAAAATATTCTGAAATAAATACACATCTACTATGTGGGTAAGAGTAAATCCTTCTTAGTACGTATATGTAATGACAGTATATTTTTAAAGGAGGACTCAAGACAAAAAGAATATAAAAAACATATAGATTTACTTATATTCAAATAAGTTTTCAGATAGTACAAATAGGAAAACTCATTCAGTTACAAATATGAACAATGTGATACAAGAGACATTCAAAGAACATCATATATTGTCTAAGTCATAACCTTAAAGAAAAAGCTATCTATCTGGCTATCTATCTGGCTCAGTGTCATAGCTGTATGTTCCAGCACTTACTGAAATTAATAAGTGTCTACCCACTGACTGACCAGTCAAAATCAAAAACTTCAGAATAGGCACTTCTGCCAGAAACTGAACCCACTATAACTGATTCATATCTTAAGCCTAGAATTTCAGTGGAAGACACACAAAAATCCTACTGGTAGAAGTTGGAATGTTTAAAAATACACACTAGCTAACTTCTCTCACAATGCTTTATTTACAAGTGAGTTTCAGGTTAAGCCACTAACACACACAGGTGAAAAGGTAAATAGCTTTGGTTAACCAAAGAGAAAACTGGATAAGAAACAAACACAGAGTTTCAAAACAAGTCTTCCTAGTCTCTCTCCTATGCAGTATTTTAGCTTTGTCAAACAGATCTCTTCACATTTTGAATCAGAGGTTTGCCAAGCACATATGAAAATACATCAAAATGCATGCCAATACATGACACCACCCCCTATGATGACTGACAACCATGGCGAGCCATGAGAACAAGAAGCTGGACCACAGAAGTTCTTACCTGGGTTATATCCCCCCAGCAGTTGGCGGCTGGAAATAACTTTTTGCTATGTGCATAATGCTGAGCTTATTCAGCAAATCGCATACTTTGAGTGACTATATTGAAAACTGAAATCAAAAGCAATCAGCCTTTGTATGTTGTAAACCCAGTTTCTCGCATCCATGGCTCTCAGTGATGTACTGGCAGATAGCAGTACAGTCTTATCGAGGTCTCGCCCACTGTGGTGTTGGGAAATCCCTCTCGGTTCGCATAAAAACCCCAGTCAAGCATGCGCCTTTTGTACTCTCAAGCATCTTCTGCATTACCATACAGTTGGGGTGGAAAATATCCCCGCTCGCCAGAGCACTCTGCACTCTTCCAAGTGTCCAAACCTCGAATAGGGCAAGAAGCTCTGTTGGTTTGCATTCCCTGTATTCAGAGTCTCTAGTTTCCCCAGGAGATTCATCTCCACCAGTAACCCTGCGGATATCCACTCGCTCTCATCAGGGCAGTGATGAGGAAAAACAGCAGGCAAGGTCCCGCCTCTGTTCCTGACTTCTCTACTTCTGGCAGTACACAAACGTCCAAAAAAGTCAGTCTCGTATATTAGTCTACACCCAAATGTCAGCAAAGGCCAGGGTGTACATCACCCTCCAACTTCTCTGCACCCCATACCCTGAGTGGACACAGCCCTATACCCCAGGTGGTCACAGCACCCACTGATCAAAGTCATGTGGCTTTCCCTAGCAGCAACCCACAGCAATAGCTTTCTATAGTGTTATGATCCCTCATGCTCATTGCAAGCAAAAACTGTTGCTTTCAAAAGATAAGAAAATGAGTAGCTTTTAACCAATAGGCAGCTCTGCTCATGCTCACATACGTTCTGAGCACAGTGACTTTCACTGCCTTGCATATTCGCCACGAGCCCAGTTCTTCAGTGGTTCCTGCCCACCCCAGTTAAAAATTCCATGTATACATGGTGGTAACAGCTGTACCATTTTTAGATGTGTTGCCCTGTGCGTTGGTGGTCTTGTTACATGGATTAGCAGAGCCAGTACAGCATAAGCTTTGTAAAAAGTTTTTCAACCAGTAGATAGCCTTGTAACCAATAGCAGCTCATACTTGACACGCAGCCAGTCCTGAAAGGACACATGACCAATATTGTCCAATCACCGCTTACATGCGGTGCACAGACAATCCTAGGTAGGCAGCTGTTTAAGCTGTTCAAAACATTTGGTGCTTAATCTACAGAGTTCACAGACCCCGGAACCACAACCATGGAGACACATGCCAAGAACTTCCTTGTGCTTCTTATGGTGATGCAGGCCCTCCTTTCCACTGCTGAGCAGAACCTGCAATCAATCCAAAAGATCCAAGCCTTCTGCTGTCGACTTGCTGTCAAGCCACAGAGAGGCTCTTGCTTGATCTCTAGCCAGGATAAGGGGTGCACCACATCGCAGAGGTGGCTCCTGTTTCAGCACCATGCACGTGCCTACCTCTGGCAACGATGGACTGCACCAAGGATGATCAAAAGACTTTCAAAGGCAGCTGATGTGCACAGAGCGGTACCTGTCGGGAGATTTGGCTTCAGCCACCCATGCCCTGCTCAGGTCTGTTCCCACCGAGAGGCTTGTCGGGGTGAAGAATTAAAGTACAGACTGGTGGGAGAACGCGCTGTCCTCATGGGGAGATGCTGAGCGGTTCAGGATGCCTCATTGCCTCATCCTGCAGATAGCAGATATTCTTAGGCCACAACTGGAGAAAAAGAGCAAGGTGATGTGATCACACATCCCCATGGAGAAGTGCATGGCCATCGCCATCTGGAAGCTCACTACTCCATACTCCTGTTACTATGTTGCCCAGCAATTTGGCATTGGAACCTCTACAGTGGGCACCATACTTGTGGAGATTTGCACAACAATTGTGGAAATGCTGATGGACTGCATAGTGCAGTTGACTGACCTCACAGAGATAACGGAGGACCTTCGTCAAGGTATTTCCGAACCGTATAATGGCAATGGATTGGAGCCATGTCACAATCATTAATCCACCCCATAGCAAGGACGACTACCTGAACTGCAAGGGTTTTTTCTCTCTGGTTTTCAAGGCCGTATTGGTGAGTGGAACTGGTCAGGTTGCAGTTCATCTGCATACTCTCCCAGCTGCCTCGCCTGTCAACAGCTGAGGATGCCGCAACCCTCCTGGAGCTTGGCTTTTTCTGCCGCCCGAGTTCCAGCAACCAGCGAGCCAAAAGATCACTCACCAGCAGAATACTACAATAACAACAGCTAAGGGTAAGCTTAAGGGTACTTTTACCACCTGGTGATTCCACAGTAGCCAGTAGGTCAGCCACTCTCCACTTCGTTCTTCTCTATCTCTTCTCTATTACCTATCCTCCCCACCATCATGCCTGCCCTAATCTCTCGCCTTCCCTCTTCTTCCTTCTCCCCTTTTCCCCTCTCCCTCCACCTTTTCCTTCCTCTACGCCTTTTCCCCCTGCTCCTTCCTCCCTCCCAGCCCATCACTTCTCTCTAACCTCCTCACACTTCCTTCTCCCCCTTGGCTACCTTCCCCTCCTGCTCCTCCCCCACCCTCCCTATCTCTTGCCTGCCCCACCGCCCCCTTTCTCCCAATCTTATCTCCATTCCCTGCCTTCCCCCTGATCAGCTCTCATTCTCCTGCTCCCTTTGGAACTGTCACTCCTCTGCCAAAAAAGCACCCTACATCCATGATCTCTTCCTTTCCCACTCCCTCCAGCTCCTTGCCCTTACTGAAACTTGGATCTCCCCCTCCGACTCTGTCACCCCTGCTACCCTCTCCTTTGGGAGTCTCTCCTTTTCTCACCAGCCACGCCCCGAAGGCCAGGGGGTGGCATGGGCCTCCTCCTCACTAACTCCTGTCAATTCCAACCACTTTCTCCTCCCCCCTCTCTCTCCTTCCCTTCCTTTGAGGCTCACTCCGTGGGCCTCTACTCCCCCCTCCATCTCTGCGTCACTGTCATCTACCACCCCCTGGCGCGCTCTCCTTCTTTCTCTCTGAATTTGAGTCCTGGCTCACTTTCTTCCTCTCCGACGATACCCCCACTCTCATCCTCTGTGACTTCAACATTCACGTTGATGTCCCTTCCCAGCGCTCCATCTCTTGCTTCCTCTCACTAGCCTCCTCCTTCAACCTCCACCTTTGGACCAACTCCCCCACCCATGCTAATGCCCATTCTCTTGACCTTGTCTTCTCTAGGAACTGCTCTGTCTCTGATCTCTCCTTTGATCCTCATCCTATCTCTGACCACTTCCTTGCCTCTTTCAATGTCTCCCACTGTCCCCCTTTCTCTTCCCCTTCTCCATGCCCCTTCCGTGACCTAAAGGCCATTAACCCCCTGGACTTTGCCTCCTCTCTCTCCCCTTTTCTCCCCTCAGTCTTCTCCTCCTCCTCCCCTGACTCTGCCATTTCTGCTTTCGATGCTTCTCTCTCCACCACCCTTGACTCCCTTGCCCCCCCTCTCCTCCCGCTCTGCCCGCTCCCACAACCCCTGTCCTTGGCTCAACCCCAGTATCCGTCACCTCCGCTCCTGCAGCTGAACGCCTTTGGCGCAAATCCCACTCTCATGCTGACTTCCTACACTTCAAATTCTGTCTCTCCTCCCTTACTTCTGCTGTCTCCCTTGCTAGACAAAATGACTACGCCTCCCGCATTGAGTCCTGTTCTTGGGACCCTTGCCACCTGTTCTCCACCCTTGACTCCCTCCTCAAGCCCCCCTGTCCTCCTGCTCCCTCTTCCCTTTCTGCTCAGGATCGTCCTTCCTTCTTCACCTCCAAGATAGACAAGATCTGCCTCGACATCGCTTCCCACTCCTCTCCTCTTCCTACTCCCTCCCCTCTTCCTCCTTCTCTCCTGTCCTCCTTCCCTCCCACCTCCCTTGAGGAAATCTTCTCCCTTCTCTCATCCTCCAACCTTTCAACTTGCACCCTTGACCCCATCCCCTCCCGCCTCCTGACCTACATTGTTCCCACTGTTGCCCCTTTCCTCCTGCACATTATCGACCTCTCCCTCTCTACTGGCTTCTTCCCATTCGCCTTCAAGCACGCCACTGTCTCTCCTACCCTCAAAAAGTCCACTCTTGACCCCTCTGACCCTTCTCACTACCGTCCTGTCTCACTCCTTCCTTTTGCTTCCAAGCTTCTTGAACGTGTTGTCTGCTTCCGCTGCCTTGACTTCCTCTCAGCCAACTCCTCCCTTGACCCCCTCCAATCTTGACCCCCTTTCCCCCCCTTCACTCTACTGAAACTGCTCTCGCTAAGACCACAATTTCTTGTGGCTAAATCTAACTGCCTCTATTCCATTCTTGTCCTCCTTGTCCTCTCTGCTGCCTTCGATACTGTTGACCACTCACTCTTGCTGGATTCACTTCACACCCTTGGCTTCCATGGCTCCATCCTCAGCTGGTTCTCCTTCTACCTCTCTGACCACTCCTTCAACGTGTCTCTTGCCAACTCCACCTCCCCCCTCCCTTCCCCTCTTAGTTGGTGTTCCCCAAGGCTCTGTCCTTGGCCCTCTCCTCTTCTCTATCTATACCCTGTCCCTAGGCAAACTCATTGCCTCCCATGGCTTCCAATATCATCACTACGCTGATGACACTCAACTCTATCTCTCTACTCCCTCTCTTTCTCCATCTATTCAAGCTCACCTCACCAGCTGTCTCTCTGACATCTCTACCTGGATGTCTCAACGTCAACTCAAGCTCAACATGGCTAAAACTGAACTTCTTATCTTCCCCCCTCATCCTTCCTCTCCCTCTTCCCTGTCGATCCTCATCGATGGGGTCACCATCCTTCCCGTCCCCCAAGCCTGTAGCTTAGGCTTCATTTTTGACTCACCCCTTTCTTTTAAACCCTACATTGACTCTGTTGCCAAATCCTGTCGCTTCTCCCTCCATAACATTTCTAAGATTCGCCCTTTTCTCTTTGTCTCCTCTGCCAAAACCCTTGTTCATGCCCTGGTCATCTCTTGCCTCGATTACTGTAACCTCCTTCTCACTGGCCTCCCCCGCTCTCACCTATCTCCCCTTATCTCCATCCCAAACTCTGCTGCCAGGGTCATCCATCTTTCCCGTTGCTTCTACCACTTGCAGCCTCTCCTCTCCTCTCTTCACTGGCTCCCCCTTCCTGAACAAATCCTGCACAAGCTCCTAGTCTTCACCTATAAAGCTCTTCACAACCTTGCTCCCCCTACCTCTCTGCGCTAATTTCCCTCTACTCCAGTCCGTAAACTCCGCTCCTCCTCTGTCCCCTCTCTCGCTCTCCCCTGCTCCCCTAACCGCTTCGTCCCTTCTCCCTAGCTGCCCCCCATGCCTGGGACTCCCTCCCTGCTCTCCTCCACCTCGCTCTGCCCTCCCAACTCCTCTCTCCCCTCACCTAACTCCTGCTGATACCCTCCATCCAGTACAATCTGTACCTAAGATCTGTGTACCCATATCCTCACCACATGGACCAACCAGCCATCATTCTCGATGTAACCAAGCCAAGCGTGTGCACCTGGGACCTCGCATCCTCATGAATGTTACACTCCTTGTCTCTCCCTCTGTTCCCCTTCCTTTGGCCATCCCCCTGTCCCCCCCACCCCGGGTCTCTCAGATTGTAAGCCCTAGGGCAGGGACTGTGTCTATTCAATTACTTTGTAAAGAGCCAGGTACATTGCTGGCACTATATAAATGTTTGCTGCTAATAATAATAAAATAATAATTTGTGGATGTGCTGGCTGGGTGGTCAGGGAAAAACCATGTCACCTGCATCTTTCGTCAGCCCCCATTCTTTGGCTGCATGTACACCAGAGATTTTGGACCCTCCACTGGGGCCCATTTCAAATGGGCTGCGGCGGGTGGGGGGATGGGTGTGCAGCGGGTGTAGGTGGGTGTACACCCGTTGAGGTGGGCACACACCCATCTCCACCCACGGAGCAACCGACATTGAAATTGATTGCTCCGTGCGTGGGTGATGGGTGGAGGTGGGTGGAGATGGGTGTAGTGCAGAAGCACATACACACATGCGCACACACCAGTGATGGTGTTCCAACAAACACACACACCCCACCACCGGCAGTGACCTGCAAAGTTCCTGAAGATGCCCCCACACACACACACGTGGAGGGGGGGCATTTGAAAAGGGCCTGAAACATGCATTTAAGGGGTACTCATGAGGTCGGTTGTTCTCAGTGCTCTGCCTACTCTCTCAAAGGTATTACCTGCCTACTCTCAAAGGTATTACTCGCACCCCAGAGCAAAAATACTTTAACTGGCAGCTCAGCACCACCTGCTCTATTGTGGAGAGGGCTTTTGGTCTTTTAAAGCCATTTGGCCCAAGATCCCCTGGAACACCACCTTGTTCTTAAAGCACTTGAACAGGGCATATTGGACCTTCTGCTCCCCCCATAGAGCGATGAAGTCTCTTCCTCGGTCCAGAGAATGCAGCATTGGCAGGTGGAGAACAAGTGTGTTTGGGTAGTGGTGGTAGTGGTGCTGGTTGTTGCTTAATTGTTGGTCTGATCCATCCATCAATGGTAAGCCTCTGCAAGTGGTTGTGGAGAATGCAGCAGCTGGGAAACAGCAAGCATCAGTGGGCAAGTACTGCCAACCAGGACAAGCAGGTAGAATGCATATTTTAAAATGGCACTGTGGACTTTAAAGGCAGACGTTACGTGCGCATCAATGAGAGCAAGACCGGAAAGAGGGGCAGGAAGTGGTCACTCCTTAGAATGCTCTAGATTCTGGCCCGTGACTCTCTTGTGCTGGTGAACCTGTATGTGCAGACGCTGCATGCAACTTAATTGACAGGATGCAGACACATGGGTGCATATTAGCCCACATTTCCCTGCAAGGCAGGTTTCACATGCTTGGGGGACCCTGCCGTAAGTGGGGGCTACGTGGGTGGGGACTGTGTGGCTGGTGGGGGCGAATATCTAACAAACTGGCAGGTGCACACCCACCTGGTGGTGTGGGCTACCATCTCATTTGTTAACACCTATAATCTGTTGCCATGTTATATAAATTTCTTTGGCTTGTTCACATAACTAAGAAAACAAAAACAGGGCATCACACATTAACTATGTCTAAACTGGAATATACAGTGTGGTTGTGTATTGGATCTTTTTTTAGGCCACTTTGATAATCAAGCTTACCACCTACATTTTACATACATGAGATGTCACTTGCAGCTAGTATTCCCATTTTGTGCCTCATGTGGACATCCACCACAATTCTCATTCTTGAGCTTCCCTCGATACAGAGACTGCTCCCTTTTGGTCTTCCTTTCTAGGATGCAGGCCACCAACTTAAAATGCGGCATATCGGAGAAGGTTCATATCTCCTCCTGGTCTTCTCATTCCTTCCTGAATTCCAATATGAATATTGCAGAAGTAGGCCTGGGGTTTCAGTCTTGAACGATCGAGTGTGTTTATAAATATATGTTGAGTTACTGTTCATTACTTCATTTTTGTGTTATCAATTCAGGGGGCAGTATTAGCTGCAGTATCAAGCCACAAATTCAATTCCTTCTATGGAGATCCACCTGAAGAGCTGCCAGACTTCTCTGAAGACCCTACCTCCTCAGGTAACTTCACTGTAAGACTTGTCTCTCTTAACCAGCTTAAAATATCTGCTGACTTTACTTGCATTTTCTAGTTTTTCTCAGTTGTACGCATTGAACCTTACATGTAGTAAAACCTCCACATCATTCATAGTGGCTTCAATGATTTAAAGTCCTCTTTGGAGAGTAGAGTGAATCGCTGTTCTGGATTTCCATTGATCTGAAAGTTCCATGCTACAAAGCCTGACATAGCATCCTATCAGTCTTATTACATTGTAAGAGACTAAGAACTGTTCATATTGTGTCCAGACCCCTTTGATGGGATCAAAATTCTTTTTTGCTGCTGCTTATTCTATTTTTTCCACAATATTTCTATAGCGTTATCAGCATTTTGGTCTGAGAAGCTGCTTCTTCAAAAGTACACTAACAGGTCAAAATTATCCCAAGTTATAAGTCTTGTACATATAAACTTTTAGAAAACTTGAGGCTAATCAGGATTTTTATTTTTTTAAACTTCTAATGGAAATAGTGGCACTATTTAACAAATAGTTTTTGCAACCCAGATGTTGCAGTAGTTTGTCAGTATGAAAACATGGAAGTTAAATTTATTTTAAAATGATTGAGACTGATTGCTAGTTGCCTTCCCATGACTGAATTTAATGTATTTGCTACTATGGCCCTTTTTATGCAGACACTAACACTGATAAAATGGGTGTTACATTTTATTATACATGGTACAGGGCAACACTGTAGCCCTGCAACATGGGACCTTTTCACATGAGATGCCTCGGAGCAATCGGCAGTGGAGTCCGTTGCTCCGTGGGTGGACATGGGTGTTGCGTGGGAGCATGCACGCACCTACGCTCACCACAAGTGGTGTTTACACAGATGCCTCCACCTAGAGAAATGCACCCCACCCACCGCAAGTGGTATTTCCACAGATGCCTCCACCCAGCAAAACTGGGTGGAGGCATCTGGTGTGAAAAGGGCCCATGTTGCAGGGCTGCAGTGTTACCCTGTACCATGTATAATAAAATCTAACACCCATTTTATCCGTGTTTGAGTGTCTGTGTAAAAAGGGCCTATGAGAAACTTAATGTAGTGGTCAATTTGTTGCACTGCATAATTAGGAATGCTTTATATTTTTATCTTCTTGGATTTCTTTTTCCTCCCTCTGTATTATATTTTTATTCTGCAAAATTAAAAAGTTAATCAAATTATTTTATTTATTAAAAGATTAAATATCCTGCCCCTCCTGCCACAGGCCTCTCGGGGCGGCTTACAACAGCATAGATCAACAATTATAAAACCATAACATTATAAAAACATATCACTCCCCCCCCAACCCCATCCCTCTCCTCCCCTACATAGAAGTTTATTGATATAGACACTTAAATAGGAATGTATTGCATATAGTATAGGTTATTAGGTGTAGGCTAGACATGCATATTGGACGTGGACGCGCTCGCCAGCTACCGACCTGTCTCTAACCTTCCCTTTTTAGGGAAGGTTATTGAGCGGGCAGTGGCGCTCCAGCTCCAGGTTCATCTGGACAACATCGGGCTCCTTGACCCTTTTCAATCTGGGTTCCGCCCCGGCTATGGCACCGAGACGGCGTTGGTGGCCTTGGTGGACGACCTCCGCCGGGAGATGGATGCGGGATGTTCGACATTTCTCATCCTGCTCGATCTCTCGGCCGCTTTTGACACCGTGGACCATGGGCTGCTGTTGAGACGACTGCGTGACCGGGGGGGTCTGGACGGGACTGTTCTTGAATGGTTCCGTTCATTCCTCTCGGGGAGGAGCCAGCGGGTGGTGTTGGGGGAGGAAACATCGAGCCCCCGCGCCTTACCGTGTGGCGTTCCGCAGGGATCGATCTTGTCTCCATTATTATTTAACATCTATATGCAGCCCTTGGGGGAGGTCGTGAGAGGGTTCGGGGTGCGATGTCACCAGTATGCTGATGATACTCAGCTGTACCTCTCGTTTTCTACCGACCCAGACCCTGCTGTCTCGGTGCTATCCCAATGTTTGGAGGCCGTGGCGGATTGGATGCGGCGGAGCAGACTGAAGCTCAACCCAGATAAGACGGAGGTGATGGTGGTGGGGAGGGCGAAGGGGGTGGTGGCCCCCCTGATTGGGGGGGTTTGCCCCCCTGTAGCTCAGCAGGTCCGGAGTCTGGGGGTCATATTGGACGCAGACCTGCGGCTGGAGCGGCAGGTGGAGGCAGTCGCTAAGGCTGCCTTCCGCCAGCTTTATCTGGTACGTAGGCTGCGTCCGTATGTCTCTGGCCCGGACCTGGCCTCCCTCATCCATGCCTTCGTCACCTCGCGGCTCGACTACTGTAACGCGCTCTACGTGGGGCTTCCCTTGTTCTTGGCCCGGAGGCTGCAGCTGGTGCAGAATGCGGCGGCCCGTCTTCTTACGGGGACGGGTCGCCGGGAGCACATTACACCGGTGCTCCGAGCGCTGCACTGGCTGCCGATAGTGTGCCGGGCCAAGTTCAAGGTCCTAGTGATGATCTATAAAGCCCTATACGGCCTTGGCCCCTCTTACCTTAGGGACCGCCTCGCCCTTCGCGCCCCGGAACGGCTCCTGCGGTCCGCCGGGGGTGCCCTCCTGGAGATCCCCCGCGTGAAGCGGGGGGCCACGATGGAGCGGGCATTCTCGGTGGTAGGGCCGCGGCTGTGGAACTCCCTTCCGGAGGAAGCTCGCCTGGCCCCAAGCCTTTTAACATTTCGGCGGAACTGTAAGACCTGGCTGTTTGCCCAGGCCTTTGGGAGGGAGGGGGGGGGGGGGTAGTTTTTAATCCCCCGCCCGTTTATTTATTTATTACTGTCCTTTTACCCTGTTTTATTGAGATGTTTTATATTTATATTTTAAATTGTTCTTAATTGTTTTTGACTGTTGTTAGCCGCCCCGAGCTGCGTTGCAGGATGGGGCGGGATATAAATTTACAAAATAAATTTAAAAAATAAAAAATATTAGTAATTTTTCATATGGTCATCATGCATTTACTACTGCATTATGAGAAAGGGAGGAAGGAGTTCTGAGAAGTCTGGGGCAGGTGTCTCCTGGCACTTCTGCCACTGGTGGCAGCCCAGAACAGAAATTATACCAAAAACAAAATCTTCATTGTCACACAAAATAGATACGGATACCAATAATGATACCAAAAAATGAGATTTTGTTAATAGCAATAATGAAAAACAACAGTTTTTAATAACAAAAACAAAACAAAAATGACATGGGTCCTTGGTGCGCAAACCTAGTAGATCAGTGGTAGCATATTCCCCTTAGCCATCGGCACAAGCATTAAACATATTTGAATATTCTACAATGGGAGGCTTGCCCTTGATAAACAAATTTATGAAAGTAAGTGCCATACTGGGTCAGACCAATGGCCACTGAACCCAACATCCTGTCTCTGCCAGTGGCCAATCTTGGTCACTTGGTAGAAGTACCCAACCGGTCATTATGGGGTAATCCATTTCCTGTTGTTCACTCTCCACTCCCAACAGTAAGAAGCAACATCCTGCAAACCTACTAGGCTAATAGCCGTTAATGGACCTTTTTAAACCCAGTTATACTAGTACAGACCTTGACTGCATCCTTTATTCGGGGCAGAGAGGAGTTAAAGGTTATGAGAGTGCAATGCTAAGCTATACCATGGGCCCAGTCTGTAAAACAGATGGCCTTTCCCTTGTCCAACAGCTACTGAAGGCTTTGCAGCTTGCTGTATCGGTCACTGCTTCCTCAGCCCACACCTGCAAGAGGAGGGCTATTCTGCCCTACACAGCTGCAGCTCTGAAAATTAGGCAACAGCAGTGTGAAAAGTTCTGGGAAGGAGTTGGTGATGCTGCTGCCAGCACCCTGGGACACTGACTGTGCTACAGCATGGGGCTCCCCTGGGATAAAGACCCGCACACTGCATCATAGTCAGAACCCTGAGCCAAATGTGGGTCCATGATTCGTGGATTTCCTGCAGAATCCCCCTCCCCTGCAGAATCTCCTGTCTCGCTTCTCCCAGTGCAGAATTTCCAGTCTGCGCTGGGAAGAGGCTGGGCAGGAGATTCCACAGGGAATTGCCGCCTCTTCTCTCCTCCCCCCACTTTTCACAACCTGATAAATAAAGCAGACATGAAGCAGCAGCAGCTCCATTCAGTGCGCTCCCCATGCAGCTCCTCCTAGGAACTTCCTGGCCCCTCCCAACAGGGCCTCCCAGAGTGACGTGGCCAGATGTCATCTGGCCGCGTCGCTCTAGAAGGCCCCTTTGGGAGGTGTCAGGAAGTGATTAGGGGGAACCGCATGGGGAGTGCACTGAATGGAGCTGCTGCCACCACTGTAGGTCTCTTTTATTTAATAGACTATGGCAGGTGGGGAGGAATGAGCCCTGGTGCCCCCCCCCCCCCCAAACCTGCAGGGGAGGGGAAGCTTGGAGGAGAGGGGCAGCCAGCCCTGTGCTGCATCTGGGAGGCTGGGGAGCCCAGCACGGTGAAGCGTAGAACCCTGAGCCTCCCAGACTCGCATGGAATTTCTTTAAAAATTCCACAGGAGAATCAGGGCCCTGATCATAGTCAGGGTAAACGTGAATCCGTTCCTGATTCAGGGATGTAACTATGTGTTTGGGATTCCCACTCCAGTATCGCATTACTTTCTCAACTATAGAAATGGGGTTGCAAAAATGTTAAGTGTCTAAAGGAAACCGTGGAAAAGCCAGCTATTTTCTAAAATTATTTCAATTTTAATAAAATGAAAAAAATAGCTCTAGCAACTAAAATCCAATTTCTAGGTGTCTTAATATAAGACCTAACCATTAAGAACGATGAATGCACCCAGCTCCCATTAAAGATTGCACTTCAGAAAATCAAGCCACTTCTTCAGCTGTTATTTAAGCTTTAACTTTTGTACCTAATTGCAGAGGTGCACAAGGTTGACGTTTACTAACATTTTGACTTCAGTTATTAATCTATTAGGAAACTTAATGCCTGGGTTTTTTGTTGTGTGTTTTCACCTGTCATAAGTCTTTGAAAGGGTCTTTTCAGTGTGCATTATTAGATTTTAGTGAGGGTTTCTTGCAGTGCATTAGGAGATTCTGCATTTTCTGCTAGAAGAAATAGCCCATTTGCTTGGCTGTCATCTTTCCTTTCTAAAAATTATACAGTTCCTGTTTCTGATCTTCAGCTTCGCACCAACAGGAACCATTTTCTGCATTTAGCTGTTGTGGTTTCAGACATCAACATGTGCAAAAGGCATGAGTTCTCAGTATAGTTCTTCTAACCAACTATATCTTTATTTTTTAAAATGTGCTTCAAAAATCCTTTGTGCTTAAACGTTTTGAAGTATTTTTAAACCTCTGCAGAACTTGGGACTTTTAGTTTATAGCTTTCTCTTGCAAGGATTCCTCTTCCTGGCACAACAGTTAATCTTTTTGGCAACTGAAACAGCAGCTTGATGCTGCTTGACACAGACTTAATGAAGCAGACAAATCCAGTGCCAGTGGTGCTGGCATTGCAGTGAGTCAGTCCCATGCCTGGGCCCTGTCAAATCTTTGCCCCCAATGACTGGAGAAAGCACAGGTTTAGAAGTAGTGTTCTTAGACAGTTTTCCTGTTGCTTTAATGGAGGAGTAAAATGTTCAAATCTTGAGTTTTTCACTCAATAACTGATTTAAAACAAACATTTAAGCAGCCCAGAAGGATCACCACAATGAAATGCAACAGATATGGGTACGAAGGTTTCCTTAACCCTTTCTGCATTCCCTCTTCCCCAGGAATTTTGCTTCAAAAATGCATTGGCGACATTGTTAAATACCATGTTGTAGCCTGCTTTTGGTAGTCACACCAGTTCTTATGGCGAAGATTGTCTCAAGAGTTGAGAGAGAGAGCCATCGAACTACCATTTAATTGCAATTGATTGACGTTAGTTCTGCCAACAGCCACAGCCCAAGGCTCAATAGTACACTGGAGATTTTTCTGTCCTGCACTGCACAGTGCACTTGTGCTTGTAAATTCGTGGATGTGTGCACTAATGCATGCAAAATTATCCATTATCTTCTCCTATAAACCACTAATTTCAATTGTAAAGAGTTAGTGACCAATCACATTCTGTTATTAACAAATGCATTGTTCACCATACAATGCAAGTTGTGGATCTAGAATGCCACTAAATTTGAAAGGGCTGAGATCATCAAAGCACTAGAAAGAATTATGGGGTTGTAGTGAAGAGGGGGAAAGTAGGCTACTAGCCTCCAAAAATGCCATGTCTCAATGTGTTTTACCAAAGAGGCACTTTACCTGCTTCATGTAGGTAAAACAAGGTAGCTGCAGTGCCGCTTATTTATATAATGCCAACACAGGGACACCAGGGCAGCACTTTAACATTAAGGCAGTACTTAGATCAGTTATTCATCCTGTTATGTCTAGGTGTTGCCAGAATTTGAGATCATAACATTTCAAGGCACCACAAGGTGAATGAAGAGAAGAGTTTAGCTTCAACAAAGAATTTCATGTCTTACTCAACTTGCCTGGAGTTTCTGTGTTTTTTTAAAAAAAACTTATCTTGACTTTAACAATACACAAAAACATGATTGTATCTAGATTTTGACATCATGCATTAGCTTAATGAACGTGAAGTTGATCCGTAGTTATTTTTGCTGGTACTAGCACCTAGAGTACCTAAACAGAGATTAAGCCCATTATGCAAGTGCAATAAAGAGACTGAACTCTGTCTTAAATAAAGAGGTTATAGTATAAGGTAATGAACAGGACATAACCATTGGAAAAATCACAAATACAGGCTGGAGTGGAAAAGTGGGACTTGCAAGCTAGCTGTGTGAGCACTATTGCATCTTACCATCTGTCTGGCTTTAATCAGCTGGCAGAATTCTATGGGTAGCACAGCAGAAGTGATTCTAAAGGAAGGTTTTGAAGATGGATTGTTCATTTGTTTATTCATTTGTTCAAACTTAGATGCCGCTCTTCCCATGTTGCTTTGGGTTAAAATTTTCAGAAACATCCAAGTCCGAAGTTTGTGATGTGTGTGGTGGTTGTTTTTGTTTTTTTTAAAATGAACAAACAAACAAACAAAACAGGGAATTGAGACTTAAGATTCTAAAGTGAATAGAAGCCAGTCTTCTGAACCAGTAAGATGCTTTGAAAAAATTGTCCTTCTCTCTCTCTCTCCTGTGGAAGCAGACAGTCCTCGCTGGGTTTAGCTCCTCGACTCCTGTTAGATGCAGGATCAGGGTTTTGAGTGATAGTCGAAGCCTAGAGGAGGAGCTAACACTGGCTTAGCTCCCAGATTTGTTCCTGCCTCCAGTCAGAGAAGAAGCAGGGTAGGCTTCTCCACTGCCTTGCATTGGAGAAGTACGTTTTCATTTTCTGTCTTCCCAGTGTAGATAGGGTAGGAGGGGGCTCACTGCCCCTTAAACCTCCCAGGGGTCAGACTTTGGCCCAAGGAGCAAACCCACCTCAGAACTCCCCCATTTTTAGGGAGGGCAGCACGAGGTTTGAGGCAGGGCCCAACAGGTGACAGTGTTCTCTCTTTCTCTGTCAGAATGACCTTCATAGGGGAAAAGCACAGGGGGTTTCTCCACCCCCCACAGGATCCTTACTGCTGTCTTCCAAAACGTGGCGGTGGGACGAGGAGAATAGTACCTTGGTCCTGCAAGGCCAGGATCCTCCTCAGCGGAGCGCATTGGACGCCCGGCACCGTGGCCACTACCTGCTCCCTTGGGGCACAGCCGCCATCTTGGAACTACCACGGGATGTGTGAGTACCTGCCAGAGGGGCCCCCACTCACTGCAATGGGATTTCAGGCGCAGGCAGAGGTCCCAATCCCACTCATTGGGATCTACATCCAGCCTCGGAGATGAACGGAGGGGGGCAGGTAATTGAGTGGTCCACATCCAGGGAAGAGCAGGTGCAGCTGCCGCAACTGCTCACATACCCGTTCCAGAAGCCACAGCTGCCAGTGCCGAGGACATTCTTCTTCCTCAGGAAGCAGCTCCTCCTCCCCGAGACAGGGCCACTCTAGGTTCAAAGCACTTAAAAAAGCCTACTGAAGAAGTGATAGAGGTGCTCCAGCTCCCCCTCCCCACAAGTGAACCCTGCCCATATGGGCAGAGGGAAGCCCAGACACAACCCACCCCCACAGGCTTCTACAGGCAGAACAAGGCCTAGTGCCTGCCCCCTATTGGCAACAAGGACGGGGTGCCCCCTGCCATCCTGCAATTGCTAGGTCAGCAACTAGTCACCATGGGATCAGAAAGAATTTCCCACCTGCTGGGATGGATGGGTTTCAATCTTCCTAGGTCCAACGTCTCAGAGGTAGGGCTAGAGGAAGGAGAGGGAAACAGACAGCCTTCCCCATGGTCCCACAGGTCAGTTTCCCCAGAGCCCCTGGCCATTAGCATGGGAAAAACAGGCGAGTCAGCAGGAGGGCATTGAAGAGCAAAAGGAGATAGGGAGCTCTCAAATAGGACCCCTTCTCCAACATGGGGGCCAGAATCTTCCAGCCAGATCTATATGTTTAAAAACTTTAGAATAGTTTCTAAAGTAGCATCCAGAATGGTGCTGTCACTCCCTCCGCCTCCTCCCCATCTCAGGAAGAAGAAAATCTGAGGGAGGATGCAGGTTTAGTTCTGCCTTAGGAGACCCCAGACAGCTCCATGCTTCCCCTCCTATTCCTATACCATAAGCTTCTACAGGCAGAATGGTCACAACCTGCCAATGCAAAAGACACCCATTCTGTGCTGACACATTTTTATTCTTTTCCCGAATCGCAATCAGCCACTTCATTTCTTCCCAAAGTGGATGCAGGAGCCTCCAATTTGGCAAAGGCCTCGGTCCTACCGACAGATGTGGAGCGCTCCCCTTAAAGATCCACTCAACAGAAAAGTGGAAACCTTTCCATGCAGAGATTTTGAAGTGACATCCACGGTTTGCAGGACTGCTGTAACAGTGTCCACCTTTGCTCATGCAATGGTCCTATGGATCAGGACTATGAACACCCTGGCCACCTCCAAGAAAATGAAGGATGGACTAAAAAAGCTTTTGGTTGCAGCATCCTTCGTTGCGAATGCCGTACTCGATTCATCTCAATTTGCAGCCCATTTAATACTAAACAGCTTGGCGGCCAGATGTGCTATCTGGCTTCAGCCATGGAAAGTGAACCTACAAGCCAAAATGGTCCCAGCAAGGGTGTCGAGTCAGTGCCTTTCACAATCAGTGGCAAGCAATGACTACAATTCGATGGGTGAGGGAGACCCTGTGAAGCTTTTCGATAGAGTTCAACTCCTGGCTCCAGGCATTGTTCATCAAAGTTCCCACTTCCAGGGACCCAGTAAAACATCAAAGGATGCTATGAGCCATCGATCACCTCCTAAACATCAGCGCCATCAAACCCGTCCCGATGTCAAAAAGGTCCTCTGGTAGTGTGTATTTGGTTTCCTTTATTTATTTATATTTATTTTATTTATTAAAAGATTTAATATCCCGCACCTTCTGCCACAGGCTGCTCAGGGCAGCTTACAACAACAAAGATCAATAAATAGAAAACCAGAAAATTAGAAAAACATATCACTCCCCCCCCCATCCCTCCCCCCTACCCATCTCCCCCACCAAACGCCTGACGGAACAGCCAAGTCTTACAGCTTTTTCGAAAGGAGGGAAGGTCCGGGGCCAAATGCATCCCCATCGGAAGGGAGTTCCACAGCCTCGGTGTGGCCACCAAGAACGCCCTCCCCTGCGTCGCCCCTTGGAAGACTTGGGGGACCACAAGAAGGGCATCTTCCGATGACCACAGGGGCCGGTCCATACCCAGGGGGTGAAGCGGTCCCGCAGATAGACAGGGCCCAGGCTCTTTAGGGCTTTATAGGTTAAAGCCAACACCTTGAATCGGGCTCGGAAGACTATCGGCAACCAATGCAGAGAACGGTCCCACCAAAAGACGGGCCCCCGCATTCTGCACCAGCTGCAGCTTCCGGGCCGTTACCATGGGTAGTCCCACGTAGAGTGCGTTGCTATAGTCTAGGCTCGAGGTGATGAAAGCATGGATGATGGTGGCCAGGTCGAAAGACACCCCTCGCCACAGCCTCCACCTGAGCATCCAGGCAGAGCTGCGCATCGAAGAGTACCTCCAGACTCTGCACCTGGGGAACCAATGAAGGACAGACCCCATCAATGATGGGGGCTGTTAACTCCATCGCCTTCCCCACCAGCATCACCTCCATCTTGTCGGGATTCAGCTTCAGTCGATTAGCCCTCATCCAATCTCTCACAGCCGTCAGACACCGAGTAAGCACGGGGACTGCAGGGTCTGGGTTTGTTGAAAAAGAACAGTATAGCTGGGTGTCTTCAGCATATTGGTGGCACCGTACGCCAAACCTCTGGATCACCTTACTGAGAGGCTGCATATATACATTGAACAGGAGGAGGGGGGGGAACACCAAACCCTGCAGGACATCACACGCGAGATCTCGGTATGATGAAAAACACTCCCTGAGTACCACTCGCTGGGTTCTCCGGGTCAGGAATGAGTGGAACGATTCAAGAACAGTCCCGCAGGCGTGCCACCAACATCTCATGGTCAACCGTATCAAAAGCAACTCACAGATCTAATAGAATCAACAGGGTCGAATGACCTCGGTCCATCTCCTGGCGCAGATCATCCACCAAGGCCACAAGCGCAGTCTCCGTGCCATAACCTGGACAAAATCTCAACTGAGAGGGATCAAGAAAACCGACGTGGTCAAGATGCCCCATAATTGCTGAACCACCACCCACTCAATAACCTTCCCTAAAAAGGGAAGGTTAGAGACAGGTCGATAGCTGGCAAGGGAGTCAACATCAAACAATGGTTTCTTGAGCAGAGCCCGCGCCACCGCCTCCTTGAGAGAGCCCAACACTCTGCCCTCCCAAAGAGAGGCATTGACCACCCCCACCAGCAACAGCCCCATTGTCGCCTTGCAAGATTTAATTAGCCAAGACGGGCACGGATCTAATTCACAAGAGGTGGCTCTACCAGCCCCAAGGGTCCTGATCGCATCAGCGGGTGTCACCAACTGAAATGGATCCCATAAAATCGGACACAGCGTGACTTCTATAACCTCAGGTCCCCCTTCTTTACAATCCCAAAGAAGAACAGAGACACCAGAGCTATTCTAGACCTGAAGGGGCTCAGCAAACACCTCAGAGTAAGGAAATACAGGATGGAAACCTTCTGGTCCAACCTGCAGGTGCTTTGGCCAAATGATTTCCTCATTTCCATTGACCTGAAATAGGCTTACCTGCATGAGCCCATCAGGGAGGCCCACAGACGTTTCCTGAGGTTAGTCTACGGAAATTCAGGGTACTCCCCTTCAGCCTAGCAGCCTCACTGAGAGTCTTCACAAAGCTTCTGGTGGTCCTGGTAGCGGCCCTGCGCCAGAGAAGGATTCACATCTTCCCTTATTTAGACGACATCTTAGTAAGGACCAACTCGCATACCAAATGCCTTCAAGCAGTAAGGGAGATGGTGACGTCTTCAGACCCATGGGTTTGTCATCAACTGGGAGAAGAGCTCCCTGGTACCAACACAGCCACTGACATACCTAGGGGTCCTCCTCGATACTAGAAGGAACAGGGTCGTATTGTCAGCAGAACGAAAGAGCAAAGTCAGAACTATGATTGCCCAGATTACAAACCAAAGGAGCTGCAAACTTGATGACCTTAGCCAGCTGTCTGCGCCTTGTGGTCTCCTGCGTGGACACACTGCAGTGGGCTCACTTTTGCCTTCACCCCTTGCGGTCCTACATTCTTCCCTGGCAGTTGCAGATCACGACATGACAGAATCTGGTGCTTTGCTTCCCCTCAAACCTTCTTCACTCGGTGGACTGGTTGTTGGAGAGAGACTGCTATGCCCAGGGGCTTCCAGTCCAGGAGGAGACCAAGATCAGTCACCACAGATGCCAGTCTTTTGGGCCCTCCCTGATTGCGCTCCATGTCAGGGAAGTCCAGAATGTTCAGGCAGACTGGTTGAGTTGGAGGGCGCTGGACCCAAATGAGCGGTCATTAAACTAAGAGGTATTCATCCAAATAACAGGTAGATGGGGAATCCCAACCGTGGACCTCTTCACAGCAGCGGCAAATAACAAGACGAACAGATACTTTGCAAGACATCGAGATCCTCAGGAAGAAGGGGTAAATACTCGGACTCACTCATGGCCTCCACAGTTACTTGTATGCCTTCTCACCGATCCCACTCCACCCAAGAGTGCTGAGGAAGGTGAAACAGCAGTCAGCAAGAGTAATTCTGATTTCATCAGAGTGGCCAAGGAGGCCATGGTTCTTGACAATCAGAGAACTCTGTGTACAGTGCTATATAAATAATAATAACTTCAGTTAGCTCCAGGAATGCGTCTTCCAATGGGTGAAGACCTGCTCTTGCAGGGCCGACTGTACTACCACAGGCTGGACAAACTAAATCTTACTGCCTGGATGTTGAACGTGAGCAGTTTGAAGGCTCACAGATATGGAGAGAAGGTGCTTCAGATGCTTCTGGTGGCTAGAAGACTGGCAACCAATAAGGATCTATAACACAATCTGGCAAGCCTTTCAGGCTTGGACTGATAAGCACTCATCTTCAGCCATCGGAGCAGAGGTTCCGGAAGTTCTGGCTTTCCTACAGAAAGGATTAGAGAAAAGCCTGAGTGTCAACACCCTATGTAAGCAGGTATCTGCCTTCTCAACCATCCTGACTACCCTGAGAGGAGAAAAATTAGGTGGGCATCCTCATGTCAAGTGTTTCCTTTGAGTGACTTTCTTATATCTCCTGCAGTAAAACATTGCTTCCCCTAACGAAAATTGAATATCACTCTCACCGCCCTTCAGGGTCCACCGTTTGAGCCTCTACAGCTGCTTCCTCTCAGGATCATATCTTTCAAAATAGCGTTTTTGGTGGCCATCACGTCAGCAAAAAGGGTGTCAGAGTTGGGAGCTTTGTCACTGACCTAGAACTTTGCCATTTCAATAAGGATAAGGTCTCCCTCCACCTGCAGCTGGCATTCCTGACTAAGGTTAACTCGGCCTTCCACAGAAACCAAAACATAGTTACCTTATTTCTGTCCGAATCCTGAACATCAGAGGGAAATTCTTTGGCACAAACTAGATGTCAGGAGAGCCCTGAAAATCTATTTGGAAAGGACGAAAGACTTTAGAGTAGATTCAGCCCTTTTCATAACTTTCCGGAAGGGTCAGAAAGGGAAAAGGCCTCAAATGCAACCCCGGCATGTTTGCTATGGAGTTGCATAGTGCTGGCCTATAAGGCAAAAGGCCTTCAGGTTCCCTGGGGGATTTCAGTTCACTCCCTGTGGAGCGTGGCTACCAACGTTGCTCTCCTGCAGGGGGCATCTCTGGAAGAGATTTGTAGGGCAGCATGTTGGTCCTTTCTCCATACCTTCACGCATCAATGGCCCCTCTTACCTTAGGGACCGCCTCGCCCTTCGCACCCCAGAGCGGCTCCTGCGTCTGCCGGGGGTGCCCTCCTAGAGGTCCCCCGTGTTAAGCGGGGGGCCACGATGGAGCGGGCATTCTCGGTGGTAGGGCCGCGGCTGTGGAACTCCCTTCCGGAGGAAGCTCGCCTGGCCCCAAGCCTTTTGACATTTCGGCGGAACTGTAAGACCTGGCTGTTTGCCCAGGCCTTTGGGAGGGAGGGTGGGGGGGGTGATTTTAATCCCCCGCCCATGTACTTATTTATTACTGTCTTTTAGCCCTGTTTTTATTGATGTATTTTATATTTGTATCTTAAATTGTTTTAATTGTTTTTATTATTGTTGTCAGCCGCCCCGAGCTGCTTTGCAGGAGGGGGCGGGATAAAAATCTATAAAATAAATAAATAAAATAAAATAAATCAATACATACGTACATCAGCACCGACCAGAGCTGCCTTTGGGTGGTGGGTGTTGCAAAGACTTTTGTCATGACAGGCTTCTTGGACTCATGGGAGTGTGTTTTTTCTTTATAAGTTTCCTGAAGTACCCAGCCTTTTGGGAACCACTGTTTGGGCACTTCCCAGTGAGGACTGCCTGCCTCCAGGCAGAGAGAGAGAGGAAAACTTACCCGGTGAATTTTCCTTCTTCTGTCCTGAGGAGGCAGGCAGTCGGCCTGCCCAAGTGCGTCGTAGAATTGGAAGTCATCTCTTGCAGCACCCTCTGTCAGAAAGTCAGTTCCTTTTTTCTTGTTCTGCCCCCCCCCACCAAAAAAAAGGAAGAGAGGAAAAGTGAGATCAGTGAGTCTGAAAGGGAAGGGAGATTATCAAGTCCTTCTCTCTCAATCATCCCCCATGATTATGGACTCCAGGTTTAGTCTGCTTGGTTAAGCGATAGTGGATTTACAATAAGAATTCAGTTATAGTATTAGTTTACATTGATAGTTACACAGTCTGGGAGCCAAGCCAGGGTTAACTCCTCCCCTAGGCTTCAGCTATCACGCAAAGCCTTGATCCTGCCTCTAACCGGAGTGGAGGCTAACCCCAGCGTGGACTGCCTGCCTCCCCAGGAGAGAAGAATGAAAAATCACTGGGTAATTGAATCACATTTCCTCTTTTATGAACTTGTTCCTTGGAAATTTGTTAATATGAAATGCCTCCTTTACATACAGCACAGATTCAGTCACTTCTAGCAGACGGTAAAGGAAGCTGCTAAAATTCCAGATGTTTAATACATCTTCTGAACTCTTAAGAAATACTCATTTTTCTAATATTTACTTACCAATTTCAAAACATTAATATTTATTTATTTTATTTTTTACCCCGCCCTTCCTGCCAACAGCAGCTCAGGGCAGCTTACAATATCAAAATAGAAAATACAAATAGAAAATACAAAAAAATATAAAAACATACCCTACACCATCCCCCTGACTCCTCTCCCACCTCAACTCCCCAACCCTCCTCTATCGCCTCACAATATCCCCCTCCCCTAAGCCCCACTGCCAAACACCCTCGTGAATAAAAGAGTTTTACACTGCCTCCTTAAAGGCACTCAAGCCCAGACATAAACAAACCTCCCAGGGGAGGGAGTTCCATAGCTGCGGAGCGGTGGCCGAGAACACCCTCACTGTGGAGACTAGATTAAAAACCGGTACCTCCAGACAGGCATCCCCGGCTGACCGCAAAGGCCGCAATGGGACATGGTAGGCCAGGCGATCTGCCAGATAAGTGGGTCCCAAACCATTTAGGGCGTTGTGCCCAGAAGACAATAGGCGATTAAGTGTAAGTCATTGTTTCAGAATTAAAACCTTGAGGCCAAACCACTTTAAATTTCTGTAACCAGCTTACCTTCACCAGTCTCTTTATATCTTTTCACATCATGCAGTTTGTGTCCTCAGATTTAATTTCCTTCGTCAGCCACTGTGTGGCAGACCAAGGAAAGATCATGGAATTACTCTGCTGTTATAGCACCAGATTCTGAACTGCAAGTGATGGATTCTTCAATCTTTTACATAGGTTTAAAAACTATAGGTATTAAGCCCACAAACTCAGTAGTTGACCAGCAATGGTACGGTACAGGTGATTTCCATCTATGAAAATAAGGCAGTTGATTTTTAAATATATGATATATATTTTGAAGGCTTTAAAATTTGTAATAGAAAATCTTTTGTCTATTTGGTTATAGTGTTCACATACGGTAAGGTCTACTGTTTTCAGACTTCAGTTTCATTATGAGTCATTTCTTTGTCCATTTCAAAGTACACTTTATAAATGTGCTTATGTGCTTAACCACAAAGGACACCAAGCAACTTTAGTCTTTTTAAAAAAAAATACAACTGTGCACATTTAGCTTGTGCTTCAGTGTAACAAATTTCTGCACATCTATTTGCTCTTTGAGCTATCTGGTAAATGTTTAACATTAACACACATAAAAGTAGCACTTTCTCATTGAATGTAAAGTTGACATTTTAAGTCCACATCAGTGTTTCTGGAGCTTTTGTTGCCCAATACTGTTGGTTTCATATTGGCACTTATAAATATGATTTGCATATGACATTTGGTTCAAGATTGATTAGAACAGTGTAAATTAAAATCTCATATGTTCATTTGCTCTATCTTGTTATCGTAAATGATAGAATTTAAACAGTATGGAAAATTAGCAACCAGAACTGAAAGGGGGGCGGAAACAAGGACCAAGGTGTATTCCCAGTCTGTCACTGTCTGTGAAAAGGAAGGAGAAATGCTTTAGGCTGAAGGTCCAATGATGGTAGTAGATGCATGCCAGTAACTTTATTTGAGCGAGCAGTTCCATGGGATTATTTGCATAATTTTTTTCAGTAATGGGTCTGTGATGGGACAGCCTTGCGATTGACCCAGGGGCCCTTCTCGAAAGAGGCTAGATGTCAATGATGTTTTATAAGCAAACCAGAAACTGCTTTCCTATTCTTAAAGGAGGACTGATGAGCTGTTTACACAGGTTAGGCTTAGATTCTCTTAAGAGTTTTTCCCCTCTTTGGGTGGTAACAGGTTAAACGATAAAGCCAGTCTTACAGTTTGTGTGATAGCAAGCTATTCGGGTAGCCAATTCAAGATGTTCACAGAGCCATCTGCTGTGGTTCCTTAAAGCCTTCAAGCCAAGTATAAAAAAAAAAAGTTAGCTCCACGAATCTCCTCTGATATTTTTTCATTGCTATTTGGTCTCAGCCTACAAGCTGTAGGAGTGCTACTGGACCCTAAAACAGCTTCAGACGTTAGTTTTTCTCCGAGCACAGTACCCTTTCCGCTGGCTATCTCAAGTGCTGTTATCTAACTGCTCTTCGGCTTCAGAGCCACTGTCCTTTCAAACTCTCTGTAGCAGATGCTGAAGCTGCAGCATGAACCCGCTTCCTGTATTGGACAACCCAATCACCAAGTTCCAGTTTTAATACCAAATGACAACTAGGCTCTCTGAGACTGTTATCCCTGTGGGATAACACTGTGACCTAACCATTCCAAATGTCACAGGGTCCCTGCCCCCTTAAATGGGTTTTCATTATCCACAGTTATTAGGCAATATGTAATGTGGTTAACATGGCAAAACAAATAATCAACTCTTATTGTGTAGTATTTAAGAATTTTTAACTGGCAAAATATTTTTAAAATGTCATTGATTGTTAAGTTTACCTTTGTTAAGTGTAGCTAGTTCTGCTTGCCTTATTTGTTTTCATTTAGCAAAGAAAAAGTCCAGAAAGAGATCACAGAAAATAATGGAAAAGGTGAAAACGTACTCATTGAGAATTTTTTGGCTTCTTTTTGATTCCTGTAGTGCAACTGTGTACAACATCACTGCACTACAGGGCCACTGATTAGTACTGGTGTTTTAAAAACAGAAATAAAATGTTTACTCAAATGTTCTTCATAGTTTAATCTAATTTTTTGTAAAATAATTTGGAATAACTATTGCACCCTTTGAATTATTAATAAATTTAAGCGTGGTAAATGCTTTGGCTATGACAAAGATAGAATTATATGTTACTATGTCATACTTGCATGTAATGTTGAAGATTAACAATTACATAGTTCTAAGAAGTAGTACTCTTACTAATTTTCAAAACTAAGTCTGTGTCCAAAGGTCTGGTATGTTGCATGTCAAACACTATGCAAATGTACTAGTTTGCCCCAATCCTAAATATTTGTTTGTAAATCTCAATTGGTCTACATCCAAAAACCTTTTTAAAGTTTTTGTGACTTTCATCTTATTTTTGTGGCTAACTTAGTGTGTCAGGTTGTACTTATCACTTGCTTGTTCTGAAATCTTCATACTGTTTGTTGTTTGTCCAAATGCTGCCTTCCTACTAGGACTTCTAGCAGCAGAAAGTAGGTATCCCTTTGTTTTCCTCTAAAGCTTCTTGTTCTGCTAATGTGTGTGGCTTTGCATGTTTAACGCTCAGCTTTTTTTCCTCCTTGACTTGCTATGTTCCAATTTTAATACTGCTTGTAAAAGAGCAGCCACTCACATATTGAAGACTAACTCTACTTAATATTTATTTATTTATTTATTTAAATTATCAAAATTTATCTATGAATGGCAGAAAACTGAGGCAGTATTAAAAATATTTTGCTTTAAAATTATACAATCTCAGTTGAGTTCACAAGTGAAATAAATTTTAATGCTACACAGAAAATAAGATTTCTAAATGTTGTGGTTTGCTTCCCAATAGATTTTTTTCAGGGAATACTGGAAATTTAATTTGTATTAGTGACTTTGCATGATGTTTTGTTCCACCTTGTGTGAATTAGTGCAAGATGCAGTGTATGCGTATACACGTGTGTGTGTGTGTGTGTGTGTGTGTGTGTGTATAAAACTGATTAAATTACTTAGGTTTGTGAATACACATCAGAGGAAATGACACAACTGTCCTTTCCTCTGGTGAGTTAATTGAAAGTAAAGTGCCTCCAGAAATGTGGGGCAGAGTGGATAAATCAGACAAGTTTTGTATGGCTTAACAGGCAAAGGGCTATTTCTTTTGGTGAATTGATTCAACCAAACCACAAACCCACATGGCTTCCAATGTAGGAAAGGGGAAATGGAGGAAAGAGAAGATGTATTGAAGAGGCCAATGGGGTGTAATGCTAAGATGCAGTTAGTGTCCAGTGAGCTTACTTACACTGCTGCAAGCCTTTAAAAGTGAAGCAGGGACTTTGTTAATACTTGCCAATCCATCTTCTGCCTTTAATGTAAACATTTGTTGCTTTTCATTCTTGTTTAACATAGGCCTTTTTCTCACAGACACACTAACACTGATAAAATGGGTGTTACATTTTATTATACATGTTGCAGGGCTGCAGGTGTGCCCTGTGGGTACCCTGCAACATGTATAATAAAATGTAACACCCATTTTATCAGTGTTAGAGCGTCTGTGTGAAAAGGGCCATATAATACTAGTATATTTGTGTGGGTTTTTTTTTTACAATTTGATTAAACAAAAGAAAGTAAGCTGGATTTTTTTCCTTCTGCGTCTGCTTCCATTACCAGTGCAAATCCACTGACCAAAGATATATATTATAGATATCATTAATGCACACATTAGGTTGCAGGTCCCAATGAGGGGGAAAATCCAACTTGTCTTCCTTGTCACAAGTCATGCTTGAAAAGTAAGCAGTTAGAAAAGACGTCTTTCTAAGCATATTTGGTGTGGAAATTGGAGGATGGTAATTATGAGGACACACAATGCTGTTCAGATTGTCATTTTATGAAAAAGTCCCTTAAATAGTTGTCTTTAGCTTACTTCCTGGTCTCTGTGCATGTGTGCACTTCTTGTTTTTCTCTCACACTTCTTATTCTCTGTTGTTGTTAATAATAATAATAATAACAAACATTTATATAGCGCCAGCAGTGTACCTGGCACTTTACAAAGTAATAAAATAGACACGGTCCCTGCCCCTAGGGCTTACAATCTGAGAGACAGGAGCTGGGGGAGAGACTTAGGAAGGGGAACAGAGGGAGAGACAAGGGGTCTAACATTCATGAAGATGCGAGGTCTCAAGTGCACGTACTTGGCTTGGTTACGATGAGAATGACAGCAGGCAGGTCCATGTTGCAAGGATAAGGGTAAACCGATCGTAGGTATAGGAATAGTGGCTCAGCAGGATAAAGAGTCAGACAGAGCAGAGCGAAAGAGGTGAGTTTTAAGGAGAGATTTGAAGGTATGAAGGGAGGGGGCAAGGCGGATGTGGACAGGGAGGGAGTTCCAGGCATGGGGGGCAGCAAGTGAGAAGGGACGAAGGCGCTTAGGGGAGCAGGGAAGGCGTGGAAGGGTGAGAGAAGGGACAGAGGAGGAGCGAAGTGCACGGGCTGGAGTATGGAGGGCGATAAGTGCAGAGAGGTAGGGGGGAGCAAGGTTGTGAAGAGCTTTATAGGTGAAGACTAGGAGCTTGTGCAGGATTCGTTCAGGAAGGGGAAGCCAGTGAAGCGAAGAGAGGAGGGGCTGCACATGGTCGAAGCGACTGGCGAGGTAGATGACCCTGGCAGCAGAGTTTTGGACAGAGATGAGGGGAGAAAGGTGAGACCGGGGAAGGCCAGTGAGAAGGAGGTTACAGTAATCGAGGCGAGAGATGACCAGAGCATGAACAAGAGTTTTGGCAGACGAGACAGAGAGAAAAGGGCGAATCTTAGCAATGTTATGGAGGGAGAAGCGACAGGATTTAGCAACAGAGTCAATGTAGGGTTTAAAAGAAAGGGCTGAGTCAAAGATGAAGCCTAGGCTACGGGCTTGGGGGACAGGCAGGATGGTGACTCCATCAATAGTTATTGACAGTGAGGAAGGAGAGGAAGGATGAGGGGGGAAGATAAGGAGTTCAGTTTTAGCCATGTTGAGTTTGAGTTGACGTTGAGACATCCAGGTAGAGATGTCAGAGAGACAGTTGATGAGACGAGCTTGAACAGAGGGAGAGAGAGAGGGAGTAGAGAGATAGAGTTGAGTGTCATCAGCATAGAGGTGGTATTGGAAGCCATGGGAGGCAATGAGTTTGCCTAAGGATGAGGTATAGATCGAGAAGAGGAGAGGGCCAAGAACAGAGCCTTGAGGAACACCAACTGAGAGGGGGAAGGAGGAGGAGGTGGAGTTGGAGAGAGACACATTAAAGGAGCGGTCAGAGAGGTAGGAGGAGAACCAGTTATGGACAGAGCCACAAAAGCCAAGGGAGTGAAGGGAATCCAGCAAGAGTGAGTGGTCAACAGTATCGAAGGCAGCAGAGAGATCAAGGAGGACAAGAATGGAATAGAGACGTTTAGATTTAGCCACCAGAAGATCGTTGGTGATCTTAGCGAGAGCAGTTTCAGTAGAATGAAGGGGGCGGAAGCCAGATTGGAGGGGGTCAAGGGAGGAGTTGGAGGATAGGAAGTCAAGGCAGCGGGAGTAGACAACACGTTCAAGCAGCTTGGAAGCAAAAGGAAGGAGTGAGACAGGACGATAGCTAGAAGGGTCAGAGGGGTCAAGAGTGGACTTTTTGAGAATAGGAGAGACTGTGGCATGTTTGAAGGCAGAAGGGAAAGAGCCAGTAGAGAGGGAGAGGTTGATGATGTGCAGGAAGGAAGGGGCGACAGTGGGAGTAATGGAGGTGAGGAGGCGGGAAGGAATGGGATCAAGGGGGCAAGTGGAAGGGTTGGAGGAGGAGAGCAGAGAGGAGATTTCCTTAAGGGAGGCAGGGGAGAAGGAGGACATGAGAGAAGGAGGGGGAGGAGGGAGAGGGGTGGGAGTGGGAAGAGAGGAGTGGGAAGCGATGTCGAGGCGGATCTTGTCTATCTTGGAGGTGAAGAAGGAGGCAAGATCCTGAGCAGAAAGGGAAGAAGGAGGGGGAGGACAGGGAGGCTTGAGGAGGGAGTCAAAGGTAGAGAACAGGCGGCGAGGGTCCCGAGAACAGGACTCAATGCGGGAGGCATAGTAGTGTTGTCTAGCAAGGGAGATAGCAGAAGTAAGGGTGGAGAGACAGAATTTGAAGTGAAGGAAGTCAGCGTGAGAATGGGATTTGCGCCAGAGTCGTTCAGCAGCACGAGTGCAAGAACGGAGGTGGCGGATACTAGGGGTGAGCCAAGGACGGGGGTTGTGGGAGAAGGCAGGGCGGGAAGAGAGAGGGGCATGGGAGTCAAGTGTGGAGGAGAGAGAGGCGTTGAGAGCAGAGACAGCGGAGTCAGGGGAGGAGGAAGAGAAGACTGTAGGAAGAAGGGGAGAGAGAGAGGAGGCAAAGTCCAGGGGATCAATAGCTTGAAGGTCACGGAAGGGGCGTAGAGAAGGGGAAGAGGAGGGGGGACAGTGGGAAATGTTGAAAGAGGCAAGGAAGTGGTCTGATATAGGATGAGGATCGAAGGAGAGATCAGCGACAGAGCAGTTTCTAGAGAGGACAAGATGAAGAGAATGGCCATTAGTATGGGTAGGGGAGTTGTTTGTTGTTGTTTGTGTTCTTGTTTCCCTACTGCATCACTGATTAGAAACAGTTCAAGTGAACTTTACACAAATCCTTGTTTTTGAAGTTTCAAGTGGGAAACTGTAGCACAAACAAGAGCAGGATCCAGTTAGCGGCAGCCCTCATGTCACTTAATTTCACTTCTGGTGCTTCCACATTAAAAAAAGCAACAGAGGAAGCAGAAGGAATTGACCTATGTAAATTGTACATTGACTAAAATAGGCACTGAATTGACATGAACTGTAGCGTTATAGATGGCTGCTAGTTTTAGTTAGCCATTAAAATTGATTGTAAATTCTTTGGTTGTTGAACTTTGTTTCCCTGTACATAGCACAGTTTTGTCAAAAGCCCAGGACAAGATCACAGCCAATATGAGTAGTCAAAAACAGAAAGTCTGAGCCTGTATCAAGGAGTGAATTGAAGTCATAGTTGCAGATCTATGCCAGATTGGAAACAAAGAACCAGAAGCTGGGGAGCCAGAGCCATGTCAAGAGCTCAGTATTCGGATATGATCAGGAAGACAGGATTGAGACGTGTCCAAGGTTGGGTCAAAGCAAGGGCAAAGTTGGGCAAGACAGGAGTGCAGACAGGAGGAGGATCCAGTTAGTAGCAGCCCTGATGTCTCTTAAGCACTTTTGCTTCTTGTGTGCCCTTAGTATAGTGTCAGGCAACAAATGAGGAAAGAGATTTTGCTTGAGAAATCCGGACCCAGAGACACATGCAGTGGCAGAATTATCCTATTACTCTGTTTTTGTGGACAGGTCACTGGTGGCAAAGCAGTCAAGGCAGCTTCTCTGTATTTCCATGGGCCTGACTTCAAGGCTAGCAAGAGCCTATAAGTACAGCGTTTCACAAGATGCATCCCTGATCCTGATTAAGGTCTTACGGCACACTACAATACAAATAATGATGGTGATAAACAGATTTAATATTATTGAGTTTGATGAATAACCCAGGAAGAGACCTTAGATTATTATTTTTTAAAGAGACAGATGATCAGTAGGGATGGGCGAACAGACCGCGGTTCGGTCATTCGATTCGAAACCCGAGTTCAGGTTCGGTTGTTCGGTTTGGCAGAGTTCGGTTTGCCCGAACAGTTGAAAATAGCACTATCGATACCGATACCAAATTTGATATTTTTTTCGGTATCACTTGACCCTGAAATGACCCCTGGTCTCCACCACTGGTGCCAGGAAGCCTACTCCTCAGCTGCCTCCCCCTTCCAGTCACGTTTTTCCCACCTGAAGTCACATTTTTCCCGCCCCCGAGCTCATCCGAACTCACTCAAACATGACCGAACTGTTCTGCCATGTTTGAATTCAGTTCGGTTCGGACGTCCAAACAGGCCGAGATCGGTCCAAACTTCGAACATCCGAACCGCGTTCGCTCATCCCTAATGATGAATATTTTTCAGTACTTCTTTAGCATAAATGTAGTACAGTAGTATTTCCGCCAGTTCATTTCCCAAGCACATTTTATTGAAGAAGTAATGCACAAATCCGAACTTGAACTTGCAGGGGAATGGGGCACAGGATCTGTGCAACCTAACAGAAAGAGATCTGCCACCCTGGACTAGCCCAAGGTGGTTTGCTGGACAAAACTAGGGGTGATCATTCGGATTAAATTACAGATTTGGATCTGTAATTTGTGGATCCGTGGATTAGGATTTGAATTCCATTGAAGTCAATGGGAAGCGGGTCCGAGTCCGTACTCCCCAGGGCCCTCGCAACTACTTACTAGCCTCAGGGGACTTGATTGAAGTTCTGCTGGCCTCCCAGCAAGCCCCCTCACCACGTCAGGCTGCCAAGCTCCCTGTTTGGTAGCGTGCGTGTGCAAAATGGTTTCCGGGGCTGTTTTGCACTAAATGGCTGCCACCGTTAACCAAAAAGGCAGTGGCAAAAATGACAGCCCCAGCCAAGTTGCCCTTAACCAAAATGTGCAAATTGGCCTTGGCTGCCCTTAACCAAAATGGCAGCAACATCATTTTGTGAAAAAGTCACTCAAATAGTTCTCTTTGGTTAAGGGCAGCTACCATTTTGCGCATGCTTTCTGCCAAACAGGGAGCTCAACAGCGAGCCACAGTAAGGGGTCCTGCTGGGAGCCACAGCAGCGGCAGGCCAGCGGATTTTCAATGAAGTCCTCCAAGACTAGTAAGTACATGCCAGGGCCCCAGGAGGTATGGATAAGGGTGGGGATCATCAGTTCTGGATCCACAACACTTACAAAGACGGAGTGTGGGCTGTTGTGGATCAATCCATAATGGCCCGTTTTGGGCAGCTGCAGATTAATCTGAATCCATATTATTCAAACCTCGACAAAACACTCAAAACACTTGGTCTCCCCAACCCCTATTGCAAGTCTCAATGGGTGTTCTTGGTACCTGCTGCTTACTTGAGGTGTCCATGCCACCCCTGGAAGGCTGCCACCTTGGGCTGAGTATCCACCTTGTTCAGTGGGCAGACTAGTCCTGCTACCATCATGTACAACAAGGTGGTGTGATACACCCGAAGTCCAGTTATGGTATTAGAGCTTTGTACAGCTGACTCCCACTCAGTCATAGATTTGGCCAGGGTGTCGTGAATGGCAAGCTATACAGGGGAAATAAGCTCTGCCTCTGCTGTCAAGGTGCTCCTGGGGTGCTGTGGCAAGCCTCTGGGGTACAGGGCCAGTGGTGTAGACCCCTGTCACAACTCCCTATGGCCAGCTTTGGCTGTGCCCTTTTCAGTACAGTCTAACCATTATTTAGCAATACCCCAAGGATACAGTTTTAGTGAATTAGACTTACCAACAAGGTAAGATCTAACGATGATGGTAGGTATCTCGCTGCAACTATCCTCTAATGTGTTAATTGCAAATGAAACAACTATTCCTAGTTTTTCCTGGAAGTTCCTCCTGAGTGTGCTTAGTTCAAGACAATGCACTGATGTGCTACAGTGCCATCACCCCAGTCCCAGAATATCTCTTACAATCGGGGCAATACCATCTCTGCACAAAAAGCAGAACAGAGAAGTAGGCAGCCAAGCTTGCTGAGCGGTGACTCCTAAAACTTGCCCAAAAGGCAGGACCATTAATCTGGCCCAAGCCGCACCGTTCTTACATTGGCTCAGTGTTACAAGCTAATATCCAATCCAGGGAGAGGGGCACTACTTTGACTTTGGTGTTACTAATAACTACTTGGGCTTCTCTGTTCCCTGCTTGGCTGCATTTCTTTATATGTTTTTCTGGTTCCTCTTTTTTGCTGTGTACTGTAGCACTAGTTGAGTTCCAATACAAATACTAGTATTTTTATTGTTTTTATTTTAAAAAAAATTGATAGAGCAAAAATCTTTTTTTTTTTAAATAAATCCTGACATGAGGTTTTTATGGAATCCAGAAAACTCGCATTTGCTTCTGTTTTTCTAGAATTACTTATTTCTTCTGCTAAAACAATTTTTTACTAAACTAGTTTAATAGTCAATATTAGGGAAGGTGGTTTTGGCATATAATCATCTTGAAGTAAACCAGATCCTTGATTGTGGGGAATGTTAATTACTTAAATGTTGATTGGGAAATGAGCCAGCATAGAAGAGAGAAACTTGTTTTCAGAAGTATTGCTAGATTGCTTTATATTACTGTTTACTTAGCAGCTTACACAGTTGAAAGCTATTTGTATGATAGATAAAGCAGAATCATAAAGATTTGGCCACAGTATCATCAAAAGGTAGTATTAGTTAAGAAAAATGACTTGTTCTGAATATTGGTCTTGACTTCTACTTCAGCAGGATTCTTCCTTCTGAAACTGACTATCCTAGCCAATTGTGATTGCAGGATATTGGGTGAATGAGTAGCTGTGCCCTTTTTATATAATTCTAGTTACATACATATAGTATATTGCAGTATTATAATGGTGTCGGTAGCATCATTATAGTGACACATATTTGACAGCTTTTCAGGTAAAGAATGAAAGATTCAATGTTTTTATTTTAACCATACAATGATTCTCTATTTCTTAATACCCTAATTGTTTCGACACTTTAGATGAATTCTGATTTTCTGTGTAACGTCGTTTTACTGTTTAATTTTATTTTTATTTTTTTAAAGATTACTTGGAAAATCTGGCACCAGAGAATTTATTAAGTGGTTCAACAAAAAAGATCACAGCCTCCTAGTGGCAAAGCTCTTTACTATGTTCAAACCAAATATCAAGGACCCTTTTCACACAGACACGCGAACACTGATAAAGTGGGTGTTACATTTTATTATACATGTTGCAGGGCTGCAGGTGTGCTCTATGGGTGCCGTGCAACATGTATAATAAAATGTAACACCCATTTTATTAATGTTAGAGTGTCTGTGTGAAAAGGGCCAAGGATAGAAAATAGTCTACCTGGAGAGAGGTGGTGTAGTTTTGGTAGACTGGAAAAAAGATTTAGAGGTGGTTGTTTTAAAATTGTTTTGAAGGTATGCTCTTGTGCAGTAGTGAATGTTATTCTGTAACGTGTAACTCTTGGCTTATCAGATGGTCAGCTAGTAAAGTAGATGGGCTTATTATAGAATTGCATTATGAACAGTAAGTTCCTGACCCCTAAATGTGTGTGTTGTCATACAACTGGGTTCTTAATTTGATGCTTCAAGTACATTGCCTTACCTCAGTTTTTCTGAAGATAGGATACAAGATGGGATGGTCAGATGCTGAGGAGGTACAGAAAATGTTTACCGTATATGCTTGGTTGGTGGTTGTGGCTCATGCACTCACCATACATGAGATTAGGAGGGGATTGTACCCTAGGTCAGATGGTTGGTGACGGCGTTTTTCTTTCAAAACTTTCCCCTGCATCATAGATCATGGTTTTCCCAAGTCATCTGGGTATATCTGGATATAGTTCACCAAATTAACTCCTTGCCTATAATTAAGGCAGCATTTTAGTTACAGCCGTGTCAGAAAGTCTGTTTTCTACTGTGTATCTTTACATGTAATTTTTAGTGGGGTCATTAATTAAATTTATTTATTTATTTAAATTTATATGCCGCCCTTCCTGCTGTAAGCATCTTGGTGTGGCTAACAACATTTTAAAATACATAAGAAGATAAAATAATTAAAACAACACTAATAATCCCAAAATTAAAATAACCCAATGCCAAAAAACCCTCCCTAACCCAATCCACCCATCCCATCTCCCTCAGTAAAGGCCCGGCGGAACAGCCAGGTCATACACTGTCTATGGAAAGAGGGGAGGTCAGCGGCCAGGCAGACCTTCAATGGGAGGGAGTTCCACAGCCGCGGTGCAGCCACAGAGAACACCCTCCTCGTGGTCAACACACAGGAAACCTGGGGGACCTCAAGGAGGGTGCCACTGACCGCAGAGGTCGATCCGGAAGATGAGGCGATCCTGCAGGTGCACTATATGTCTAGCTCATTAAACATCTTGTATAATATAAATTAAGTTAGGTTCTCTGAATATTCTCAATTTTCTCAAACACCAACAAAAAAAGGAAATGACCAGTTAAGCTACTATCCAACATGACGGATACCAATTTTGTGGTTTTTTTGTAACATGCTATTTTGTATGTTAAAATAATTTCAACATCATGCTCACAAGCACAGAGACACAGGACAACATGCTTAATAATCATATACTATTCTTATTGGTGCTATTCATGCTTTAATAATGCTCAGAAATAAAGGTGGGTTTTGGCCCTCCTTACTGAAAACAAACTAGCCTACTGTTAATTATCTCGTGTTGAAAAAATTGTAAGCAGGACAAACTACCCTAATTTACAGTAATTACAGCTTTTTGTAAGTAAATTTCTTCCATTTTTTATTCATTAATGTTCCCAAGTAATGGCAGAAATGCAGTATTATCAAATACTCATGACAGTGCTGCAAACGACCATAAACCAAAGTACATAAACAGTGGTAGCTGCCTACAGTTCAGGCTTACAGGTGTGTGATGGGGAGGAGGATGGGCTGTAATGAGGAAGAAGGGGATCCAGAACAGTGACCATGAAGAATAGTGTCCAGGCCACTGGGGGAAAGGAGCTGTTTGTGACTGGGATAGTCCCTGTATCAGAGGGGGAGAGGGAGCTGGACAGGTATCTGGAAGGGAGGGGGAGAGACTGATTAAGATAGAAGTGTCTCACCCAGGCTCCTTCTAGAAACCTTTTTGCTCTGGGACCACATCGGAGAGATGTTGATCTTCATCACTCAAAAGTCTCATGTTTCACGCTTGTGCTTAATGTGTAGCATATGAGTTATTTCAGTGCCAGAATTGAAGCGTTATCTGAGACCGCTACTAGGGAAAATGTTCAGAGTACGGGTAAGAAACTGCAGGGTGTGTACTGCAGAAAGGTATAGGTGTGGTAACGATGGAGGGAAAGGGTGCTGAGGCAATATGAATGGCTAGATGTGCACTCGGGGGCCTGGAGAGGGTCTGGATCATGGATCTTAATTAGAGCTGAAACAGGTACCAGATTTGGTACCTGCAGGCAGTACCCACATTTTTGGGGTGTTTTCAGACAAGACACTTGCCACCCACCCACTATACATGTTGTAGAGCTGCAGTGTTGCCCTATGGGTGCCCTGCAACATGTATAGCGAGTGCGGAGTGTCTTGTCTGAAAACGCCCTTGGATACCATTTCGAGTACCTAAATCAATGTTGAATATTGTTTAGATTCCCAAATATTTGAAATTTCAGGTTTTGGGTACCCAGAATTACCTGAAAACCCAACAAAATACCTCCCAAAATTTCCAGAATCCAGGGCCAGAAGTCAAAAAATTGGGATGAAAATGGTATTTCAGGTACCCAATTAAACACCATTTCAGGATACCAAAAAAGTACCAGAATCTTTTGAGTCAAATCGGGTGCCACAAGTTCAATGGACACATCCATTTTTGCAGTTACCCATTTCAGCTCTGATCTTTATGCATTATATTGCTGTCTAATCTCATAAAGATCCCTCCATCCTGTAGTAAGTAAGAAACATTTTTCAAATGAATAATGTAAGGATTGCACTATTACCTTTAGTATCAAATGGTAAGGAAAAGCTTAAGATTTGAACTTCTTGTCTCCTTAACCTGGAAACTGTTATAGTATTGTTATCTATAGTGTTACCCTGGTGATTCTACGTTTTCAAGGCTCTTTTAGGAGAAAAATGTGAACTACTTGATGACGATATCACTGAAAAGGAAAAATGTTTCATATTTTCAAGTGCAAATATTCTATATTACACAAATCTGAAAAGAATGGCCAACTTACTGTGCATACTATGCAGGTATCAGAGTCCAAGCTAATATAAATACTTTTTTTAAATGAACATATCAATTATACATAAAGGATTCAGACTTTTGTTTTGCGCATTTCTTATGTTTACTACTGTATATTGCCAAATAAGGCTCTCAAATCAAGCAGCATAAATTAACATCTTCATAGAGAAATGAGGGAAATATGGAATTAATAAGTTCATTTCATGAAGAGTATTCAAAAGTTCCCTGTTTGTTCATCAGTTTCCTTTGTCCTTGTTCACATTTTAAGTCCATACGCAGGGTTTTTTGAGACACACAGCTAAAGTACTTAAAACATCAGATAACTACAGCTAACTATAGAATGGTTATGGATGTTAACTGTTGGTTAAATGAAGCAGACACATTAAGAGCATTCTGGTAGTATGCAGCATATACATATCTTCTGTATTACTGAGGGGGGAAATGCCCTGAAGTCTTTTATTTTAAAAAAAATAGTGCTAATGCTTTTTTTAAATTGTCACTTACAAGCAAATGAAAATATAGATTGTATTACTAGAGAAAGTAAAGCTCTTTCAGTGACGTTTTCAGTTAAGCATAGTTAAATGCTATGGCCTTTTGAAGTTCCTATTCCAGTCAGTCACTCTGAATGGAGTGAAATATTCTTGTTCCAAAGGTCAGTTTACCATGAGTCTCTGCTTTATTAGTTTCTTCTCTGTTTGTTTGCTTGTAGGAGCAGTCTCACAAGTGCTGGACAGCCTAGAGGAAATTCATGCGCTTACAGATTGCAGTGAGAAAGACTTAGATTTTCTACATAGTGTTTTCCAGGATCAGCATCTTCACACACTACTGGAAGTAAGTCTTTTTATTCAAATGAATTTGATAGTTGAAATACACTTTCTTTAGTAACTAAATATGTTTTTATTTTGCGTAATGCTTGGAATTCATAGTATATTAGCTTCTTTTCTGTTCACCCCAATTGTTTGTTTATTTTTGACAATCAAATAAGGAGCTGAATTTAACAACTCTTAAATGTAACAAATACTTCAAGGCAGTCACAGTACTTGAATTCTCCTATTACAGAACGTTATAATTCATATAGAAAACTCTAAACAGGTAATTTTAACCACATTTGAGAAGTTAATAATTTAATTTGCAAGTTTACAGATCAAATGTTTATTGTTTAAAAATAGTTTTGATTCAGTAGAAGAAGCTTGGTTCTTTTGAAAAATTTTATTTGGTTTTTATAATCTGAGCTATTATGAAACTTTAAATGCAGAGTCCACTTGCTTTTTAAAAGTTTGTGTGTTTTTGCCAGAATCTTGATACATGCAAACCGATGAGAAAAGGAAGCAAATTCTTGTGATGTATAACTCAAAAGTTCTCAAACTTTGGATCAGGACCCCAAATTAGAGCTGTATCATCTGTGAAAAGAGGTTGCATCCCAGTTGATGATTGATTCTCTTCACATTTTTGCTGTCTGGCATCATGGAATTATATTTGTCTTGAGATGAGATCACGTAGGCATAAATTTGGGAAACAGCATAAAGGTTATGATACTTCAGTTCAATTTATTATTACGGCATCAGCTCTCGCCATAGCCCAGGTGAACAAAATGTACAAGGTATAAAATATACAAAATAACAATGTGCGACAACAAATACATCCACAAAACATATACAAATTAACATAGAAGCTATAGATTTTAAATCTATGTCTTTATTTGAGGCAGACTCCAAATTTCAGAGGCTTGTATACAGCTTAGGAGGAAAACAAAACTAGTACAGTGAGCCATATGTCCTTATTATTCAACCAAGAACAAGTGTGGACAACCTGACTCCTGTGTGACCTAGGAATTTGTTTTCTGCCATAATCCTAAAAAAAAATTACAAAAAGAAAAACACATCATATCTATATAATAATAATAATAATAATAATGGGAATAACAAAAAAAATACATTTGAAAATTGACATAATGGACAACCTCTAATCTAGAGGTCCAAATAGATAACACTTATGCAATCCTTGCTCCTAAAGGGAGAATAGGAGTGGACAGTCCTAACTCCTGGAACAAAGCAGGCTGAGCTAATTGGCCTATCGTAAATCCAAAAATGTACAATGCCTGGACATAATCAATTTAAGTAGCAGGCCATTTTAAGTGCCTCCATATATTTCAGCAATGTTACAAAATATTCATCACATTCCTAAGAGATGTTAGAGCATACATATTTCAATATCAGCCCAGTATTAATTATGACAAAAATAAAAGCATCAAAAAATAAATTACTTAAAAGGTCATCATAGGAAACCTTTTCCTTCTAATATCCGCCCTATAGGCAAAAGCAGCCAGCATCTGGACAATATTTTTTGCCTCCTGCTGACACAGCCAAATTAACTGATCCTTTTTGGAAAGATGTAGCACCCGAGGGAAAATTGGAATCAGCATTGTACTCCTAATATCAATTTTAAAAAACAGCATTCTAATATATAATGGATTAGATCTTCGACTTTGCCCATCCCACATGGGCAGATCCTGCTATTCATAGGAATTCCCATCCTACGGTCCTACCACCACTGCAGAAGTCATTTGCTGAATTCTCAATCTAGTTAGGTGGAGGTGACAAGTTTGCTTTAAATTCAAATGCAAATATTGCGCCATACCTGCTTCAGGTCTCCAATGGACATATATGGTGCTAATTTGTTATCCCGCAAAAGAGCAAAAGCATTTTGCTGTCCTAGATCCTCTAGCCTTTGAAATACCAAGGCTCTTCCATAGTTCGAGAACAGCCAAACATCTCTATTTGCGTAAAAGCCAAAGCCTGCCATATCCAAAGTAAGTCTTATAAACCTAAGTCATGGAGACTGCAGAGGATTATTTCTCATCAAATCTTCTATGTAGCAGATTTTAGGAATACGAGAAGGGCTATACATCAAAAGCTTAACCCAGTATACCAGCATTCATTTTATTATAAGTGCAAGCACTGACTCTATTCCAACCTCAGTCCTTAAAAAACAGATGGAACAGAGGGTGGAAGACCCAGCAAAGCCTACAAAAATTAGTTCTGGGGGATTTCAATTGACTTATCTGCTGCACACCCCCACACCTCTGCACAAAAAACCATCTGTGGAATCACTTTTACCTGAAAGGCTTTTATTGCTGCTGGGACCAATCTTCCAGCATGCATGTAATGGAATCTCTTGATTGCATGCAAAGATTGAAAAGCTTTCTTAATGTATGACAGCTGGTTCTTCCATGCCTGGTTATAGATGAGATAACTACCCCCAAGTACCTAAAAGACTTCACCACCTCCAATCTATTGTTGTTAACATACCATAGGTTATTCTGAGGCCTTCTATCCCATTTAATAATTTTGGATTTACTATGGTTAATAACTAAATCATTCTGGTTGCATATTTCAGAGACTTGAGAGAGAGCACTTTGTAACGCAGTGGGAGTCCTTGTAATAAGAGCAACATCATCCACAAAAAACCGTACCCCAAGATGGGAAGATATAGAACCTTAGGTGTATGGAAATTCCATCGCTGCATTAGATGATAAGTTCATTTACATATAAAACTAAACAACAGGGGAGCTAAAATGCACCCCTGTCTAATGTATATATTTATTTATTTGACAAATCTTTACCCCGCTCTTCCCACCACAGGCGGCCCAGAGCGGCTAACAATAAAAAATATAAATATAATATAAAACAATTGAAACATTTTAAAACATAAAACACAAAACGGGGGGGAAACCCACACACCCCTCCCCACCCACCCCTTACCCCTCTCCCTCACCAAATGCCTGATGGAACAGCCAGATCTTACAGCTGCTACGGAACGCCGGGAGGTCAGGGGCCAGACGGGCCCCCATCGGAAAGGAATTCCAGAGGCGCGGCGCAGCCACCAAAGGTCCTGCTCTACGTGGCCCCCCCCAGGGGACCTCTTACACGGCGTCCCCAGACGACCGCAGGGGCTGATCCAGAACCCAGGGAGTGAGGCGGTCTCACAGATAGACAGGGTCCAGGCCGTGTAAGGCTTTATAGGTCAAGGAGCTAAGCACTTGACCCACGGCTCCGTCTGGATTGTCATGTGGAGGCTGTGGTGAGGGGAGCATTTTGCCAATTACAACTGGTGCGACAGTTGCAGCTGTATGTCTCAGACTCGGATCTTGCCACCATCATCCATGCTTTCATTACCTCTCGATTAGACTACTGTAACGCATTCTTCATGGGGCTACCTTTAAAGACGGTCCAGAGGCTCCAGCTGGTGCAGAATGCGGCGTCCCGTGTTCTAACGAGGACGGGCCGCCGCGACCATATTAGACCTGTGCTCCACTCTCTGCACTGGTTGCCTGTTGTCTTCCGGGCCCAATTCAAGGTGTTGGTGATGACCTAAAAAGCCCTAAACAGCTTGGGTCCTGCTTATCTGCGAGACTGCCTCAGGCCCCGAGTCATTTCACAGCCCCTGCAGTCGGCTGGGGTCTCCCAACTCGAGGTCCCCCGGGAATCCGGGTGGCGACGGCGGAGAGGGCGTTCTCGGTGGCCACACCTAGGCTGTGGAACTTCCTCCTGATGGAGGCCCGCCTATCCTTGG
>QEPC01003278.1:691048-716091 GCA_003113815.1 Sphenodon punctatus
TTATTATTATTATTATTAACAAACATTTATATAGCGCCAGCAGTGTACATGGCACTTTACAAAGTAATAAAATAGACACGGTCCCTGCCCCTAGGGCTTACAATCTGAGCGACAGGATATTATACTGTTTATATTATGTGTTGTGTTGTTCGCAGTCCCGAGCTGCCGATGTGCAGGAGGGTGCGGGATATAAATGGTTGTTATAAATAAATTATAAATAACTAAACATTAACAATATCGAAAGCAGAAGACAAATCCAAAAATGCAATATATAGCTGAGTCTTAAGAATCTTTGTATATTTATTAATAACATACAGCAATACGTATATATGGTCAATAGTAGAGTACCCCTTCTGGAATCCAGCCTGTTCCCCTCTCAGTATATCCTGCTCTGGAACCCATACTAGAAGCCACCCCAACAGAAGTCTCCCAAACAACTTAGTTACAATGTTAATCAGAGATATTGGTCTATATGAGTTTAGAACATCACGGGAACTTTTTTTATACATAGGGACTAATAAATTCCCCTTCCATGCCTCAGGAAAAGATCCCGTAGAGATTCTGGTATTGAACCAGAGGGTTAAAACAGGAACCCATCAATCCAAATGAGATTTTTTTTTTTTAAACTCCACAGGCAACCCATCTAACCCTGGGGATTTACCTCTTTTGCACTTTAATTAGGGTCTCAATTTCTGCTTCAGTTGCTAAATACTTATCACTACCTCACGATAGTGAGGAAAGTAGAGGGATATTCATTTTAGGCTTGCCTCCCTCAGAGACCATATACTGTTTCTTATAATACTCTATCCAAGTAACTGGAGCAATGCAAGAGTCCAGACCACCATAGTGAGAGTAAGCACACTTAGCCACCATGAACCAGAATGCCCTACTGTCTCTGTTTTCGATAACAAAATATTAAAAAACCCATTGGAGATCTGTGTAGGCCCATTTCTTTGATTTAATCAGGGCCTTATATGGCCTTCTGCAATCAATTATATTTTTGTTGCTGTGCACCCCTTGTAGTCTAGCATTTCCAGCTCTTCTTTGCAATTCTCGCTTCCTCAACCTACAATCCTCATTAAACCAGGCAGCACCCGGCGGCAGCTTGTTTTGCACATGTCTCTTAACTTCCCTAAAAAAATTAAGGGGTCAGAAAATCAACCACTTCCTGGACTTTTCCTAGGATGTCAGAAGGCAAAGGGCCAAAATCTCATTCCATCTAATACATTTAAGTGCAGTAGACAAAAGAAACCAAACTTGTTTTCCCTGGGGATTCTTAGACTCCAAGGTTCCATCCTCCTCATCCCACTGCATAACTAAATGCAACGGGAGATGGTCACTTTCTAGTCTATCCAGTATCATTGTATCAGCCACTAGACTCCAGCACTGTGGTTCAATAAAAAAATAATCAACACTAGACCCCCTAGTAGCACAAAAAGCCCTGCTACTAGTGGTTGAGGAACTAAATGCATTGTTCATAAACCTCCGGTTTAGTGTCAACATGATGTCTTATAATTTAGCCCCATATTCATTCACTACCTTATCAGAGAGACATGGCGATGGCACACCCCAGATTTCATTAACCGCCACACAGTCTTCATCCTCACAGCCTAGACCTCCCATTCGGGCATTGAAGTCCCCTGTCACCATAATTTTATCTGAAGAGACCTCGTTCGTAAGACTCTCTAGATATAAGAGTAGAAATTCCCATAATGCTTCCGTCCCTTGCTTAACTACTGGGGGCAAATAAACATTTACTAATACCCAAGTTAGGCCATTAGGCTAAGTCACTCTAATCACCAGAGCTATGTCTAGACACGGTTGGAGGTCCAGGACTTGAATTCCAGAACTTATAGTTACCATGGTTAGGAGACCTGCCCTTGCAAGATTACAGTTAGGTGAGAGATTCCCAAGCACATTGTAAGATAAATATCCATTCATATAGAATGGCTCTCTACATCACGTTTCTTGCAAAAATATAACATCGTAATCTGTTAAAAAGGTACACAAGTCTGGGTCGCTAATCTTATTAAGGAGACCTGTAACAGTCCATTATAATAGATTATAGGTTAGCCCCGAGGAACTCTTCTTATCAAGTCAGTCCAATTCACCAACCACCTTATCCTGGTTAGAATCACATACAACATGCTCTACAATCAACTTGGCATCTTCAGGGTGATGTATGTTCCTTTTGCCAGTTTCTCTGGATTCTATAATATCTTTATCCCTAGCTATTTGTCCTAAATCACCAATTCCGCTAATGGATACTATCTTCTCCACTGTTGACACCCCACACGCCGGGGGAAAGATCCCAAAAGAGCATTGCATGGGACATAACAATCCAAATGGCCTAAATGTTCACCCCTGCTTGCCAAGCCAGTACTACTCTGATCAACCCCACCACACAAATCTTGGGTTTTTAAAAGGCTGTGAGACCTTATAGCATTATCAGAGGATTTACCCTCCATCTTCACTTGCAGGGAAATACTCAAACCCATCAGGTTGTTAGAATGCAACGGCAACCTCCTCATCTGCTCACTCTTTAATCCATCCAGGACTCCTTCACTACTAGGAGAGAGCAGATCACCTAAAGGGGTATGCCTCTCCTGTAATTTCTTAGTCTCTGTATAGACCACCAATCGATTATATAATTTGGACATTTTATCAAGAATATTATTTTGGCCTTGCAAGTGGAGATTCCTATACAAGGACAAGGTTTTCTGTTCTTCAGGAAGTAAAGTACTGCCCTCATTCCCACCTAGTTCCCCTTGAGTCTCCATATCCTCTTTGGTACCATATACCATGCCCAGATTCACCAGTTGTATCGCCACCTTCTGCTCCTCTTCCTTAATCACAGTATGAGGGAATCCCTCCTCAAACGGTGGGGAGTCACTCTTTAATGCAACCGAGGCAGCAGGATTAGATACCTCTTTTACCATTTTACCACCAGTATAATTAGTAAGGACTCTAGACCAAAAAATAGCCCTTGCAAGCAAGTTCTTCTTTGCACCAACTATCTTATCAACAAATCATGGTGAACTGAATTGAACAATCAGTCCCCTATGACCCCTTATATGATATAGGTGATTGATCCCCTTTATATCATGCCTAGTAATAGGCATAAATGCAAGAATAAATAAATATTCAGGATCACCCTTCGATGTTCAGCAATTTCAATAGGGGCATTCCAAAATGGCAAATTCCTGTTAGGAAGTGGCAAGATGGTAAAAGCCAACTTATCCCCCATTGGAATTAAAGTAGTTATTTCTCCCCTCTGGGGATCGCTCAAATAATCCCTTATATAACATTCCCCATTCAAGGGTCCAAAGGGGAATGACTTGAACTGGGGGAGGTCCCTTCCTATTAGTTGAAATCATGGGGTCGGAAGGCTTATGCTGCAGCTTGGCCACCTTATTTATCAAATCATTGAACTTAAGGTTGAGGAGATTCAAATGGCTAAAAAACTATTTAACTGTTTGGGCAGTTAAAGATACATGTTCTGCCATTAACATACAAGATACTGTATGATGATATTCAAATTGAGCACTCTTAACACACACACCCCTTGCTGATCCAAGTTTGACTGACCACCACCCTCACTATACCTTGGAGAGGAACACATCTCGGTATCAGGCCCAATTCCCATACCACCAGCCCTTCCCTCCAAACACAACACAGAATTAGTCCTTGGACTTTGAGCTATTCTAGCAGCCAAATCAAAGGACTCTTAATTCTCCATGAGAGGACAAGAAGCATCCTTTAGCTGCTCCAGAGCGGCAAAAGAATTAGATAAAGGTACAGGCCCCCTAGACAACTTCTTAGACTCTCCCAAGAGACTATAGTTACTCATGTAAGAGTCAATCTTTCTTTGTTTAGAGGGCAGCAATACATGTACCCCCTCAGTGTTCTCCCTCTTCTTTGATGTCATATTGGGAGCAGTACTCTCCAATCAAAAGAACCAGGGCCTGATGCACCCCTTCAGAACGAAGCACAGTACCTCTTGCAAAGCTGTCCCCTAGGGTGTAATGAAAAAGTAACACTTGCAACGAGGCTATCCTTGGCACAGATTAACCCCTGAGCCGCAGAGCTGTCCGTGAGGAAGCTTGACCCGAAGCCTGTAGCAAAAATGCCTCACTCTTTGCAGAGCTGACCGTGGCGCGGCTTGGCCCCTGAGCTCCAGAAAATGGGCCTCGACCTTTCCAGAGATGACCTCAGCACAACCAGAGCCCTAGATTGCAGGAAGCAATCCTCACTCTTATGTAGGGCCAACATCAATGGAGCTTGGCCCTTTATTTTGTCCTTAGTGAGCCTACGTTTGCAGGGATTGACTCCTAAAAAAAAATAGTCAGTACCTCACTCTTAATCAGAGCAGACAGTGGTAATGCTTGTCTCCTTTGAAATGACACCTTGCTCTTTGCAGAGCATACAGTGGCAGTGCTTAGCTTCTGAAAACAAACTAATGCCTCACTCCTAAGCAGAGCTAGTGGTGGCAAAGCTTGGCTCCTGAGAGGAAATTCCTTGCTCTTTGCAGAGCATACAGTGGCAGTGCCTAACTCCTGAAGATAAACAGTACCACGCACTTATACGGCACTGTTGAGGGGAGGACCAAAAAAACAAACAAACCACACACCAGCATCAAGTCAGTGCCTATGGCCGCGCCCTTGCACGCGCAGCCCTTAGGTACACTGGCCTATAGTGTGTGGTTACGTCACGGCTGCAGGCAGCGGCCTCCCTTTTGTATCCAGCTGGCAGAAATGAGCCGGCTTCTCAATGCGCAGCTCCCTGGGCAACGCAAGAGCCCTTGCAGCCCCAATCAGTCAGGAGTCAATTACTGACACGCTCACCTCCCTGAGCCCTGCAACAGGCCAGGGGTCTGAAGGCAAAAATCAAAAAAGTAAAACAAGTAAAACAAAGGGGCTGGTAAAAGGCAGCAGCCCTGACAAAGACCAGCCACCCTGGACGCTCTCCCTCAGCCCACTCACAGTTTGCACAGGGAGTCAGGCAGCAGCCTCCCTCTTGTATCCAGCTGCCGGAAATAAGCTGGCATCTAACCGCGCAGCTCCCTGGGCAACACAAGAGCCCTTGCAGCCCCAGTCAGTTGGGAGTCAATTATTGACACACTGCAACAGGCCAGGAGGCTGAAGGCAAAAATTAAAAAAGGGAAATAAATAATAAAACAAAGGGCAGCAGCCCTGACAAAGACCAGCCGCCATGTACACTCTCCCTCAGCCCGCTCACAGTTCGCCCGATACTAACCTTTCCTGAAGTGTGGTTGAACTGTAGATGAAACGAATGCAGGTTATTGAATGGCTGTCAGCCTGGCTAAGAAAGGTTTCTCCAAATGGCCCATAGAAGTGGGCCTAAACTCTGAAAAACTTTTGTTTCCCCAAGAAGTCTGTCAATTTAGAAAAGACTGTGCATTATTTGGCACACAAAGCCAGCTGATGAACATAACCTCTTGCTCATCTTGTCCAGCAGGGGAGTCTGTAACTGCATTAGGAATCTATCACTGGTGGCAGGAACTAGAACCTCTCCAGTGAGAGAGACAGCATTGTGTTTCCCAATGTCGTTTGGGACCTTATATAGAGATATAGATATATTTTCAAGCTTTTTTTCAACTTTGATTTTGGGAGATGTTAAAATATAATGATGAATTATAGTGGCCTAGTTTTCTGGAAAAATCAAACATTTTCTCATCCTATAATCAGTGCAGGGTGACTCAACAGGGTGACTGTTGATCCTGTTAGATCTCTTGACCGCATTTGATACCGTTGACCACAAGATGTTGGTGGCCCGCTTGTGGGACCGAGCCGGAGTAGGCGGAACTGTTCTTGACTGGTTGTGTTCCTTCCTGGCTGGGAGAACTGAACGTGTGATACTGGATGATTGTTCATCTTCTCCCCGGGACCTCACGTGTGGAGTTCCACATGGCTCTAGTTTGTCCCCGCTCTTGTTCATGCAGCCGTTCGGCAAGGTCGTGAGATGGTATGGGTGCGGTGTGACCAGTATGCTGATGACACTCAGCTCTACCTCTTGTTCAGCTGACCCAGACATGGCCGTCTCAGTGCTTACCCAGTGTCTGACAGCTGTGGGGGATAGGATGAAGGCAAGCCATCTGAAGCTGAATCACGACAAGATGGAGGTGAAGCTGGTGGGAGGGGCTGAGGGAGTGGTGGCACCTGTCATTGACCTCCCTCGATTGACCGCTCTCCATTGGTCCCTCAGGTTCAGAGTCTGGGGGTGCTCCCCATCTCACAGCTCCACCTGGATGCCCAGGTGGCGACTGTGGCAGTGGGTCCATTTCGCCAATTACATCTGGTACAATGGCTTCAGCCGTACAACTCTGACTCCGACCTAACCACCATCATCCATGCTTTCATCACCCCAAGACTGGACTACTGAAACACACTCTACATGGGGCTACCGTACCTTGGTGACGGTTCGGAGACTGCAACTGGTGCAGAACGTGGCAGCCCGTCTCCTTATGAGGACGGGTCACCGCGAGCACATTGCACCAGTGCTCCAGTCACTGCACTGGCTGCTTATAGTCTTCTGGGCCCAATTCAGGGTGTTGCTTTTGACCTATATGGCCTAGGCCCTGCTTATCTGTGGGATCACCTCACCCCCCAGGTCCTGGTTCAGCTCCTGTGGTCGACTGGGAGCGCCCTTCACAAGGTTTTCCCAAGTAACTTGAGTGGTGACGATGAGGAGGGTGTTCTTGGTGGCCGTACAGAGTCTGTGGAACTTCCTCCCGACGGAGGTCCACTTGGCCCCAGACCTTTCCTCTTCCTGTAGACAGTGTAAGACCTGACTGTTCCGCCAGACTCTTGCTGAGGGAGACTTTTGAAGGAGGAAGGGAGAGGGGGGTTCAGCTCCGCCATAGGGGTATTTTACTGTAAATTTTATATTGTTAGTATGTTGCTTTTTGTTTGTTTATATATTTTTATTGTTTTAATATGTTGTGAGCCGCCCCGAGCTGCTGTAGCAGGAGGGGGCAGCCTAGAAATCTAATTAATAAATAAATAAATAAATAAATAAAATGAATAAATGTTGAAGTATGGAAAGGCTCATTGATTGTACTCCCTTGCAAGTATTTTTTACCTTTAAAAAAACCTAAATAATCGGAATAAGGAGAAGGATTCTGTTATGGCTTAGTAAATTATTATTATTATTATTTATTATTATTATTAGCAAGCATTTATATAGCGCAGCAATGTACCTGGTGCTTTGCAAAATAATGGAATAGACATGGTCCCTGCCCTAGGGCTTACAGTCTGAGAGATGGTGGAGGGAGGGGACACAAAGGAAGGGGAACAGAGGGAGAGACATGGGGTTTAACATTCACAAAGGTTTCAGGTGCACATGTTTGGCTTGGTTACATCAAGAATGATGGCTGGCTGGTCCATGTGGTGAGGATATGAGTACACAGACCTCAGGTAACAGATTGTACTGGATGGTAGATATCAGCAGGAGTTAAATGTCTGAATAATTGAAAACAAAGGGCAGGATTAAATTAATATATCCATTCATGGGAAGGGGGGGAAACCTATGGCCAGCTGGCTTTTGTAGAATCATAGTTGAGGCCAGAAAAAAACATAATGGGCTGCAAATCACAAGCTTCTTTATGTGCACCTCTGTGTGTGGGGAAGCCCTTGTAGGCTGAAATTGAAGCCCCCATTTCAGTTATGCATATAGAGGAAAACCATGTCCCCTTGTGATCATGTGACCATACCTTTCCTCAGATGTAGGTCGCTGTCAGAGCTCAGTGATCGCTCAGGGAAGGGTGGAAGAAGGGCAGGTGGTGTGCACCAACCACCCCCCTTCCTAGGCTGGTTGAGAGCCTGCACCTGCCAACTTAAGCCTTGCTCCTGACCAGTCTGGGGAGGAGGTTAAATGGTGTACTTAAAGCTGCTCCATTTGCTCTGGCAGCAGCTGCCATCACTCAGGCACACATGGAGTTGCTACTGCGTCAGAGAAGAAGTAACTCCATGTGCAAGGTATCTTCCATGCTGCATGGCAATCCTCCCATGCTGTCTCCCTGCTTCCTGAACTGGGGAGCTTTTAATGCTGACACTGGGATAGTGGCAGAGGGAACAGACCCAGATCTTATCAACTTTGGAAACTACTTTGGCTGCTACCAGGGTAGTGGCAAAGGGGAATGGACCTGGAACCTTCTCCTAAACACAGGAGAAGACTTCAGGACTTGTCCTCTCTGCCACTGTCCCTATGGCTAGGAGTGGAAGCCATGGTGCAAAGCAGGCCCAGAGCTCAGGAGAAGCTGAGCTCTGAATCTGTTCTGCACTGCCACTTCTGCTTCTGCAGTCCCATTGAGAGGGGCACTAAATTCTGCCGGTGCCTCTTCCAACAGGAGTGAACCACAGCAGTGATCGCTCAGGGGAACCAGCCACCCTTCTTTCCCCTTCTGTAACAGCTTGCTCCAGCTTACAAGCCCCCTCTCCTGTAACAGTTTGGTGTGTGACCACTTGTAAACATTAACCATTCACCTTTTTAATGCAAAAAATGGTGAGTGCCTTATCCTGTTTGATTACACCCAGAAAGGAGTTGGGTGTACAAGTACGCTTGGTAATAACATTTATTTATTTATTTATTTATTTCCTTATATTTATATGCCGCCCCCCATGCCTACGACATCCCTAACAGAACATGTTTAATATTTTTACCAATTTTAATCTTATTTGAAGGAGAAAGAGTCCCACTTAAATTTGAAATAGTCATACTTATTCAAGTCACAACCTACAATTGTTTTAAAATGCTTAATTTTGAAACAGTCCTAAATAAATTGTTAAAATGGCAAGTACACTTTTTATTTTATTGTCAGCTTGAACAGTTCATACGCATGTTAGTTTGCTTTCTGGGAATGAAGAAGTAAAAGATAAAGTGATGTCCTGTGGCTCAATTACTTTTGTCAAGGAAGAGTGTTCCTTCCTATTGAAATGACTAGGGCAGTCAGCAAAACCACCAGTATAAAAAACGTAGGATCTGTCTAAAAACGTTCTTCCTACTTCTTGACCTTTCTCATATGTTAAATTTGTTCTTACCTTCCTCTTGTTTCTTATTATAGAACGGCTATAGTTAAGGTGTGTTGCACGCTCCATTATAAACCCTGAACATTCTATTTGTTATAAAATGGACATGATTAAAGTTAGGATCATGACATTTGTGATGAAGGATCACTGGGGTAAGCGGTCCATGCTGTCCAAACTTCAGCCGAATCAGTTGGATAACAGCTATCACAGTTTGAAAACTGCACTTTGACGTCTGTTTTTTCAGCCAGTCATACCGTCTCGATCTGGGCAGGGTAGAGGGGTGTGGTGTTGGTTGGGAGGAGGTATAAGCCTTTTAGAAAATTCAAGGAGATTGCCAGGGGGTGCCTTTTGGTTTACTTTTTTTTTTTATTTTATTTTTAATATTTCTTTTTATTGGTTTACTTTTTTTAAATCCAGTTAATCGTTTTTTAGTTATGACCTCTAGAAAATTCAGTGTTAGCCTATGGAGACTGTCCTGAGTCTGGGGTGCTTGTGAACATTCTATGTGTAATGCAGAGACTGTTTAAAAGCAAACCATCTTGAATACAGGGACTACAACTCCCAGCAGACACTGCTTGCCAGAGCCTATCAGTGCTAGGGAAAGAGAGGGAACTGCACCTCTCAGGGGAAAGTGAGAGTGACTGGTCAGCCATGTTTGGAGTTGATCTGGCAGAGAGAGGAGAAGAACAAGTGACACCACTTCCCCCTCCAAAAATGTGGGGTGTCCGGACTGCAGCTCCAATGGATTGCCCCATTGGAGAAGCATGACTGGGGCCAGAGAGCTGGGGTTTGCCTGGGATGACCAGGGCAGAGGTTTGTCCCAGAGCCATGGACAGGAGTCTACAGGCAGTCTGAAATCAATCTTGCTTCAGCACTTCTCCCTCTGACTTTCCCAGCCCCTGAAAATAGCTTCCACTGTGGAAGCCATTCACAGGGGGAGCATTTTATAGGGAGCAGCTTTATTGGGGGACACAGAATATGGAACCCAGTAGTTGTGCAAGAAAGGGAGCCCTGTCCAAGGGGGAGTAAAGTGGGAGAATCTTGTACAGACAGAGAGCAGCAGAATAATGGCCATAATTGTGCCAGGGGAGAGCCGTGTACAGAGGAGAACTTAAGTCAGGGAGCCCTGTACAAGGAGTGAGCTAGCCAGGGGGAAGAGGTTCTTATAAAAAGCAGAATGGCCAGTGTTGCACGAGGGAAAGAGCTCTGACAGCGGGGAGTAGAGTGGAAGACTCCTGTACAAGTCATGAGCTAGAGAGATCATGGAGAGCAGAGTGAGCAACCTTGCATAGGACTGTCAGTAAGGGGAGTCCTCCAGAAGAGTAAAGCACTCGTCTTCTGCAGCCAGGATACAACAATAAACGTGTGAAGATAGGTGCCTGGCTAGAGCTAATGCAGAGACAGCAACAACTTCTGTTTTTAACTGTGTCTTTCCCCTTGTTAAAGTTAAGCTGCTTCTTTGTCCAGCCAAAACCTTCAGCCTTTCCTCTTTGTGATCATTCCTTACAATGTGTTTCCTTTAGAAAAGTAGTTTACAGCAGCAGAGTCTATTTGACTCAGTGATCTTTGTCTGGTGGAGCAGCTAAAAGATGTGATGAAGGGGAGCAAAATAAATATTAAAAGATATGGAAGGAGGAGATCTAATGGTTGGGACATAAATCAGAGAGAATATATGTGGAGCGGATAAAAATAGGTCTTTTCACAAGGGGGGGGGGACTTTGGGGATGCAGCTCTGAAACCAAGACAGCTGATGCCGAGAGGAGCCAAATGTGGCAGTTCTTCTTAGTTTAAAAACATTCTTTGCCAAAGATTGCAGTAAACACTGAATGAAGATTTCATTGTGACTACTTGTAATCATTTCTATAGCACTACTAGACGTATGCAGTGCTTTACAGTCATAGTTTTTTAGAGATATGTCCCTGCCTAGTGGGGCTTATGATCGAAGATGAACAAGGGCTAGGTGAACACAGTGACAGACACACATTCCCATTTTACAGATGGGGAACTGAGGTTTGCCAAAAGTCACCCAGTGAGTTCATGGGTAGGGCAGGATTCAAATCCTGGCTTCACCACCCTGGCTCTCTAGGCTGAGAAGTTGTGACTTGCCAAAGGCCACCCAGTGAGTTTATGGCTAGGGGCAGAATTTGAACCCTGGCTTCTCGGGTCCAAGTCCATCACCTTATCTACTACACCACACTGGCTCTCCAGTCACACCAACTTTTATGAGCTGGTGTGACTGGAATAATTAGGCAGCTAATTGTCCATTCTGATCTGAAGGTGCAGCAATCAGTAGGGCACAGTAGCAGAAAATAAAATGAAATAAGACTAAATAAAAGACAGAGAGATAAAATAAAAACAATGAAAAATTATCAAAGGATTTACACCACTGAGTAGTTTGGCTCAGATTTTAGTGTGGAGTGGCCATGCATTACACAATGCTAACTTTATTCTAAGAAGTTTTTGGAAGTTTGCAATGTTTAAACTGAGCCAAAGTTGTTGTTGTATTAGTAAAGCAGGGAGCTACCAGTAAAAATCCAGCTCCACCTTGCTTGCTGTCCTGAAGGAAGTAACAACCTTCCAAACTGAAGGGAGCGGCCCTTCCACCTTAGCCTCCCTTAAGCCCAGCATAGTGGTTATGCTGCTCAGCATTCTACTGCATCAGCAGGACAAATTTTCTCCATTGCACTGTATTTGACAAAAAACGTGGATATTCTATCATTTAAAAACTCCAGTTTACAAGAAGAGTTAAGGCGCTTGCAAATTCAGTCATGCACTAAAAAGCATGGAAATTGCAAGTTAGGGTTCCTGCCTGAACTTCCGTGCCATGTTAGCAGTAAAGACATTGTACAGTCTCGCATATTTGTGCTCACTTACAACTTGGGTGACCTCACCCCACCCCCATCCCCTCTATCCTTTCATTTTGGTTGGGGAGAATGGGACAGCTAATTAATAGTTAACAAACTTCCCTCTGACCCACTAGTCCCCACTTCCCTTCCAGAGTACAGTGACGCTGGGTGTACAGTCGTATACAAATGTTTAATTAAATCTAAGTTGGGTATGCATTGTATTTAATAAAATGGAATAGCCACTTGAAGGAATGGAGGCAACAGCAATGCCAGTTTCTAAATAAATACTGTTGTCATTCCAACATCCAATTAAGTGACTGTGAAATAATACAACACAGTTCCACCTTTGGAAGTATCTGGGGAAGACAAGAGGGTGTGAAATGATGAGGAAGGCACCAGATGCAGTAAGTGGAATGATTGGAATGACAGGGAAAAATACAAAGATTGTGCAGGATTAAGTAAGTGGGTAGAATGACAGGAGGGATTAGAAATAGTTACAATAACAAGGTTCTGAGTGAAATAACTGATTCAGAAGACTGGTGGGATACCAGGGGGAGCAGTCCTATCATTTAACCCATTTACCATAGCTGACTCCCTATCCTTTGACTCCCAATAGCCTCCCTCCCTGTTGTTCCACTTCTCACCTGTTTGATTTTTGGGGTTTTTTTTGTCATTCCACACACACCCTTACTTCTGTTCCATATGACACATACAGATAAACATTGCATTTCCCAGGACTTTTGAGTTCTCTGTGAGGGGAGTGGGTGCTAGAGGGTTAGAGGGGCGACTTGGACCCAGGACTCCTGGGTTGTCTGTTGCAAGGTTGAGAGCAGGGGAACCAGGATTAGTTGCTTATGAAAGGAGTGTAGTCTACTGGATTAAACTAGGGTGGAGAAGCTGGAAGCCAGGAATCCCTGTTAAAGGGTTGGGACCAAGTAGATTAGAGGGGGGAAAGGGTTGGGAACTAGGACTCCTACGTTCTCTTAGGAACTTAAAGAAGAAACAGAGGGAGGGAGGGGCCAGCTCACGCTCTCTTGTTCCCAGCTCAGTGTCGCCCTCAACCTGTAGAGGAAGAGGATTGGGGCTGAAAGATGAAGGCAAAGTGTGGGTGCATGGAGCCTAAGTTGTAAGTGAGCACAATATGTGAGACTGTACAATGCCTTTACTGCTAACATGGCCCAGAAGTTAAGGCGGGAGCCTTGACTTGCAATTTCTGTGCTTTTTAGTGCATAATTGAATTTGCAAGAGCCTTTAACTCTTCTTGTAAATCGGAGGGTTTTTGAATTTGGTTTTTATACTAAGACTGTGATGTATTATTTCCTATGTTGGAATCTCTTCACTTTTCCAATAAAACATTTCGAAGGAAGGAAGGCAGGCAGGCAGGCCGGCCGGCCCTCTATACAAAAGGAGTGCAATTTCTCCTCCTCTCTTTCTCCAGAGGTACAGGTCAGAAGAGGGAGAAAAAAGCAGAGGCTTTTTTTGTGTTTTTTGTTTTGTTTTGTAGAGTACTAATGTATACAAGATGCTAACATATTCCAGGGTAGAAAAGTTGTTTTTCTGCCATTTAAAGGACTGAATATATTAGCATGTGTCAAATTATAAAGCTATAGTAAGAAAAGATCTTTCTGCTCTGACAAACCCATATATCTAGGTCTATTCGGTGGTAAATCTGTTCAACTTTGCATTTATATGGTATATTTTACAGATTATGAATTTGTGTCTGAATGTAATAGTGTACAAGAAGGGTTCAGGTTTTTCCTAGCAAGATGAGAACTAAAACTGTGTCTGCACTTGGATTATGGATCCTCTGAATTTCATCAACAAACAGAATTTGTTTTTCAGTTTTATATTTTTCAGTTATTTATAATTTCTTTAGCACTTTCAGTGTCCAGAGTTCTTTACTATCGTTATTTAGTTCACTCTCACAATACTTCCATAAGGTAGGTTATTTCCATTTTATAGATGGGCAGCTGAGAATGGAAGCAGGGCATGAAATTTCAGATTGAACTCTGGGAGAAAAATAAATAAATTCAGTCACCAGATATCAGCGGCAGCTGGTGGGTTTTGAGACTGGAGGGGCAGTAAGGCCAGCAAGCCTAGGGGCGGAGCCAGGGCAACGGTAGGCGGCATAACCCAGCAGCAAGGAGTTCACAGGGTTAACATACAAAACACAGTTTGCATGCACATCAAGCTTAAAATAAATAATTTATAAACCCAAAACACAGGCACTCATTCTTGTAAAGCACCCAAGTCACAGCCTGAGTCCAGTAGTTCATGATACTGAGGAGGACTGACAATGCCATGCATTCTACGTAACCATGCAAGATTATCATTGGTCCCATTTAAAACCACAGATTGAAACCGTTTGTACACCAGATCAAGAATTGCAACAAAACAGTTTGCATGTGATTTCTGTGTAGTTTAAAAAAAAAAAGAAAAAAAAAAAAGTGATACATGGGGCTTTAAAATTCCTCCCCCACACCACCCCCTACACACACACAGCAGAGAGCAAGAATACTGCTTCAGAAAGAAGGGACTTGCTCCATGTGTGTTGGAGGGACCCCAATCCCTGCTTCAGAAGTCCCTTCTGAAGCTGTATTCTTGCCCTTTGCTGCGTGTGTGTGTGGGCCCGCGGGGTGTGTGTGTGGATTTTAAGGCCCATGAATCACCAGACTAACAGTTACATCTCAGGATTTCAAAACCTCAATTGAATCACGAGACATTAAATACTAATTCCCCCTCACCCTCTGCTGCATGTGTGTTGAGGGGGAATTAGTATTTAACACTCCACATCATGAAGTGAACAAAACCCATAAGAAAACCAGAAACCAAACCATTCTCACAAGAATGCAAAGGTATCCACAGATCCCCCAAATGCAGCAGCGAAACAAACACTGCACATCAAATGAACAAAAATCACATTCCAACTCCCACACCATGTGCCCCCCTGCTCCCCCCTCTCCCAGTGCTCCGCACTCGCCCACCACCATGTGCCCCCTCGCTCCCCCCCACCATGTGCCCTCCTTCTCACCCCCGTGTGCCCGCACTCGCCCCCATATACCCACCCGCTCTCCCCTCCCCCTGTGTGCCTGCACTCCCCGGGCCCAGCAATTTACTCACCATGGGGCCGGCTCCTCTCCTCAGCACCACCGCCGATCCTCGCTGCATCCAGGGAGGGAGGAAGGGACTCGGGGAGGTTAAGAGCTGCACGCGCATCAACAGCTCCTAGCTCCCTGCACAGGCTGGGACCCAGCCTGTGCAGGGGGCTGGGAGCTGTTGACACGCGTGCAGCTCTTAGTTCATACTGGGGGCGCCTCTATTGGGCGCCCGGGTATGAACTTCAGCCCTGTCCGGCCCCTGCAATGAAATAGTGCCCCCTGCGGCACTATTTCATTGCAGGGTCCCTTCTAACCGCCCACTCCGCATGAAGGGAGAACGCTTCCCTTTTGTCGCTTCCCTTTTGTCCCTGAAGGCTTCCTTAGGAAGCCTTCGGGGGTTGGGGGGTGAGAATGTTCGGATCCATCTCGAAGGCTCCTCTCCTCCTTCAGAAGGTTTCTGCCTCTCTAAACAAGGCTCTTCGAGATGGCTCCGAACATTCACCGTGACATGGCCGATCCTTTTCCCCCCCCTTTTTTTTTCTTAAAGCCTCTGCTGGTCGAGGGAGTCCTGGGGGACCAGGAGGGGCATTGTCCCTGCCGTCCTAGGGGGTCCACCACCCCTGCCAGACATTATCCTCCATATTAAACCATTCTTTCCCCTCTAAACCTGAACCAGTTGCCATCCTCAGTTTTCTGGGCACCAGTGGCTCCCAGACACCAGTGGCTCCCAGGCACCTGAAAATTTTGCACCCTGCTGGACGAATAGTGTTTTCCCTAAAGCCACCCAATGAGTTCATGGGTAAGACATGATTCACTAGGCTACACTGTCATTTTCATACTACTTTTTCAATATTCAAAACATTGGAACTATGAACTAGTTTATCAAGTAAAGTGAGGTACTAATGTGCACGGTGGAAATCAAAGCTATTTTATTTTTGATATGCAAATATTTGAGCAACTCTAATGGATAGAAATTTCAAGTGTAAAAGAAATTATGAAATGCATATTTACAAGACAAAAGTGGTACATAGAAGTATCATCTTGTCATAGCTATATTAGAATTGTTCCTGTAAAACATGAATGTGTATCTCTGATGAGAATAATTGCCTGCACTTTTATAAGATGTTTTTATAAGGTTCAGAAAAGATGTATGTCAGAGAGTTTAATTCACTTATTTCCTGTCGATAGTTGATTGCAGATGTAAAACAAGAAAAGTACTATACAATGTGTACTGTTTTTTTGTTTTCTTATAGAGAACACTTGTCACTTATTTATCTAAAAATTGTGATCTTGGGTCCTGTATTGCAGGATGCTTTGAGTCCTCTAGGTGCTTAGTTAGGTTGATTTAGTAGTCTTTCAGAATCAAATTTAATTTATTGAAAAATTATTTAATATATTTTATTTTAAAAGCCATCATTTAAAAAGTTTCAGATGCTTTTATTCATTTCCATGAAAGAAAAGCTTCTTCCTTTGGAAATCTGATTTCCAAAATTTCAGTAGCTCAAGCTTTCCTGTTTTATGCCTATATGGAGCTTTGATTGACTAATAATAAAGAAAAGAATAAGTCATTTTATCAAAAAGCAGAACACAGAGATGCTGACAGGATACACAATCAGTGGCATAGCTCCTTTCCTATATTAGTGTGGCACAGATTTTACATTGGCTGTTGTTAGTTCAAATGGGCATAGAAGCTTTGCTTAAGGAAAGTCTTAGCAGAACAATTTTTATGTGTATAACTAGCTGAATACAAACCAGTTTTACTAGAAAATAAACCTAGGAGCTGCCATTACACAACTTCCTCCATAGATAGATACAGCTGAAATCAGTCTCTTATTGAGTCAAGTAGTTTGGTCACCTCTCAAGAGACAGCTTCTATGTGATTCTGAATACATGTCATTTGATTTAAAAGTGAAATTTTCTGTTGGTGGGAGAACAATATCAGCTTTTGTATGTCTGGGGCCAGTCCATGCTGCTTGCTTTGTGTTTGCCCTGAGCCAGATAGCACTAGGTAGAAGTACTTTAAACAAATTTCATCAGAGAAGTTACATGAATTCCATATTTCAAGTTCTGAGGTAAGTGCTTTTATATTTCTGTAAGTATATCTATAATAGGAAAATTCCTATAGACATCAGGAAAGTTGACCATTTGCTCTTTTTGCTGTTTATCATACACACAAAAGATTGAGGCTGAATGGACTTTCTGCATATATTCAGTGTTTGTGAGTAGTTGTACCTTTTGAAGTTTGCAAGTTCTACATATTTTATTGCATTTTGAGTTCAGAATATGTAATGTTTAGAGGCATAGCATGAGACGTTTTTGCAGTGTGTTAGATTTACTTTGAAACATTGTCATAAAAATGTATGATGGTCCTATGAATGTTCTTAGACAACTAGAGATGCAACCTTTCCGGTTTTATCATCTTCTAAGAACTTTTTACTAAAAATAGTCAGGGTTTCATACTAGGACACTTTTATCCAAGTGAAGTCAAAAATCTTTACTATTTTTTTCAGACTTATAAGCAGACCATACTGATTTGCCACTTTGTGCTTTTTGGTTGCAAACAAGCAGCCTTCAAAACTTTTGTTCCCAGGAAGGGAAGGTGGTTTTTTTCTCTCTACCTTCAGATTTGTTTTTAGTCTTTAAAGAGAAATAAACTTCCTTCTGTGTATGACATCACACAGAGATGGGTATATTCTGATCAACATTTTGAGTGTTTGAATCCATTTTCATGTCCTCATCTTAAGCCATGCCCTGTTTAATGCATTCCTTTAGTGCATTTGTGCACCACAGGCTAAATGTCATTATGAAATACCTTAATATCGTAAGTAAACTGTAGTAACTTCTTTTTTTACTATATTAGACTTTTTTAAAAAAAAAACTTGTAATTTTTTCCCTTTCTAAATTGTTAGTAAAGGAGAGAGAATATGGGATGTTTGTGTAAACGTATGATCAAGGGCAAAAACAGTACATTAGCATTTTGGAAAACTCAGTCCCCATCAATAGAAGGTGTTATGCTGTGTGTGTGTATGAATCTTATAGATCCCTAGCATTAAGTTAGTGATTTCAGCAAGATATCCAAGTACTTATATAGCCAAGTCATTTGGGCTAGTCGCATGCTTAATACTCTACCAAATCAAAACGTAGATCTGTAATGAGATTTAGACTACAGCATAAGATTGATACTCTCTTGCCATGTGTTCCACTAATGGATGTAATCCTCTTTTGCCCAAGTACATAAGGTTTTTTTTTCCACATGCAAGTTGCTCATCAAAGTACTGCACTAGACAAGCGGGGCAAATCTTTATTCACAGCAAGGGGCATCATTGTGCAGCATAACCATGATCAACAGGCTGCTGCCAGGAACATGAAAGCTTGGGACATATTTACAAGTGGTCAGACCACATTTAAATGCCAACTTAACTTGAAGAGCTGTGCTTTGATATAAGGGAGAGTGACACTGTAAGCGCAAATAAAAGTGACCAATGATGCTTCTCTCGGTGAATGAAGATTTGGCATCCACTTAAGTCTAGAGTGGCACTTCAACATACAAGTTACATGTGAATTACCTTTCTGAATCAGGACAAATGAGGACTACACCATTTGTCAGGAAACTAGCTACTGCATATATAGTACGTGTATGTATACATATAAACACATATGTTCTCCCTAGATTGTATATCCACACTTGTGTGTATGTGTATATAAATACACACACATACACACCAAATTATTTTCTCAAGTTATATAGCAGTGTGTCCTCCGAACTGGAATGAAAAAGTCAATTCTTAGAGCTTTTCATGGGTGTTTGATACGACGTGTTAACTTTGTAAATCTAATGCTCAGTTTTAAAATTCAGTTCAGTATTGCCTTTGAAAGAGAATTATCATGAACAGAGAGAGGGAGGAGATGCAAATGAGGATAATGAAAGTGTGTGTCAAAGAATATCTGGCCAATCTGAATTAATTTAAACCAGCAAAACCTGATGAATTGCATCCTAGAATCCTGAAGGAACTAGTTGAAAAAATATTTTTACGAACCTATGAAGATGGGACAAAAGCCAGTGGTCAACTGAAAATTGTGATATGTTGCTTTCAGATTGGGGCAGTGTGGCTTAAAGAATGGCCTTCTAAATCTCTGTTGCCTTCTCCCCAGAAAACAAAGAAGTGTGGGGCTTTTGGGGAAAAAAAAAAAACCAAGACCACAAACTTTGGACATGTCTCTTGACTTGGAAGATGCTTCCTCAGCAGTTTTTGTGGACTTCCAACAGTGCAGTAACTTTCTCCCCCTCAGAAGATGCATTTCCTCTTGGAATATTTTTTCTTGGGCCCACAGCTATATTTTCCTTGTGTTTTCATATCTCTCGGTCCAGTGTGGAAAGCATCTTCTACTCCCCGTCAGGTTTTGGCAGAGGTCTCTATGAAGGAGATGACACATAACTCCAAGCCAGCTCCTGTGCTTGCTTCATGTTTGCCGTGCAAGATGGTAGGTCACACATGTTCCCTGCCAAACCCACAGGAATGTTGTCCAAGTCCTTGACCTGATTGTTCTGCTTCCTATAGTGAAGAGCCCTCACCAATTCACATGTACTGGTCTTGCATCGCACTGTACTCCTCCTGCCCAGCTGTGTTCAGAATATTTATTTAACAATTTTATACTATATGCCCCTCCTGCAAAAGCATCTCAGGACAGCTAACAATTCAGTAAAAACACAAATAAAAATACAATTAATAAATATAAATACATCTTAAAGCATTTTACAAACTACCGGGGGGATGTCAGAAACAACATATAAAGATATATTAAAACCCTCCCACCTTCACCTGTCTCCCTCACCAAAAGCCTGACGGAACAGCCAGGTTTTGCGTTGACATCAGAAGAAGGGGGGTCCGGGGCCAACCAGGCCTCTGCTGGGAGAGAGTTTCACAGCATTGGTGTGGCCACCGAGAACGCCCTGTCTGTAGGGCCCCCCCCCAAAAAAAAATAATACCCAGGGGACTTGGAAAAAGGCACTCACGGCTGACCGCAGAGATCGATCCAGAGCCATGGGGGCAAGGCGGTCCCAAAGATAGTTGGGACCTAGGCCGCAGAGGGCTTTATAGATAAGCACCAACACCTCGAATCAGGCCTCGAATACTATAGGCAGCCAGTGCAGAGAATGAAGCACCGGATTAATGTGCTCCCGGCAGCCCATCCCCATAAGGAGACGGGCTGTCACATTCTGAACCAGCTGCAGTCTCCAAACCGTCGCCATGGGTAGCCCCACGTAGAGCACGTTACAATAGTCCAGTCTTCAGGTGATGAAGGCATGGATGATAGTGACCAGGTCGGCGTCCAAGACATACAGCCAAAGCCTCCGCATCAGATGTAACTGGTGAAACGCACTCCTCTCCACAGCCTCGTAGAAGTATATGTCTCCATTCATCACCACCTGCTTCCAGTACAAGCCCGCTATAGTGGGGGGTTATCATCAGTAAATGAGTCTCATGTCCATTCCTGGCAAACTTGTGGAGTCTGTTGTAAAGAATCAAATTGTCAGATATATTAACACATGTGACATGATGGGAAAGAGCCAACATGGTTTTTGCAAAGCGAAGTCATCCTTCACTATTCTATTGGGATTTGTAAGGGTAGCAACAAGTATCTGGAATGTCCAAGGCGTCGGAAGTAACAGTGTCGCTTTAGTTGACACTGGTGAGACTTGACCTGGAATATTCAGTCTGGGGTACCACGTTTCAAGAAGGATATATACAAACTGGAGAGGTTTGGGGAGAGAAATAGAGGTTTAAATTGCAACAACAAGCTAGATCTTGGTGAAATATTATGAGAAACTTCCTAATGGCAATAACAATGGTATAGGCCATCTAGGGAGGCTGCAGAATTCTCTTCATTGAATATTTCCAAAAATAGGCTTGACAAGTATCTGTCGTTGATGCTGAAGGTACAGGGAAAGAGTGCCCTTTACTTCTTTAAGGCTTCAGGTGATGGCAACTGAAGTTTTATATGATCGTTATTCAGGTTTGCCATATAAGGACTGTAAGTACAGCTGTGGTTCAGAACAAGTGGAAGATTTGGTTCATTTCCTTTTATTGTGCCCCCTATATGCAGGTCCACATGATACTGTTTGAACTGACTAATGCTGGACCCAGGTCGTCTCCTCTCAGACTATTGGATTTTTTTCTTTCCAATAAGAGGGTGAAGGTGACTAATGCTGTAGCTACTTTTGGAGCAGCAACAAATAGATTGAGAATTCAGCAGGTTAAACGGCAGGCTGGCCTTGGCCTTCATACTATAACTAACCCTGAAAGAGGGGGGGGGGGAAATAATAGATAGATTTATTTATTTATTTATTTATTTATTTTCTAAATGTATCTAAATAACAAATCATACTATAACTAGCCCTTAAGGGTCAGGGCTAATTATAGTATGATTTGTTATTTAGATATGTTTAGTTTGTGTGCACTTTTGTATACCTTGTGTACATGGCTAATTGCCAGTACGATAAAAATAAAGTCATGGAAAGAGTGGAGAACCTTTTCCTCCTCCAGATCACTTCGAAAAATAGGTCTAGCTCTAAACGCTGCAGTGTCATTGGAGGCAGGAGTTCTAAAGAGGTGTGCTCAGGATATAGGAAGGGGAGGGTTCAGATAATGGAATACCACAGATCCATTCTCTGTCGTTGAGTGCATGCTCTCATGTTCACTCTTTCAGTATTTGAGATTAGGGATTTGATTTACAGGCCAGATCCAGAAATCAGAAGCGGGGCAAATTTTTTAGGGCTCATGGGGGGCGCCGGCGAGGTCGAGCCTGGGGGCACCGACGCCGGACTCACCAAACCTCCAGCGGCGTCAGGGACAGGGGACCCCCAGGTGATGACGAGGCAGGGGCTCCAGACATGGGGGTTCCCGACATGGGGGTTCCCCAGCCAGATCCAACGGCGGAACAGCAACATAGGCGAGGAAGGCCCCTGACCTTGCGGCTCAGGCAGAGCCAAGCTGCCTCGAGCCACTGCGCATGCGCAGTGACGTGGAGTTGCATGGGGAACCTAGGCGCTCCACGCGCCTGCGCATGAAGACAGGGCAGCAATAAAAGACAGCTGCACAGAGACAGCCTTGCCGGTGATCAGCTCCTTAGCTCACAGACTGACACACACACATACACCCCGTGCAAAAGGAAGGACATGTCTAAGTGGGTTCTAGAAGGTTTGTGTGTGAGGTGACTGAGTGAGGTACGTGTGCGTTTACTAGGTGGGTGAAAGTGAAGAGTGGTAGCATGAGTACGAGGAATTCCCCTTCCCTTCCCCTCCGCCCTGTCCAAGGCCCTTCCTCACTACCCCTGAACGAGAGCCTGACCCTAGTTTCCAACCACCGTTTCCCCTTGGATCCTGTGGCACCTTCTTTCTTCCCTTCCGGTCCTCACCCCCGTTGTATGAAGTGCTCCCCCTCCCTGGCACTGTGCCACTGGCAGCGCTGGTCCGGGCCCTGTGATGATCTGGCCTGCTTCGTTCCGGAGCGAAGAGCCCTATAAGATCCTGAGGATGCTTTTTCCCTAGAGGATGGACCCAGAGGGCTGGGAGGCTGGGTGTGTTTTGGTTCCTACCCCGTCCCTTAACAGTATCATCGGCACTCCCTTTTCCTTGACAATGGAGGCTAGTTCCGTAGATCGGGGGGAATTGGTATGCACGGTACAGGCCTTGGCCATGGAGGTTAAGGATTTGAGGGAGGCACAGGCTGGTGGTGTGGTCACTTCCCACTTCCCCGTGGCCACTTCCCCAGCTTCCTCCTACTCAACGAGAGGCGGGAAACAACTGGAACCGGGAGGGACAGGGGACATCCCGGTAGCTAGCCCAAGACCCCTGAAGAATAGTTTGGAAGCATCCCAGCTTCCATTTCCTACCTGGGATCACGTACACTTTCCTCTTACAGTAACCATTGCTCCGCACCGTTCTGTAGTAGTATTGGTGCTCCTGGACTCAGGGGCTTCAGGGAATTTCTTGGATGAGATGTTCGTAGCTAAATATGCTGTTCCCACCATGACCACAAGACAGCCAGAAAGCTTTTACGCTATCGATGGTTCTCCCTTGATTTCTGGGCCCATCACACTCTGTACAGTACTCCTTGTAGGGGTGGTGGGCTCGCATAAGAAAAACATAGTGTGCACGCCCACATTCCCTGTAGTGCTTGGCATGCCATGGCTCCAACAACATAATCCTTATAATGACTGGCACACAAAATCGATAAAATTAACCTCCCCATATCATTGTACTCACTGTCCGCAGTTGTGCCCCACACCAGAGGGTAAAATACCATGCGGCACCATTTCTGCGAATTCGTCCACTCCGCTTCGCGTTGAATACCGTGAGTTTGCGGATGTCTTTAAGGAACAACAAGCGTTAGAATTACCGCCACATCGACCCTATGACTGCCTCATTGATCTACTCCCTGGAGCAGAACCACAATTCGGCAGTATTTATGTGCTATCAACGCCAGAGCTGCAAGCCCTTCGGGAAAACATAACAGAGAACTTACAGAGAGGATTAATCAGACCCTCCACATCTCTGGCAGAGGCCTCCATATTCTTCATTCCCTAAAAAAGACGGGGGTTTGAGGCCTTGTATCGATTATAGAGGACTCAATGCGTTAACTGTGAAGAATAGATACCCACTACCCCTTATCCCTGAACTGCTGAATCAAGTGCAGGGGGCCTCTATATTCACAAAATTAGACCGACAAGGGGCATACCATCTAGTACGTATGCGCGCTGTAGACAAATGGAAGACCGCATTTAGAACTCGTTATGGGCACTTTGAGTACCTGGTGATGCCCTTCGGACTTGCAAACGCTCCTGCTACCTTCCAACATCTTATTAATGACATTTTGCAGGATATTCATGACCAGTTCGTGGTGGCCTACCTCGATGACATTCTGATCTACCCCACCCCCACCCCACTGTACAGGATCATATTCAACCTGTACAAATCGTGTTATCCTGCCTATGACAACACCGTCTGTACTGTAGAATTGAAAAATGTGCCTTTCACCGCCAGATGGTGAATTTCCTTAGATTTGTCCTGTCACCTCAAGGAATCCAAATGGACCAGAGTAAGGTTCAAGCCATCCAGGATTGGCCCCCTCCACAGGCGGTGAAACAACTGCAGCAGGTTTTTTTAGGGAGCACGAACTATTACCGGCAGTACATTCCTGGGTATGTCGAGCTGACTTCACCGTTGACAGCCTTGCTCAAAAAGGGAAAACAATACGAGTGGACAACACGACAACAACAGGCCTTTAACGAGCACCTTTGCTCCAACACCCGGATTTTACGAAACCCTTTATTGTGGAAACCGATGCCTCTAGCTTTGCTATTGGTGTGGTTCTTCCTCAACCCACAAAGGAAGCTCCCATGTCTCTTCCCTGTGCATATTATTTCCGCCAGCTGACTAGTGTGGAGCGCAACTACAGTCTTGGATAGGGAACTGCTAGCCATCAGGATGGCTTTCGAAACCTGGCGCCACTATCTGGAGGGGGCCCGCCACCCCGTCCTCATCGTAACAGACCATAAAAATCTAACTCATTTGCAGACTGCACATATTCTCAATTCCCGGCATGCTCGCTGGGCCTTGTTTTTTGCTCACTTCATCTTCCAAATACAGTATCACCCAGGACGCTTAAATACGCTGGTGGATGCTCTGCCTCGGTACTGCGAGACTACGGACCCACCACGATTTTGGTACCACAGTTATTGCAGAGGATCATCTTGGGGCTATGGATGCCCCGTCCTGTCCTGTTTTGTGGGATCGGTTTCAGATGGTGTCGCCTGCCGATGTGGACTCCTTGTTGGGATCTGTTTGTGCCACTACCTGTGAGCAAGATCCATGCCCGTCCTGGCTGGTGAAAGCCAGCCAGGAGACGTTACGGCCGTTGTTGGCTGGGGTGGTTGGTGCCTCCCTTCGGGAGGGCAGGGTGCCTGACTGCCTAAAAGAGGCTGTGGTTAGACCCCTGCTCAAGAAACCATCTCTTGACGCTGATGCTCCTGCCAGTTATCGGCCGGTCTCT
>QEPC01003278.1:724266-756148 GCA_003113815.1 Sphenodon punctatus
GTTCACACAAGGGGGCCAGTTTCCAACAATCACCAGCGCCGTTTCCCAGGCGGCGCTGGTTTTTATGCCCCAGGCCCCGCCCCCGCACGCGCCCGCAGCCGCTCCGATCGGCGCTGCGGGAGCCGGGGATTAGTTCCAGCTGGGGTGTTTAGAGGGGGCGGGGCCTCTGCCTGACGCTCCTGCACGTTGCCTAAGGGCGTTCCCTGCTCTTCTGGGACACGCCCTTCCTGGATCTCTATTGCTGGAGGCGTGCCTCCAGCTCCCCGCCTCTCTGTCTCTGTGTGCGGGGGGCGTACTACAGCTTCCGGCGCCGTCGGGGACTCTCCTACTGACGGGGTCTCCTCCGGGACAACCGGAGGGGAATCCCCGCAAGCTTCTCGCCCGTGCGGGCTCCCAGGTGGGTCCAAGGTCCGTGGGGGTTGCCTTAGGGGCCCCCGTCTCCGATCACCCTGTGTGCCACGTGGCCTGCCCCCCAAGCCCCTGACAGGGAGATACGTTCAGACCGGGGGCCACAATTCACAGCTCGATTTTGGAAGGTTCTGTGTTTCCGCCTCCAGGACAAGGTATCCCTGACGACCACGTATCGGCCGCAGGGAACGGACAAGCTGAACTCCTGAGCCAGGCCTTAGTTCACGTAACACTGAAGGTATTATTCTATCTGCACGATGACTGGTATACCTACCTTCTCATGGACGGATTTGCCTATAATAACACCGTAAATGCATCTCTGGGTTCCTCCCCTTTCTATGTCACCTATGGGTTCCACCCATGACTCTTATTCCCTGAGCTACCAGCCTGCACTGTCCACGCAGCAGGCGCTATGACTCTTTGCTTGCGCTAAACACACGGCCACGCCTCCGTCATGTTATAGACTGCACGTCAATCCTACAAACGCCAAGCCGATCGGTCTCGCCAAGCCACCCCGACCCTTCACCCTGGAAACCTTGTATGGGTTGATCGGCGTCATTATTCCTCCCTTCGCCCATCTGCAAAAGTAGACTATCAATACATGGGATCATTCCCAATCCAGCGGCAAGTGAACGACGTGATGTATAGGGTAATATTACCTCCCAACATTCTTATACGCCCCACGTTTCATGTGTCCCTCCTGAAAAAGGTACATTAGATTCCGGGCTGTGCCAGGGACATCTTTATTATCTCATCGATTGGAAAGGATATGATGCTGCTGAGCAGTCCTGAGAACCAGCGACAGGAGTACGAGTCCCCCGGTTAGTGAGACATTTTCACTTCTTCCACCCTGATAAGCCGGGCCTGTGCACCGTTTTGTGACGCCGGCCTTGGGGGCAGGTTGTTAGGGCTCATGAGGGGCGCCAGCGAGGTCAAGCCTGGGGGCACCGACGCTGGACTCACTAAAACTCCGGCGGGGACAGGGGGCCCCTGGGTGATGACGAGGCAGGGGCTCCAGGCATGGGGTGGTTCCCCGGCCAGATCCGACAGCGGAACAGCGACAGAGGCAAGGAAGGTGCCTGATCTTGCAGCTCAGACAGAGCCGAGCCGCCTCCAGCCACCGCGCATGTGCAGTGACATGAAGTTGCCAGGGGAACCTAGGCGCTCCACGCATGAAGTTGGGACAGCTTGGGCAGCAATAAAAGACAGCTGCACAGAGACAGCCTTGCCAGTGATCAGCTCCTTAGCTCAGAGGCTGACCTCCCGTGCAAAAGCAAGGACGTGTCTTGTGGGTTCTAGAAAATGTGTATGCGAGGTGATCGAGTGAGGTACATGTGCATTTACTAGGTGGGTGAAAGTGAAGAGTGGTAACATGAGTACAAGGAATTCCCCTTCCCTTCCCCTCTGTCCAAGGCCCTTCCTCGCTACCCCTGAATGAGAGCCTGACCCTTTCCACCCACTGTTTCCCCTTGGACCCTGTGGCACCTTCTTTCCTCCCTTCCGGTCCTCACCCCCGTTGTATGAAGTGCTCCCCCTCCCTAGCACCGTGGTGCTGGCTGCGCTGGTCCGGATCTTGTGATGATCTGGCCCGCTTCGTTCCGGAGCTATGGGCCTTATAAGATCCTGAGGACACTTTTTCCCTAGAGGACGGACCCAGAGGGCAGTTAGCTGTTCTCGGTGTGTGAGTGGGGGCTGGGTGTGTTTGCTTCCTACCCTGTCCCCTAACACAATTGGTTTGTTGTTGTTTTGTTTTTTAAAGTTGCAGACCAGATTTGCAACCACTGGATAGGGTAACATACCTTGGAGCAGGGGATTGGACTAGATGCCTTTGTTGTTTCTCCCAACCATTGCTTTCTAAATAATGCAAGGGGGGGGGACCTGAAAAGCCATTTCCTGATATCAACTGACATTTTAAATGTCTGCAGTCCCTAAATTACTTTTATTTTGTCTATCACTTTAATGCTTACTACAGTAAAAGTATTTAAGGTTATTATCAATCTTAAGGTTTGCTTAAAATGCTTTTTGCTATTAGTGAGCATATATTTACCTCCATAAATCAGCCATGTTGCAGAATTTTGTTTAATTGTGCATTTTTTAGTCTTTGCCAAACTTTGACAAGCGAGTTCTTAAATATTCACTCATCATCTGGTATAACTCGCAACATCTGTTTGTTGAGGAATACGGTTTCCACAGTAAATATGATGGCCTCATTTAATTCTATTTATTTTTGTGACATGTGCTAAAAGTGTGTTCTCAAAATCAAATTCTGTTAATGCACTGTGGCTCTAGTCCTTAGTGTCCTATCTGTGCCTTGTGTTTTCATTGACAGTGTTGGATCCTGTATAAAACAGTGGGTAGGAGGCCTTGATTCTGTTTACCATTCTGCCAATGTGTTGCTGTGTGCCCCTGAACAACTTGTTTAACCTTTAGCAACTCAATTTCCCTCTTTCAAAAGTGGCATAATGCTTGTTTGCCTTTGTATAATGCCTCCAGTGAAAATCACTATGTACGTGTCTATATTTATTTAAACGTGTGTAAAATCACTTTTTAAGAAATATTTTTCTGTAATTCCTAATTGGCATGATGACTGGTTTGGTGGCTGACTTCAACATGCCATGCCGGGGATTGCACAGCAACTTAGTACCTTACATGAGTCACAGTCACTATCTTGCATAAGCACAAGTCAGGAGAGAGGAACCTTTTTTGTATTGAGGTCACAGTGGCAATGTAATTGTCCACTGGCCCCACACACTCTCCCCACCCATTCTCCTCCTACCGCAGAAAGTTTCAGCCCTGATACTTCTAGGTCCTTCTGACTCTGTCGCCCTGTCCAGAGCAGCATCTTGAATGAGGTTGGCAAGAAATTAAAATGTTGGAGGGGAACAAAATGTGCTCTTCTATGGCTACAGTTCTAGCAGACGCTTTCAGGAAGTATACTGTTTCTTGGGGGGGAACTAGTTGGAATAACACCTGCTGGAGAATTACTGTGAAAGCCAAGAGGCTGGAGCAGTCCTGTTTCTGTACGAAAAAAGGTTGCAACTTTATTTCAAAAAAATTCTGGGAATACAAGAAAGCTAATCCAGTGGCAGGAGCCAGTACCTACTGCTCTGGATGCCATTCTCCAATTGTGGTCCTCTAAATGCTCACCCCATGTACTCTGCCAAGTTAGTGTGAAAACACTCAGACATGACACTAACCACTCTTTAACCACCACTTGTGGTGATTTATGCATGTTGCAGGGCTGCATAGGGCACCAATACAGCCCTGCGACATGCATAAATAACCACCAAGGGTGGTTAAACGGTGGTTAGCGTCATGTCTGTTTTCACCCTTAGTTGCAAGCCAGAAATCTGGGTGTTCATGCGTGGGTGAGACCCGTGTAAAAAACGTGACTGGTGCATGTACGATGAGTGGGTGTGCGTGTGCGCTCCCGCCAAACACGGATCCCCCCTCACCCCACACTCATCAAGATTCATGGAGCAACTGGCGAAAACTGAGGTTGCCCAATGCATGCTGATGGGTGGGGATACGTGTGCGCTCATATGAACCCACCCACCATGCGTGTGCCGGTGCGAACACGAGCCCCCACCCTGTGGGATCCATGTAAAAATGGCCAGAGTTGCAGCCATGCCTAAGGGAATGGAAGGACAGTGGGTTACCCACCCAGCAAAGAAGCCCATGCTGGGCTACCTCCCTATGCAGATGCAGGATTCCTGGCCATGGAGCCCTAAGGGTTTGATGCTCACCCCAGATCTCTTAAGATTGCCAATAGCTCTTTTCCCAGGTGACTGTCTAACCTGGATTCCTGCCTCAAGTTCAATCAAAAGGAGTCATCAGTTTACATCTTGGCACAGTGAAAACAGGATTGCTGGGGATACAGGCAGCCTGAGGAACACCCTCCTATCAGTGTCCAAATCAACTTTGTCCTGCAAGCTTCCCTACTTCATCTGACAACAAAAGCTGAGGCCATGAAAATTGCTTTTTAATATAAAGGTTTCAGTTCTTCCCATTAAAAAGGAGGATGGGAGGTGTGGAGTAGGATCAGAGCCTGCCTCCAAGTACAGGCTGCAGGCTGCCTCAGCAGAAGCAGAAGGTTCTCCTTCCTGCAGTGCTTGCTCAGGTAGCCTTGACAGGGCTCTTGTTGCAGCCTGCTACTTCCCCACTCCACAGAGATGCACAGTTCAGCCCAAATCTTCAAAGTCTGCCACTCTGCTGGAGTCACAAGCTGCATTTATTCCATCCCCCAACATCCACGTGGCCCTCTGTGTGTTCAGCAACCCTGCCAGTATTTACCCCTTCAGAGAGGGAGGGCACACCTGACAGGTTTAAACCCTTGCCAATCCCCCCATCACCAAGCCAGTGTTGCTTCCTTCCTGATCCAGAGGGAAAGTTTACCTATTGGCAGATAGACAATCTGTGGACCCAGCCCACCCCTCCTACATTACTGAAATGCTGGCCCCAGCAGCAACCCCAAGCATAGCAGCCACACCCAGATGTGGCTGCTTCTACCCGCAGCACTCCCTGCAAGTCCCTTCTGATGGGATGCCCACAGGCTGGGGAGAGGTATACTTTTAAAATTCTTTTATGCAATAAATTGACAGTATACTTTTTTACAGTAAGACTTGCACATACTGATTTTATAGCAATTTTGAAGACACACTATTACATTATTTAACAGTGGACCACTCATATTGAGGCAGCTAAATTGCAGGCCCAGAGAACCTCAAACTCTATTATAGACTTTTTCCATACTAGCAGGGGGAAGCTGGCGGACCCTGTACTGCGCTGTACTTGGTTTTAAGACCAAGGTAATCCCACAGTTGTTGTACGCCGTGGCAATCTGGGGGCTTTCTTTTTTGGACCAACTGGAGACCTCCCAGAATAAATTTTTGCGGTCAATCCTGGGATTGCCTCCTGGTGTTCCCCAGGTTCTCCTGCGGGCCGAAGTGGTGATGCCCTCTGTCAGAGCTCTGGCTTTGGTGGCTATATTGAAATTTTGGCTCAGGGTGGCAGTCTTTCCTTTGCCCCCATCCCTACTTTTGTCCTTTATCTCTGATTCTATTTCTGGTAATCACTGGAGTGAGCTTGTAAGCATAGAATTAGCTAGATTGGGGTTTTCTAGAGAGTCCTTGATTCCACTTGGGCCCAAGGGGGCAATTGCACTGATCAAGCGACGGGTCTTTGATCAGGAACAGCAGAGAGAGCTAGCTGCTCTGGCGTCACAATCAATGACCCCAGACTATGTATTTCCCACTCCTAAAATGTGCCCTATGCCTTATATTACTCAGTGGCCAGAATGATCCCTTCGAAAAGCCTTGACCCAGATGCGCTGCAGTGTTTTTCCTTCTGCAGTGCTCGAAGGCTGCTACCAGAGAGTTCCTAAGGAGGAGAGGATTTGTCCCTATTGTGACTTAATGGAGACGGAATCAGGCAATCATATGCTTCTGGTTTGTCCGAAGTTTAGATCCTGACGGAACAAATACATAGGCCCTTTCGTTGAGCTGGCACCTAGGGGTTGGAATGATGTCCGCCTGATTCAGTATCTGCTTGATGGTTCTGACTCTCTCCACTCGAGAGCAGTGGCCACTTTCTGCTTTTGCATGATGCTGTACAAGCAAAAATAGGTTGATTCCAGTTGGTAGCAGTGAATTATGGTCGTTATGACTGTTTGTTGGATCTCGAATTCTGCATGAGATCCATGGGTTATGTATTATTTGTTTCCGATCAAAGACTTTGCCTTTGTATATGTATAATTCAACTTTAAGATTCTATGAATCTGTTACGGATTTTGGTTAAGGGGTGTCATGCTTTGAGGATGTTAACTGCTAATAGGGGCTACGGTCTATATCTTGTGAGATTTGTTTGTCGATTGTTTTAGTGATTTTAGCTTGTACCTGTTTGTGTTTGAGTTTGTGTTTGAGTTTATTTGTTTAACCTTTAACATATTTGTAAAGGCCAATGGCCACACATAATAAAATCTACCTACCTACCATTATTTAACAGCTTGATACTTAAAAAACATGAATACCAATGGCTTATGGGGGAAAATATTTTGCTGCTCTAATATTAGCCTGGTTATTTAGTTTAGGTTGGTTACTTTGCTTCCTGAAGAACTGACCTTGCTATGAGGTTTTCCCAGCTGATGATTTTCTCATATTTACTTTTCTACTAAAATATCCTTGTGGAAATAATTTATGTCCTTTGGGACAGATTTGTTCTGGGATGGCATTTTCTTTTCTTTTTTAATAAAATTGTGGCCAACTGGCACAGGACTAGTTTTTGAAGCTAAATTACCACATCTCTTTCAAATCAGGTTATGTCTTTTAACATCTTAATAGTAAGCATTTAGCTATCAGCACCCCCACATAGTAAATCAAATAGCAAGAAAGTAACCCAAGTTCTGTGATTTTTCTGTGGGGTAAGAAAAATATGCAAATATATCAGAAATAGACAAATTAAATAAAATATGCAAAATGGATGTTGAGTTGATTTCATTGGGCCCAAGGCCCTTATTTTCCTTTGTGGGTTTGATTGCTAAAATAATAGTCTTAGTAAAGCAGGCTGGCTAGCATGTATAGAAATTGTAAGAATTGTTTTTGATGAGTGTCTCAAAGGAAGGTGGCTAACAGATGCAGAAAACATTTGTTTAAATGACGTATCATCGAAATGGATCCTCTGTCCCCTCTGTTGCTGCACTGCTGAACAGCTCTGGCAGAAATCCTCTGAATTTGCCGACTACCTCCACTACGAGTTCATCTTCTCTGCTTTAACCCTGCCATTTCTCTTGATAAACACTACTACTTCTCAACTCTGATCAAGTCTTACTCCTGCAATCTCTGCCATCTCTTCTCCACTTCTTTTCCGTCTCAAACCTCCTTTTTCAAGGGAAAACTTTGACCCTTTTCCTCCTCCTCTCCTGTTCTATTTCTGTCCCACCTCCCTTGATGAAATCACATCCCTTCCCTCATCCATCCCCTTCACCTGGCCCATTGACCCTATACCATCTCACCTTCTAACTATTTGCTCTCCCACCATTGCAACCTCTCTGCTACACCTCATTCTCTCCTTCCCTAATAGTTCCTTCCCCTTTATCAAGCATGCCACTATCTTCCCTATGCACTCTATCCAAAAGCCCACTCTTGACCTTTCCTCCGCCGCCTCCAATTATTGCCCTTTTTCACCCATCCCCTTTGCTTCCAAGCTCAGGAATGAGCTGTTTACACTCAGTCCTGACTTCTTCTCTTCCAATTCATCCCTTGACCTTCAGTCTAGCCCATCCTTTCCACTCAGCTGAGACTGCACTCACTAAAATGACCAATGACCTCCTCAGAGCCAAGTCTAAGGCCCTCTGTTCAGCATCATCCTGCTCGATCTCTGCCATCTTTAACAGTGTCAACTACTTCTTTCTTGGTGATTCTCTTTGCTGCTTTGATCTACAGAGTTCAGTTCTTAATTGGATCTCTTCCTAGTTCTCTTAACACTCTTTCAGTGTCTCTTGCTGGTACCTCCTCTGTCTTCCTTTCCCTCTCAATTGGAGTTCTCCAAGACACTGTCCGTGGCCGCTTTCTTGTTTTATGTTCTATCCTAGCCACACACAAAAAACTGTTGGCTTTTGTCTACTCATGTTATATTCTGGTTGAAAACTTATCGTCATCTTCTGTAATCAGTTTGTTTGTTCGTTTGTTTGTTTATATAGCACTAGATATGTTCCTGGCACTGAACAATCATGAATTACTCAGGTCTCTGCTTTACAATCAGGACGGACAAGGATGGGGCTGATAAGGGAGATGGGAACATGGGGAAAACAGGGATATATTCATGCAGTTGAAAAGTCATAGCTGCATGTGCTTAGCTTAGTTACAGGACAAGAGTAGGAAGGAACCCTGAATGATAGGTGGTAGGAAGAGCATCAGTGAACAATCTAAGGGGTTGAGTAGGTAGGGAAAGCCTGGTGGAGGAGTGTTGTTTTTAAGTGGGAGTAAAGTGTATGTTTTCAGTGAGACAGTTCCAGACAAAAGGGCAGCCTTGGAGAAGGGTTTGAATGAAGATGGCTTGCAAACTAGGAGACCCTGGCGTGGGTGAGGGTGGTGACAAAAGAGGAGCAAAGTTCCTCTTTTGAAGCATTAAACAAAATGAATGCTAAAAATTACTTTAAAAAAAAAAAAAAAAGGAACTCATCTCTGTAATGGTACTATCTGGTTGTAGTTGCACGCAGTGTCTCGTGGATAAGGTGTTGGATTTGGACCTTCACAATCAGAGTTCAAATTCTGTTTTAGCCATAAACTCATTGGGTGACGTTCGGCATGTCACTTTCTCAGCCTCGGTTCCCCATCTGTATAGTGGGAATAATAATGAAGAGGGTGAACTAGTTAAGGATTGTAAAAGCATTTTGAACACTGAAAGCACTATATCAATGATAGTATGGAGGAAGAGGGAAATGGATGAGGAAACTAGCACCCATGCTTTTTGAAAACTCACCAAAAAAATTCCTAAAATATATATTCTGTAAAACATGTGGCAGGCATACACAGAATAGGCAGCCACTGTGGTCCAGATAGTTTGTTGGACTTAAATTGGGAATCTTGAATTCAAATTTTGTTCTTACTTGGTGGCCTTAGGCAGGCTGCTTCTTTGTCAGCCTTAGTTCTCTGGCTGTGAATGGGATGCCAGTGATAGGCCTAGGTAGTATGTGGGTGAGCCCAATGGAAGCAAAGTGGCAATCTACTATCCTTCCAGCCTGACATCCTGTCATTGGAACTCTTGTACTCTTCTTAAGACTATGGTGGTGGATGGATATTTGTGGAATATCTGACACCCAAAACTCATGTCAATTAAAATCCATATACCATACTATTCCGTTCTCTGTCTGTGTATCCGCATCTTTATTTAAAAATGGATAGCACAATCCTAAAAACGTTCCAGTGACTCAAGTCCCATTGCCCGAATGATAGGGAAAGGGAACTCCCTGTGAGAGAGGGAGTCCCAGGGAGTGGGGATGGGGAGTGGGGATGGATGTATTGGGAAAGGAGATGGGGAGGGGGGAGGATCTCCCTCGCAGCCTGGACGGGACAGCCGGGGAGAGGCAGCTGGGGGGGCAGCCAGGGGGGTAGGCGTAGCTGTTGGGGTCATGACAGGCCAGGGGAGATAGACTCTCTGGGGGAGGGGAGGGGAGTGGGAGTAGTAAGGCAGGACAGGTGCTTAGTGCACGTTCCGCTTACCCCTTCGCCAGCAGGTGAGCAGGTGGAACTTAGTCAGAGGGCCCTTAACCCACTTTTGGTGCTGTTAAATGTGAGGTCGGTGGCGAATAAGGCAACAACAGTCCAGGAGGTAGTCCTGGACTATGCCGCCGATCTCGCGTGTATCACGGAAACCTGGCTGGACAATGAATCAGGCCCTGTTCTGGCTGATCTTGTTCCAGCCGGATATTCTGTGCAGCGCCAGCCGTGGTTGGAGGGATTGGGGGGGGGGGAGGCGGTGTAGCAGTGATTTTTAAAGAGGGTTGGTCTGTGAGGAGGTATTCAGTGCTATCCATGGTGAGCATTGAAGGTCTTCATCTTGTGTTCGATTTGGCGGGGGACAGTTTGGGAGTGCTGCTGGTATACTGTGCACCTACCAGTACGGCAGCCTCCCTGCGTGTTCTGGCGGAGGCTGTGTCGGAGGTGGTGTTGCGGTCCTCAAACACAGTAGTCTTGGGGGACCTCAACATTCACGCCAACGCAGTTCTTGGAGGAGCTGAACATGAGTTCATGGCCACCATGGCAACCATGGGCCTGTCCCAGAGGGTCAACGACCCAACACATCTTGGAAGGCATACCTTGGACCTCGTGTTTTGCACTGGCCTTGAGGCAGGTGCTCCGTTAATGGGGGAGATATCAACTGTGCCCTTGTCGTGGACGGATCATTACCTCCTGCAGACCTCCCTTCTAGCACATGTCTATCCCCGGAAGGGTGTGGAACCTATTAGGATGGTCCACCCCCGGAGGCTGTTGGACCCAATGTGGTTTCTAGGCGCTCTGGGGGAGTTACCCTCTGACCTTGACGACTGTCTCATCGATGACCTCATCAAGCTATGAAACACCTTGCTGACGGAGGCCATTGATCAAACGGTTCCCAGGCGTCCGTTGCCCAGGCAGAGGCTCTGCAGACCTCCTTGGTTTTTCGAGGAGCTGCGGATGCTGAAACAGGAGGGGTGACGGTGGCGTCATTCTTGTGCTGAACCCGACAGATTGCAGCATAGAGCTAGTTTACGAGCCTATACAGTGGCTATGCGGGAAGCAAAGAGGGAGTCCTTTGCTGCCCTCATAGCATCTGCTAAATCCCGTCCAGCAGAGCTGTTCCAGGTTGTTCGGGGGCTGGTCAGTCCAGCCTCCCTCAACCCTGGGGTTGAGTCATCTTCTGCCCGCTGTGACCTTTTTGCGGATTATTTTGCAGAGAAAATCGCTCATATTTACCAAGACCTCAATGCTGCACTTAATACAGTGGAGGATGTAGAGGTTGTAGAAGCCCCGGTTTGTCCAACTTTGTGGGATCACTTTCAGTCGGTGACACTCACTGACGTGGTGGGTGTGCTTGGGGCCGTTTGAGCCACCTCTTGTGAATTAGGTCCATGCCCGTCCTGGCTGGTTAAGAGCTGCCGGAAGACAATGGGGCCGTTGCTGGCCGGGGTGGTCATCACCTTCCTACAGGATGGCAGAGTGTCAGGCTGCCTCAAGGAGGCGGTGGTGTGGCCTCTGCTCAAGAAACCATTGCTTGACTTTGACTCCCCTGCCAGCTATCCGCCTGTCTCTAACCTTCCCTTTTTAGGGAAGGTTATTGAACGGGTAGTGACTCAGTAGCTGCAGGGGCATCTTGACCATGTCGGTTATCTTGATCCCTCTCAGTCTGGCTTTCATCCAGGTCATGGCACTGAGACATGACTTTGGTGGATGATCTCCGCCATGAAAAAGATCGGGGTCAATCGACCCTATTGGTCCTTTTAGATCTGTCGGCAGCATTTGATACCTTTACCATGAGATGTTGGTGACTCGCCTGTGGGACAATGCGGGGGTGGGCGGAATCATCGTTGAATGGTTCCGCTCATTCCTGACCGGGAGAACTCAGCAGATGGTGCTCGGTGATTGGTTTTCATCTTACCGAGACCTTTTGTGTGGGGTTCCACAGGGTTCTGTTTTGTTCCCTCTCCTGTTCAATGTGTATATGCAGCTGCTCAGCGAGGTGATCAGAGAGTTCAGGGTGAGGTGTCATCAGTATGCGGATGACATCCAACTGTATCTCTCCTTTTCATCCAACCCAGGCCCAGCTGTCTCAGTGCTTACCTGATGTCTGGCAGCTGTGGGGGACTGAATGAGGACTAATCGACTGCGACTGAATCCTGACAAGACAGAGGTGATGTTAGTAGGTAAGTTGGTGGAGGTGACGGCTGCCTTGGTAAAAGGGGTCTGTCCCCCACTGACTTCCCAGGTATGGAACCTGGGCGTGCTCCTCGATGCGCAGCTCTTCCTGGATCTCCAGGTGGAGGCTGTGGCAAGGAGTGCCTTCCGCCAGTTATATCTGCTGCGGAAGCTTCGGCCGCTAGTTTCAGTTCCTGAGCTGGCCATGATCATCCATGCTTTTATTACCTCTCGGTTACACTACCGTAACACGCTCTACGTGGGGCTACCTGTGGTGCCGGCTCGGAAGCTGCAGCTGGTGCAGAATGCAGCAGCTCGGCTCTTGGTGTGGCTAGGCCTCCGGGAGCACATTACACCAGTGCTCCGATCTCTGCACTGGCTGCCAATAGCCTTCCGGGCTTGATTCAAAGTGTAGGTTTTGGCCTATAAAGCCTTACACAGCCTGGGTCCTGCCTACTTGCGAAATTGTCTCACTACCCGGGTTCTTGACCGGCCCCTCCGGTTGTACAGGCGCATCATGCTGGAGGTCCCCCGGGTTTTCCGGGGGGCCACACAGGATTGGGCGTTCTTGGTGGCCACACTGTACCTTTGGAACTCTCTCCCGGCAGGGGCCCATCTGGCCACGGACCTCCCAGCCTTTCGTAGGAACTGTAAGACCTGGCTGTTCCGTCAAGCGTTTGGTGAAGGAGAGGGGTAAGGGCTGGGAGGCAGGGGGGAGATTTGCTGGGGTGGGGTTTCTTTTTCTTTTCTTTTATACTTATTGATGTTTCACTCTGTTTTATAAGGTTTTATAAGGTTTTATATATATTGTAGGGGCGGGAAAACCGGTAAATCCGGAATCCGATAATGCCGGTACCGGGCGTACCAGCATTATCGGATTCGACCCGGTGAATCCGGTCCGGGTACCGGATTCCGGGTACCGGATTTTTTTACATTGCAGCCATTTAAAAATGGCTGCAATGTAAAAACTTAAAGCCCCACCAAAAAAGTTAAAAAAAACAAACCCTCCCCGAGTCCAGGCTGCGCGGGTGGAAGGGGGGACACCCCCCACCCACCCTGCCCAGCCTGGATTTTTGTTTAAAAAAAGACTCAGAGGCGAGCCCACCCCCCAGCACCAGCGGCCGCGGCGTCCCCGCAGCCGCCGGTAAGTATGACCCGATCCCTGGGGGGGGTGTTTAACACCCCCCCAACCCCCCAGGGATCACCCCTACTAAAGTTCAGTGCTTGCTTACCTTGCGGAGCTCCGGCGGCGGCGGCGGGCGGTCCGGCGGCCTCAGCGCCGGCTGTGGCTGCCGGCGTCAGAGACGCTCTAGGCCTTCCGGGGAAACCCGGAAGTTCCCCGGAAGGCCTAGAGCGTCTCTGACGCCGGCAGCCACAGCCGGCGCTGAGGCCGCCGGACCGGCCGCCGCCGCCGCCGGAGCTCCGCAAGGTAAGCAAGCACTGAACTTTAGTAGGGGTGATCCCTGGGGGGTTGGGGGGGTGTTAAACACCCCCCCCAGGGATCGGGTCATACTTACCGGCGGCTGCGGGGACGCCGCGGCCGCTGGTGCTGGGGGGTGGGCTCGCCTCTGAGTCTTTTTTTAAACAAAAATCCAGGCTGGGCAGGGTGGGTGGGGGGTGTCCCCCCTTCCACCCGCGCAGCCTGGGAGGGGGAGGGGGGAGGAATTAATTTATTTCATTGATTTCAATGGGGACACAGTGCCCCATTGAAATCAATGAAATAAAACCGGTACCGGTATACCGGATTTAATCCGGGAATCCGGTTTTTAGAGAACCGGTAACCGGTAAATCCGGTAGCCGGTAATGCGCCCGGGGTCCCACCTCTAATATATTGTATATTTTATTAATGTTGTCAGCCGCCCCGGACTGCCTGTGGCAGGAGGGGCGGGGTATAATTTTTTAAAAAGTAATAATTAAATAAATAAAATTGAAGAGAATGGGGCTTGTATCAGCAGAGAGATTTTGAGGATCAGGCTTCAAGTTATAATATACTGGATAGTCTACTTTCAAAGTCACATTCTGTACAATATAGTCTGCTGGAGTTTAGGGATATTCATTTCTTGGGAAATCTTTTTTGACAGTGTAGAAAGCAGATTATAGTTTAATAAAAATATTTCTAATTGTTAATTTGGCCTTTTTGCTTCTGAAGTATAAGCCTTTGCCTTTGCATTTTGATTTGTAGGAGAGTTGCATGTAATCGTTCTTTCTCATTTTCATCTGTAGCTTGTTTGGGTTTTTTAACCATACGTTTTACATTAAAATGTTAAAATAGGGCAAAAATTAAGCTCTCTTATTTCCAATTTTAAAACAGGGCTATTAATGGCATTGATGAGAAAATCTTGGTAAAGCGAGAACATTCCTTAGGATGAACATTAGTCCCTGGAAGGAAACAGTTCAACACTTTTCTTAAGATCAAGCAGCAATACTTCTTGAAGAAATTCTCTTTTTCTAGAGGCCTTCCTTGCTTTGAGGAATGTTGCATTTAATTTGCTGAAAAATTAAAAAATATAAACAGTGTGACTTATTACAAGAAACAGTTCTACCCATTATAAATTCAGAAGAATATTTGCATAAGGGTTGTGTTTGCTAAAACTCTGCTAGTCGAAATTCATTGGAAGCAGATAAAATCCCACATCCATTCTAAACTTTCCCATGGTACCATGTTAAAAATAGATCGTACTCTGTTCAGTGCAGCAGATCTTTAAAAGGTTTCACACAACATCTGATACTTGCAATACCAACATGGAAAACTGCTTAAACCATGCTAAACCATGATGGATTAAATTAGGAAAAATCACTAAAAGTAAAAATGCATTACAATATATTTTTTTCTTCCTTACAGCTTTATGACAAAATTAACACAAAATCTTCACCACAAATCAGGAATCCTCCAAGTGATGCTGTACAGAGAGCCAAAGAGGTAAACGTTTTTAAAGCATATGTCAGTCTTTAATACTTGATTAATCTGAAATTCTTCCGTCCATATGTACAATGCTGCTCTAGTCTGGCCCTCACATTTGAATATCTGTGAAAATGTTTTTTTCCTGTCTACGTGGCATGCTGCATAAACTGAAATATATCTGAATGTTTGTTCACCTTCATGATAAACCACTGATATGTCAGCAGGGACTTAAAAATTCTGCCAAGGTGATTATTTGAATAAAGTTTATTCAATATGGTAGCTTTTCCTGCAGTAGAAATTTGAACCTTGTATAAATTTTTAAACATGTCATTTTAGAAATTTTTAATTAATCTGATGGGAGTGGAACCACAATGAAAGTTAGTGAAAAAAAGAAAGGATAATGTTTGGCTCAAAATGTCCCAAAGTAGTAAACACTAAGGTAGTTAACTATTATGTTTGCTTAAATTTAGAACAAACTGCAAATATAGAATTGAATTGTACAGTGCCAATCAAAAATAAGTGTAGCACATAGCTGCTGGTAATAGGTTTATGCTAAATTAAACTTCGTGTGTAGTTGCTGGTAAGTACTGCTTACTTAAGAACAACAATCAAAGGTAAGATAAGCAAAGGTATGTAACAACCAAGGTTAAACAGATCTCCCTGAAGGTTTTTTTTTCCTTTTTGAAAAAAAATAATTCAGGCACACTTCTCATGTATCCTGTATATAGGCATATATTTTTGACCATCTGTGTTTCAATATATTGGAAATCAGAATTGGCCTCTCTGTATGATGACTTCCTAAAGAGCTGTCCTATAGTGACCTTTTTACTGAACTCTTGACCAGATACTGGAATAGGAGAATCAGCCTGTATACTGGAATAATAGATGTAATTAGCCGGTCTGTCTCTTAAAGAAATCAACATTTTCTGTTGACCAGTCTCAAGATGCATGACTCCCAAGCAGGGCAGGAAGAGGCCTTGTTTGTTTGGCGTTTACTCATTGTTAATCCTATCTTAGATGATAGGCACCTGTTTTAGTATGTATCAACAGGCTTCTTACTATGTACTTTGAGAGAGTCCTCCCTGTCAGCAGTTTTGACCTGATGTCATTTTTAGCTGACTTCCAAGCAATTTTCATTCTATAAGAAGGGAGAGGAGAAATGGATTTTTCAGAAACAGATCCTTCCTTGGAGCTTTTCTCACATCAATATGGCAGTATGAGACAAAGGACTGGGTAATATGATGCATTGAGTCAACCATAGCAATAATACTTAGAGCATATGTTATATCTTATAGATGTTAAGATCTTTGAACTTGTAACAGAGCTGTTCCTTGAACATAAATGTCCTCTTAAGTCATGTATTTTAACTGACATTATTTCTTTTGTACTATGTCTTTATTTGAACTTAAGTAAACTATTGCTTCATATTTATAATATTCATAAGTCTCATAGCTTCATTTATAAATGAATTGTCTTTACAATATTTTGCTGAGCAGCTGGCTTATTAGCATAGTGTAAACTGAGTTTCCACATATTGGAAAAGAGCGCCCTATTTCCAGACCAGATCATGTCAGGCCTGGACCACTAAGCGTAAATTCCCTTTGAGGAAACTGAGGCACAACGCGACACACTTAGGGTGTTTTCAGCAAATAACTTTTGAGTAGCTGTTACTGTTTTATTGCGACACATTATTTGGAGGACTCGTATATTTCAGTCCATCCAGACATGTCTTTTCTTCCACTTCCTCATGTGAGTGCTGAACATGTATCCATTCACATTCATAATACCTGAGGAGAAAAGCAAGGTCTGCTTGTACGTGGACCTCGAACAAACATCAGCCTGGAAGAGAAATTGGTCATAAAGCCACTAGGGGATCAGCCACCCCAAAGAGGAGTCTGCACTTGCAATAACAGGGAAATGGAAGTCTTTCAAAAAAGGAACAGGCCCACAAAGAGGAGCCACTAACGCCTCTCTTGTACTAACAAAGTGCTAAATTTTGCCTACAGAGATCCAGATTGTACACTATTATTTCAGTAGAGAGGCTCTCCTAGTCTCAGAGGGAGCAACCTGGACCCACAGCCAGTGTGGCAAGGACAGGACAACTGACAAAATGCAGCAGCACATTTTATATCTCGCCACCGTGAACTGCCATTGGGTAGAAGGGGATGGGTTAAAAATTATGAAAATAAATAAATATCTGAATAGCTCTAAATTAAATGCCAATAGTGATGAATAATGGTAATAAAATGGGCTGTACAAAAATTATTGGTGAAATTAACGTTTTTCAAGGGTTAGATTTAAGTGCCCAGATGGGATTGTAATTGTGAATTATCTTTTGATAGCTTGTGTATATAAACATGTGCACAATTACACATAGAAGTGAAACTGCACGATACTCATAAGCTACTGGCCCAGATAAACATATGCTGTTGTTAGGGTAGAAGACTTTTAGTTCAACAAAAAACAAGCTAATGACATACATATGGCCTCTGACAGGGAGAGTGCACAGGGGATGGGCCTCCCTCTAAGAAGAGGCGCTGTGGAAAGGCAGAGTCCTATGCTGGCCCAGCCCAGCCTCCCTCCAAAGAAACCCCCAGGCAACTGGTACCCCAACCTCCTACCCCTGTGGGGACTCAGAGGCAGGCAGGCAGGCAAGACTCTTACCAGGGCGCCTCAGACAGATGACAGAGGTGGTGAGTAAGCCCCACTCACATAGTTTGTGTGCCTTCGCTAGGGCGTAATCCTGCTTGATTTCAAGCTCCTCGAGGAGTGGTTCAGTCAAGAGATACAGCGTGAACATCATTCCCACTCACCAGGGCACTGTCATAGTAGCTATTATTCAAGGAGGCATTCTTAGAGTTCCTACCAGCACTGCTACCAGAATCACTTCCGTTGGTCCAACTCCTCAGACTCTTCTCAGGAGGAAGTGTAGTTTCCCACCTTATCTATTCCAGTCCCCTCCCCTCCTCCTGAGGCGGAGAAACTGGATGATGAGGTTCATTTGGTCCTGCCTCAGGACCTCCTTTTAGAGGCCTGTTTGCCATTATCTTCATTATAACTTAAGCTGCTTAAGGCAGAGTGGGCTCAACCAGCCAAACTGAAGAATATGCCCACTCTAACCATTAGATTCTACTCCCTTTCTGAATCCCAGTCAGGACCTTTTGCAATGCCAAAAGTAGATGCTGGAGCCTCTGATCTGAGTACGGCTTCAGTCCTTCCCACTCATGGCGAGGGCACTGCCAAAGACCCTCTTGATTGCAAGATCGAAGTCTTTCTACACAGAAACTTTGAGGCATCCTCCTCAGCATGCAGAGCAGCCATAACAGCCTCCACTTTTTCCACAGCCCTTGTTCTGTGGATCAAGGATCTGAATGTCATGACTCCTACTAAAGAACTCAAGGATCAGCTTAAGAGGTTGTCAGTTGCAATGTCGTTTGTAGCATATGCCACCCTAGATGCAGCTTCATTTTTTCAGCATGACCAATAGCAAATAGTGTGACAGTCAGGAGGACTGCGTGGTTGCAGCCATGGAGGCTAATTATCAAGCTAAGATGGTTCTCTCTGCTGCTCCCTATAATGGGGATAAGCTATTCGGAAAACCTGTGGACAAAGCCATAACTGACGAACTGTAGTGGGTCTTCAGGAGGAAGCCCCAATTTCATCAAACTTTTCACACCTTCAAGTCTTCCTATAGAAGAGGCAGTTCCAAAAATAATAAACCATGATGGTAGCATGGGAACTAGTCCTCAGGCCAGGGCCTTAGACACCCTCCCAGATAGGATAAGGCCCCTGCCTCTGGCACTTCCTGACTACAGGCCTTGCCCCCCACCAACCGCGACCACTGAGGGAAGTCCCAGACTGTTTCCCACATCTGGGAAAATACCACCTCTGACTAGTGAGTGAGGGAAACAGTGACCAAAGGTTATGCCATAGTGTTCCTATTACAACCAAAAAACTTCTTTGTTGCGGTTCCTAAGGCTAACTGCTTGACCAAACCATGTTAAGTGCCATCAAGTATCTCCTGCAAATAGGGGCTATAGAACTATGCAACAGAAGTACTCAGGTCTGTACTCCATATTCATATCCTTTACAGTCCCCCAGAAAAATTGAGACATACGAGCCATCCTGGCTCTGAAGCAACTACACGGTTTCCTGAAATGAAGAAAGATTCAGAATGGAAACACTATGCTCAATCCTCCTCGCGCTACAGCCGGGGGGAAAGTATACCAGCATATTCACATCAGGTCAACTCATCAAAGACACCTCTGTTTCATGTATAGACACCTTCACTACCAGCACAAGGCACTGCCCTTTGGGTTGGCCTCCTTGTGGCGTAACGGAGCCCACTGGGGTTCACCCCAGCCTCTCGGCACCCCGTTACCCACTTATTATCTGGTCTCTTTCCGCTGCCACCACCCAGAATATTTACTTAGACTGCAAGTCCCATCCCTCTGGGGAGAATGAGACCTCTATCCTTTGCTTCAAACAACCAGGCTCGCAAGCCAGAATAAAACAGTTCCCAGTTTCTGCCGCCTGAGCGTACAGAGGCGTATTTGCTCTCTCTCTCACACACACACACACTCACACACAGAGATAGTTCAGATTTAAAAAAGGAATATTACTTTAATGATAATATAAACCCAGCATAACAGGCTGCAACCATGTGAGGCACATTGAATCCTTGAGCAAAAGCAATTGATCAGAACAGTTTAGGCACAATGGCCTTTTTAGTAGCATCTAGCCTAAACTGGTCCCTCAGATGTAACATTCAATTACTCACAGCTTCAGGTGCACCTTTGCCTTGCAGCAAAGGGGTTCAGTCCTTAGGTTCAGTTTAGTCCAAACAGGGCAGGAGCCATTCCCTTAACCCCATAGCAAAACCAGCTCAGCATCCCAGAGCAAACAGAAGACAAGATGGAAGACTCCCCTTGAGAGATGTGGCTTTTCTTTTTAAAAGCCCCCTACCCCTCAATCGTGATTGGTCCTTGGGAGGTTACCTGGCTGTACCTAGTCCAATCAGAGAATGACCCCTCCAGCCATGCTGGCTGTAGGCCCCTTCCCCTGGGATTGCAAAATCCTGCCAGGCGGCCAGTTGCTAAATCAGGCCTAGTCAACCTGGAAGCCAGCGTGTCAGTGAAGGTCACCTGGAAAGGACAGGGTTGCTCCTGGCAACTTCTACCACACTCCTTGCCCAGAATATTCTCCAAGGGGCTAATAGTTATAGTGGTATCTCTCAAGAAAAGAGGAGTGCATGTATTTCCTTACCTGGATGACATTTTGGTAAGAACACAGTCATCCCACGAGGGTCAAACCGCTGTTCGGAAGACAGTGGATAGCCTGCAGGAGCATGGGTTCATTGTCAACTGGAAGAAAAGTTCCCTGGTTCAGTCTGCTTCAAACAATCCAACAGTCCACGGTAACACCCCTAATGTCTCTGCCCAGCAGGCTAGCTTTGATGATGTCATGCATGGAATCAGTCTCTTGGGTCTGCTTCCATCTTTGGCCCCTTCAACAGTTCTTGTTGAGATGGCAGACCCAAATAGCAGCCACAAGAGAATTGGTACACGATGGGTCTTCCCATCAAGGACCCCGCTAGAGTTCTGATATTGTCATATGTGAATCTCCTGGGTTCAGGGGCCACTGCAAGGGAGCACCAGTCCATGACAAATGGACAGCAGCCAAAGCAACCCAACACTACGGGTTGGAGCTTCGGGCAATTTGCCTCGCATTTCTACACTTCAGAGCAAAGATCCTGATGTGTCATGTTTCAATGCACACCAACAATACGATGTCAGTGGCCTATGTCAATGGACAAGGGGGCACCAGATCGAGACTCTTCACAACGAATCGCACATGCTTCTCTTACAGGCGGAGCACGATATCCTATCTCTAATGGCGAGACATGTCTGATGGGGAAGTCCAGTACACAGAAGGCATAGATGCATTGACTCAATGGCCACGCCAGCTCCTATATGCATTCCCACCAATTCCGCTTCTTCCAGCAGTACTGAGAAAGATAAAGACTCGACAGGCAGAGGTAACCCTGATAGCACCCCACTGGCCACAAAGACTGTGGTACTAAGGGAAATAAACAACTACAAGTTGCTCCGAGCATCCTTCTTCCACAGGCAGACAATCTTCTGATTCAAGGCCCTGTCCAATTTCACTGCCTCAGCAATCTTCGACTCGCCACTTGGAGATTGATTGGGAGCAACTGAGCTCTTTTGGATATTCCAGCAAGTTGCTGGAGACCCTCTGGCGCATGGGGTCATTTGACGAATCGCATTTACACCACCACCTGGAAGGCGTCCGTGTCCTGGTGGAAACTCTTCACAGATAGCCACCCTCAGCAGGTGGTAGCTAGGTATTAGGGTTTTTCCAAGGAGACCTGAAAAAGGGCCTCACTACAAATAACTACAAGTGTCACTAAACATTCTGTCATATAATTTTGGCCAAGAGAAGTTCTGAAGTTGGGGGTCCTATCAGCAGATCCAGAATTATGTTGCTTTGACGAGGACAAAGTCTCTCTACATTTATATCTGCGGTTTAGTCACGGAAGTGAACTCGTCCTTCCATATGAATCAAGACACCGGGTGGGGGAGGCTGGGTTGGTCACGCTTGGAGTCTTGGAGAGTCAGTTTGACACTGTTGGCTCTCAGGTTCTCTCTGATTAGTCCTAGTCTTGTTGTATGATTAGGAGTTCCAATATTAGTTTTTCCTCAACTTTGTTCTTGAGCTGTTCTTTGACATTTTTTGTAGAATTGGAATTAATTTTAATGATTTTGTAAGCTTTGACAGTCACAGTTCTGGGTGGTAAAACCGGGGTGGCTCCTCCCCCAGGCTCAGGCTGCCAATCAAAGGCTTTGGATCCTGCCTTCTATCTCTGGGAAGAGGAGCTACACCCAGCACAGGATTGAGAAGGAAAATTCACCAGGTAAGTCTCCAAATTTTTAAGACATTGAACTGGAATTCAAGAACGTGTTCTCCCTGCTCAGCACTCCTAGTCTGGGTGTGTTCACTCCAGCCAATCAGGAGGCAGATCTCAAATGATTATATTTGTAGTGGACCAGCTGCTGAACACTCCCTCTGGTCTTCAGTTCTGCCTTCAGACTGACTGGAAGCAGATTGGGTTTTCAGAATCCTTACGAAATTAGCTTCTTTTAAGAACTTATTTCAGGCTAGGAGTGCCTAACCAGGGATTTAAAGGCGACTTAACCTCTGTCCATCTGGCTCTCTGCTAGTCATGCTTGCAGAGTAGAGCGAAGCCTTGCTTGCCCCCCTTACTTCCCTTGTAGAGGGACTCTAGGAGGCCTCAGGAGGACCCCTGCCTCTCCTACTTGGTTGGGATCAGAGAGAACCTCTCCACAGGCACCAAGGACGCCTGGGCAAAGGCCACTGCTAGGCCAGACCTCTACCTCCTCGAGTCCAAGCTCTGCCTAGCACCCCGGAATTGCAGGAGGGGTGAGTACTTTGTTTCCTGCTGGGACCCTTCCTGATGGCGTTCCGGGGAACAGCCCAGGAGAGAGCCCCCCCTGGGGAGACTAAGCATATTCCCCCACCCACCCTCGGAGACTACTTGAGCAGTCCAGACCATCATCGCGCTGCGGAGCCCGAACCCATCTGTGTGGGGGGAATCAGACCACACATGGGCAGGGCACCTACCAAAGCTTCCCTCCTCCAGATCAAGGGTGCAGGGAGAAGGGGAAAGCATCTGCTGCAGAGCTGAGCCACCCTGAGCCTGCCTATGAAGCAGCCCCCATGCAAGTGGTTATGCCCGGTAAAGCCTCTTTCCCCACCCCCCACTCCATTCCAGGGGCAGGGATGGAAGCGCCTGATGGCCAGCAAAGCCATCTCAGTCCCAGTCTTCCCCTCTTTAGAAGTCTGGATGCCCCCAACGATATTACCTGGGGACCAGGCCCATCTTGTTTCCCCAAGTAGAAGGATGGTCATATGAACTAAGACACTGAACTGGAATTCAAGAAGGTGTTCTATCACAGACAATATAACTAGGAGGAAATTAGTTAGGCAACTTTGAAAATTTTACTCTAAATAGCTTAGAAGTTCTGTTTTCAAAAACAACTTATGACCTTAAGTCCTATTGCAAATCCTTGTCAACTGGGTTCCTCAGTATTGTTTTGCCTTGGAAAATCTACATATAGACCTGGCATCCAGGTCCACCAGCACATAAAGTCCCATCTAGTGCGCCTGGCCAGCCGAGAAGCAGGAGCGGTAGCAATCTCTTTCCCCGTGGCCACCTCTCAGCTGAGAGACGCACTAGAGATCCCCCTCTCCCCCCCCGGAAGTCTTCCTCCCTGCCTCAGCTGAGAGGTGGCTGCAGGGAGGGAGATCTACACACTTAGGTGCTTTCGGAAATTTCCCGTCTCCCGTCTGTTAAGTGAAGATAATAGTACTTTTGTAATTAATAAATGATTGGGATCAAGATCATCATAAAACATCACTCCAATGTGGTACAAAACAAAACTTTATTGGAATGGCACACCTTGGTTTTCTATTCTTGGCAGGATTTTATTACAGACACAGCATTATACAGATAGTCCCCAGGTAAAGATATCTTTCATGTCCTGTGACTGCCCAAATCCTGGAAGCACGCAGGCTGATTCAGGGAAAAGACAGAGAGGGCCCTTTGATTCTGGAGAGTAGAGCTGCTGGCGAGCGAAGATAAGTTGTGATCCATGTGTGCAAGGTCTGGAAGGGAGTGAAGCCAGATTATTCACCAAATTGGTGACCACCAGCCCTCACCCCAAAACCATGTTGCATGACCAGGTCTCGTATACAGTTCTGAGGTACAGGTCCGTAATAGCAAGATGCCATGTCATGGTGACATCACATATGTCTTCAGCACATCAAAAGAGCGTCTTCCTGGGAGGAAGGGTCCTGAGCATATTAGCATCTTTATCTTTCCTTGATTGTTCTTTCCTGACCTGGAAGTCAGTAGCAGAGTTGCAAATGTCCCACTTGTCTGTTCACAATGGGTTTCGTTTGTCAACTCCAGGTGTTCAGCAGGATCCTTTGTTAAGCATGTGTGGCGGTGTCAGGAGAAGATACTTGTCTGGCTGTGCCTTTGTCCCTCTGTCAGTATACTGATGGGGCCTTATCTATGTGTTGAGTCTCTTCAGCTTGAATTCCATCACAATCTCAGGCCTCTTGTCTGTTCTGAACCCTCTCTCTGCTCTTTGCCTTTGCTTGACCAAAGTTAAGTCTGGTGGCTACCTTTGTCCAGACCAGGAGAACATAAGATATCAATAAAACTATATTCTATCGCTACACTTTCCTACCACACAGAGAGAAGATGAAAGGAAATATGTTTAATGTTTGTGATGATTGAGCACTACAAGTAGCTAAACGGACACGTTCATGCTTCATTTAATTTCCCTTAGTCCATTGTCACCCACCTATCTTTCACCCAGACAACCATAGTCTTTGTTTGTTCAGCAATTCCCACTATATACGTATGTTACATTAAGCAGGTAGCAGTTTTACCTGACCAGTGTAAGACTAAGCATAGAATCAGTCAGGAAGTAAGTGCACATTTCTGACTATGCTCCAGATTTATGGGTGATGTTCCAGTAACAAACAAGCAGTTCATGAAGCAAGCATCTGCACTTACAAAGTCTGGCTTTCTAAAAGAGAGGGGGGGGAAACAAAGGGGCTTTTAGCTACAAAAGGGGCCATATTTCCCTTCCAAATGGACACTGTTGATCTTTAAGCCTTTTGTACTTCTGCTAAATTTGATTATCCAGTGAAATAAAAGTTAAGGAGGGACATGAACAAAGAGGTGATTGGATATGCTTTTTTCCATAGGAAACCAGGCTAAAAATGAAGCCTCTGCAAACTAGTACTTGATGCTACCATTATTTTACTTAGTTATATTACAATAGCACATGTGGGTACCAGACAAAAGCAAGGTCTCATTATGCTAGGTGCGGAGAAAGTACATAGTATTTTTCTCTTTGGTATCTGAATTCTATTCCTTTCCTCCTTTGCAGATAGTATTCCCCATCACCTTTTAATACAATCAAATAGCTGTACTCTAAAGTTTAAGACAACTTTAACTGTGGAGATAAAATATTCAGGTGTGTGGCTCAAGGAAGTTCTAGGGACTATAGCATGTATTCTCTTTTTAATCCCAGTTCCACTTATAACTATATGTATTAATGGGAGTTACAAACTTCAATCTTCCATGCTGTGCATCAGTTGAGGATTAGAAATTTAAATAACTTCTGAGACTGACTCGATCATTCTAAAGTAGTTTAGTAACTTATGCCCATTTGACAAAATTCAATTGTGCATTTTTTGTGTTCAGCCATAAGGGCTAAATGTGCAGCTGTAACTGGATGACAACGTTTGGGAATGTGCTCTGCTTACCAAGCTGTGAAAAAATGAGGCAGAATAATTTGAGGAGGAGATCCTTACCCTGAATGGTGGGAGGGAGTGTGTGTTTGTGCCAACCACATTGCTGTGCAGAATTTCCTGGCAATCAGTCTTTGGAGTCATTGCCAGAAGCAGTGTGTTCCATTTCTGCTGTCAAGAGAGTCGAGTGTTGAGAACAAAACTAAGTTAAATACATCTACTTTCTTATCCAGTCATGTTCTTTTCTCTATTTTTCTAGAACTGGAAGTTACACTGCTATAATAGAAATGTACATTTTATGCTCTTTAACAATTTAACTGTTTTAACTTTGAGAATTGAAATGTTCATATGAGTCCTTAAAGTCCATTCTTTCACCTACAAAAAGGAAAATCTATCTGATATTCTTAGAGGGAAAACAATGACTTCCTCCAAATCTTCTTACTAGCATAACTTATTAATTGGTGTTATAGGGAGGGGTTGTGATCAACCAGAGTAAAGTATGTTTTCTTACAATTGTATTTTTATTTTTATAACCTTCAGTTAAAACAATAAACTACTTACTACTACAATTGTATTTCAGAGCAAAAAACAATTGGTTTTACTGATTTTTTTGTTATTATTTTTCTCTTTGGCAGGTATTGGAAGAAATTTCGTGTTATCCAGAGAACAGTGATGCAAAAGAACTTAAGCGTATTTTAACACAACCTCATTTCATGGTAAGCAAATGCTGTGTGCAATTCGTAAGCAGAGAAACATGAACGTTAACAGAGAATGCCAAGCCTAAACCCTATGAGTGGTGTCACAAAAGTATATTTAACTAAACAAATATATTTTTAATCAGCAGTTTAAATGTGCTACGCTAGCACAGCAGCTGATAGTGTTATGGGGCCAGTACATAGTGCCTGGTGCACTAAGGGGGCATTGTTTTCTGTATTTTGTGCACTAAGGGGGCATTGTTATGATGAGAGCTGTATTTTGTGTGTTTTAGCTAATCTGGCAATGTAGTTACTCCTTAAAACATTTAGGTTTTTTAAAGAAAAAGACATGAGAAATTATTGGGAAAGATTTAACAAGGCTGCTAATGGAAGTAGCATAAATATCACCAAACATAGGATGAACATTTTATGCACGGGCAGTGTGTGACCTGACCAGACTGGGAGTGGGGGCGGGAGGTGTCAGGAGGGTCTGCACCCTAGGTAATTGCCTGCAGTTGCATCTTGCCACCGCAAAGCCAAAGAGTGAGCCAAAAAGTCTATCTCCTGCTGCTTTCCCTGCTCAGATCCAGCAGGCAGATCAGTCCGAACAATCGTGCATAAAGATGGCTCAGCTGCAACACCAATAGCTGCTGGGGAAAGGGCAATGACAAGACAGTTGGCAAGAGTGATTTTTTGGCCTGGGATAAAATATCCCCTGATAATTATTCCTCTTAGCCATGATCCATGGCAACATGTCATAAGGTGTGTGTGTTGCTCATAAGCTTGTCTAACAGGTCTGTTTTGGCATTTTGCAAAAGCTAGATGACTATTTTTAACTTGCACTCTAAAAGAGTGCAAATTGCAACCACCTTAAACTTTTGTGAGTGGGTGAAGTTTGTAGAGGACACAGGTCCCAGAATGCAGTGTTGCATTTGGAATCTGTTGAAGACGGGAGTAACTTTGCTCCTCATTCTAGAGCACTGTGGTATGCTGTTGGCCTGGAGGCAAGACCACTCCAATGAATATGATGATAGCAGAGACAGCATGACAGCCAAGTTTCCTGTGGGAGGGAAGCAGGGATTGAAAACAAGAAATGATACTGAGTGGCTCTCAGCTTCTCTGTTAAGTATCTTATTCTGACTAATGATCAGGTGAATATTACTTGGCATTTCTCGTGTGTGTTTTGCCTTTACCGCAGAGAAATTGGAACTTGTTGAAATAGATTAACTGTATCAGTTCAGTGTTAAGTGGTTGCTACTGCTCGAACGTCAAGGACGAGTCTATCATTTACTCTATTACGTGACAATTAGGAAGTTGAGTTGATGGATTTTTAAGAAATAGTTATAGGTGGCGTAAAAACAGATTGGCCTTTTAAATGAGTTTTAAGATTCCGATCTAAACAAAAAGTGAAAGTAGAAAATACTTCAAAATTAGAGCTGAACTGAATAGTACTTCTGGGTACTCAGACCAAGTTCCGAATAGTCAGTCCAGGTACTCGGAGGCACTTTGGCACTCTTTCTGAAGCTTTGGACTTCAGAAACTGAAGTCTGGGACGTTGGAAAACTTCTGAACTCTTCAGCACCAGCTTGGCGCCTCAGCAGGTGTTGCCATGTGCAGCAGCTGCAGCTGTTTAATTGCCTAGCCAATCAGGGTGTGCACAACAACTCATCCACCCCATCCTCCTTCCCCCTCCCTCTTAATTGCCTAGCCAAACAGGGTGCACAACAACACATGTAACCCGTCCTCCCCTTACTGCACCTGCTAGCAGGATGAAAGACAGAGTGAGAGACAGAACAGAAGCCAGCACAAAAATCACAACCACTACCACCATGTAATTAAAAAACCAAAAAGGTATATGATCAGTAAGTTCTCCCACCCCCAAGATGCCCCATGAATGATGCACATGCAAGGCTTGAAGCTCAGGGTGGGTGCGAGGGGATTGGACTCGGGTGCCCCACCAAAGAAAGTCCAACAGTTACATTAGCAAGCAAATCAAATTGATCAAGCTTCAACAAGCTTTTTTTGGGTCCATGTGTGGACCCATGGGTGCCACCAACCAGACCAGCAGCCATAACAACCACACACAAGAAACCAGACATCTCTTCCCCCAAAAAAAGCCTCCATTGTGTGTGCCCAGCCCACTTATACAAGGCAAGCCCCATTCCCCCAAGACACCATATTATTATCCAGAAAGAAACTAGAAAGTATTTCCCCCAGTGCCCCAGCTGGTCACATCTTGACAAAAATTCTTGAACCCGCAGCACTACCCAGAAAAGCAGGCTAGCAAGAGTGGGACAATCACTCCAGAAGAAAAGCCCACAAAAGTGCAACTGCGTGCAGAAGAAATAATTTTCAAAAAAATAGTGTGCATACCTACAGCATGACCCACCTCAACAGTGAGTGCACCCACTGTAAAATCAATATTATGCCAACCAAGCAGTGCACAGAAAAATCAGTCTAGCAAGAGTGAGATGTTCACTCAAGAAGAGTACAACAAAACAGTGCAACTGTGTGGAGAAATCCCACCGAAAGCTAGACAGCCTGATAGCACCCACAAGAAGCAAACCAGACATTCACACCCCACATTGGCACCCTCTTAGCATGGCATGGTTCTGTGGCACTGGTAACTTGAATAGACCAGGCATGGGGAAGTGGAGCCAGGCAGAGAGATCCCTCTGGCCTCATGGTGCCAAGAGTCAACCACGCAGTAGGCAAAACTAGAAGCAATGTGGTACCCAATTTTTTTTATTTATTTTTTTAAAACTGCATGGCATGGTAAAGGTAAAGGTAACCCCCATCCCCCAGCACTGGCCCTATGGACAGACCAAACCGTCCCATGCCAGGCCAGGCACCCTTCCTCCCCAGTCGATTATTTACAGATCCAGCAGCACTGTATCACACAGTCAAATTCACCAAAGAGAATGGACAAAATGACTGCAGCCACTTTTATTTTACCCTGCCAGCCAGTCAAAAGCTTGCCACCTGGCTTGACCAGCCAATTAAAAATTGCCATCTGGCTTACCATCACTCAACTGTCCCCTCCCATACCCCCTTCCTGCTAAATATGGCACTAAGTTTCATTTCCAGAAGAAGCTCAACTGTCCACCAGCCCCCTTACGCATGCAGCAGTTTCCAAAGTTTTCCAAATAATGGCCTTTGTCCTCAGAAATTCAGAATTTGGACTTTCCAAACAGAATACCATAATCTTCGCCAAATTCCGAGGTTTTCCGAAGACTTTTTCAGCCTTATTCAAAACGGATATAGAATGTCTGAGGGAGTTTTATGTGTGACTAATGTAAATCCTTTCCCCACAGTTTGTGAGCATAATAGATGAGGTAGACCTTTACACAGTCCAGTTGTGAATCAGTGAATGCAGTCCAGCAGACTTTACATGGGAACGTTCTAAAATTGCATTTAGTCAGGTAACTAGAAATTGAAATTCTAGTCCTTGCCTTTTGGTTTTAAAACCTTAATCTTTTATTTGTGTGTGTGTGTGTTGTATAAAAGTCTCTATATATATTCTAGACTTAGGAGAATTTTAAAGAACTATTAAAAGAATCTTGGCAAAGCACACTTAGCCTAACAATAGTAATACTTAGGAAAGAGATACATTTGTTATCCTTAGAAGTTACAATCCCATGAACTATTTTGTATGTTTTATCTGGCTCATTATTGGCTCATAAGGTTAATGAATGAAAACATTTTACATACAGTTGGCAAGCTGTACTTTACTGACACTCAGACCTCACTCACACCTTCGTGTCCGGGCCAGTCCGCACTGCTTTTGGCTCTGGGTTTGAACCCAGAAGCCAAAACATTCATGGGTTTCGGCCGGTACGAAAGCCCCCACACACAGGTTTGCCGGCAAGCTCTAGAAAAAAGATAACACCATATGTGTGCAAATTGAAGACATGGTACAAAATGTTATACTGTCAGCCTAATGCAAGATCACCTGTCTTCTAGTTAGTAGATTATTGAATCCTGATGTATTGAAAGCTACGTCATATAGGTATTAGTTTAGTGGGGTCACGTGTCTTAAGCTGGTAGTGCACGTTTGATTGTAAGCTTTAGGCTTGTAAATGGTTTCAGTTGTCTCAGGAATGTGATTGGAGAATCAGTAATTTCTAATATTATTATTATTATTTATTAGCAGTTGTATAGCACCAGGTATGTACCTGGCGCTTTACAGAACAATAAGATAGACATGGTCTCTGCCTACGGCTTACAATCTAATAGACACAGAGGGGGGAGACAAGGAGAGGGGACATAGGGAGAGACATGGGATAAATAACATTCAGCGGATGCGAAGTCTCAGGTGCACGTGCTTGGCTTGGTTGCAGTTAGGCGGGAGTCTGCGGGGAGAGCAGATAGTAAATATTGAAAGGAAATTTCTAGCAGGCTTCGGGAAAGGCGGCGAGAAAGAGGTGGGTTTTGAGGAGGAATTTGAAGGTGCGAAGAGAGGGGGCAAGGCGGATGTGGGGAGGGAGGGAGTTCCAGGCATGGGGGCAGCAAGGGAGAAGGGATGAAGGCAGTTAGGGGAGCAGGGGAGACGAGGGAGAGCGAGGGAGGGGGCAGAGGAGGAGCGAAGAGTGCATGCAGGCATGTGTAAAGAGACTAGGGCTGAGAGGTAAGAGGGAGCCAGGCTGTGAAGGGATTTGTACGTGAACACCAGGAGTTTGTGAAGGATGCGTTGTGGAAGGGGGAGCCAGTGAAGCGAGGAGAGACTGAATGTGGTCAAAGCGACAGGCTGAGTGGATGACCCTAGCAGCGGAGTTTTGGATGGAGATAAGGGGGGACAGGTGAGAGCGGGGGGGGGCCAGTATGGAGGAGGTTGCAGTAGTCAAGGCGAGAGATGACCAGGGCATGAACAAGGGTTTTGGTAGAGGAGATGGAGAGAAAGGGGCGAATCCGAGCAATGTTGTGGAGGGCGAAGCGACAGGACTTGGCAACAGAATTGATATAATGTTTAAAGGAAAGGTGAGTATCGAAGACAAAGGCCAAGCTATGGGCTTGGGGAACGGGGTGCATGGTGACTCCATCAATAAAGATGGACAGGGAAGAGGGAGAGGAAGGGTAGGGAGGAAAGATAAGGAGTTTAGTCTTAGCCATGTTGAGCTTGAGCTGACGTTGGGACATCCAGGCGGAGATGTCAGAGAGAGTTGATGCGGCGAGCTTGGACATACAGGGAGAGAGGGGGTGGAGAGATAGAGTTGAGTGTCATCAGCATATAGGTGGTATTGGAAACGGTGGGAGGCAATGAGATTGCCAAGGAACAGGGTATAGATAGAGAAGAGGAGTGGGCCCAGGACAGAGCCTTGCGGAACCCCAACGAGAGGGGGAGGGAGGAGAATTTAGAACAGACCAGAAACTGCTCTGTTGCTGATCTCTCCTCCAATCCTTGTCATAAATCTGACCACCTCCTTGCCTCCTTCAACCTCTCCCACCAACCCCCCTCGTCTTCCCCCGCTCCGCGCCCTTTCTTCAACTTGCAGGCCGTTACTCCTCTTGACTTCGCCTCCTCCCTCTCCCCCCTCCTCCCTTCATTCTTCTCCTTCTCTTCTCCAGACTCTGCCATCTCTTCTCTTAACACCTCTCTCACTTCTCTTAACACTTGTCTCTCTTGCCCCCGTCTCCTCCCGCCCTGTCCGACCCCAAAACCCACGTCCTTGGCTCACCCCTAACATCTGCTACCTCCGCTTCTGCACCCGAGCTGCTGAATGCCTCTGGCGCAAATCCCGCTCCTACCCTGACTTCCTCCACTATAAATTCTCCCTCTCCCCCCTCTCTTCTGCTATCTCCATGGCTAGGCAACACTACTATTGTTGGAAGCCGCCCCGAGCTGTTCTCAGGAGGGGCGGGGTATAAATTTAGAAAATAAATAAATACTATGCCTCCAGGATTGAATTCTACTCTCACAACCCTCGTCGCCTCTTCTCTACATTCGATTCCCTACTCAAGCCCCGCTCCACCCTCTTCCCTTTCTGCTCAGGATCTCGCATCATTCTTCACCTCGAAGATCGACACGATCCGCCAGGACATTGCCTCCCACCCATTTCCTCTTCCCACTCCCTCACCACCCCCTCTCCCTCTCTCCTCGCCTCCTTCCCCCCCCCCCC
>QEPC01003278.1:756933-772372 GCA_003113815.1 Sphenodon punctatus
TTCCTGTCCATCCGCATTGATGGAGCCACCATCCATGCTGTTCCCCAAGCCCGTAGCTTGGGCTTCATCTTTGACACTTATCTTTCCTTTAAGCTTTACATTGACCCTGTTGCCAAGTCCTGCTGCTTCGCCCTCCATAACATCGCTCGGATCCGCCCCTTTCTCTCTATCTCCTCTGCCAAAACCCTTGTTCATGCCATGGTCATTTCTTGCCTCGACTACAGCAACCTTCTCCTCGCTGGCCTCCCTCGCTTTCATCTGTCCCCCCCCTTATCACCATCCAAAACTCCGCTGCCAAGGTCATCCACTCAGCCCGTCACTTTGACCACGTGCAGCCTCGCCTCTCTCCACTGCCTCCCCCTTCCCAAACACATCCGGTTTAAACTCCTGGTATTCACCTATAAAACACTTCACAGCAAGCTCCCCCCTATCTCTCAGCCTTAATCTCCTTATGCAGTCCTGCACGCGCCCTCCACTCCTCCTCTGTCCCCTCCCTCACTCTCCCCATCTCCTATGCTCCCCTAACTGCCTTCGTCCGTTCTCCCTCGCTGCCCCCCATGCCTGGAACTCCCTCCCTACGCACATCAGCCTCTCCTCCTCCCTTCGCACCTTCAAATCCCTCCTCAAGACCCACTTCTTCCGTGCCGCCTTTCCCAATGCCTGCTAGCTGTTTTTCCCCTAATTCTTACGGTCTGCCCTCCTCTGCAGACTCCTGCCTAACTGTAACCAAGCCAAGCACGCGCACCTGAGACTTCGCAGCCGCTTGCGTGTTTGTTTGCTTCTCCCTTGTCTTCACTTTGTCCCCTCTTCTTGCTGCCCCCTCCTTCTCTTTTTGTAAGTAAGTAAAAATGTTATTAACAACTGGCAGTCAGCCATAGCTGTGACATAGATAATCGATGCAACACAAGATACTAGCTAAAATCATAAATACATATACTTAAATCATCCTATCTCATGAAGATCAGGCACTGGGGAAGCCATGTCCCTCAACGGGGCAGACCACAGTAACCCACAAATCAACCTATGCAGATACATGGTACCTAGTCCCACACTAGAACATAGCGCCTCCCACCCGCCAGCATATAAAAAAAGAAAAAAACCCTGAGCACACAAGCCCAGCTACCACATACTTGACTTGTTTACACTGGGGGCGAAGCGACTTCTGCCCTCGATCTTCTTAACAGAAGGAAGCCCCCTCCAAACGCAGCTACTGCTCTAGAGCACATAGAATTATCCCCCCTCAACAAACAACACACCCTAGGTGCCTCTGGTAGATAACATGGCATTTCACTAATAAAATGGCTCAAGTGTTGGTCCCTCAAGGCGTTAAGGCTGGGACAATGAAGTAGTATGTGAGGAACAGACTCAGGGATGGCCATATCACATCTCTGGCAAAACCTCATCTCTCTGGGAATCTTTGCGTATCGCCCCGCCACAACGGCGGAGGGAAACATATTGCATCGGAGGAGCGTCATAGCCCTCCGATGTTGGTCATTCACCCAGTTGATATATTCCGGTGGTGCCACCTTAAGTAGATGGAGACAGTATTCTAGGGCAACCTTCTGGGAAGGCAACGCTGCCTGTTCCGATTGGATCTCTTGATCCAATAGTCTTTGTTTAATAGCCAAAGAGGCCTGTTTAAAATTCCAGAGCCTCAAGGAGTCCTTGGCAAGGCCCAGTTCACAGAAGGCCTTTTCAATTGGCCTTGCCCACAGTTCGATGGTCTTGTCACCCAATATGTGGGACAACAGAGATTGAGCTACTGGGGGAAAAACCACCATCCTTAGCCAGAACTTAAATAGAGCCATTCTGGCCAGCACCCCAACAGAGCACATCACCAGCTCGGCTCGCAGAATCACCTGGGGGGCACCTTTTGGTAGACCAAGGATAGTGCGCAGGAAAGAATTCTGAGGGGCCTCAAGTTTAGTAGCAGCTGCATTGCCCCAGATAGCTACAGCATACAAGAGCTGTGCTAATACCTTAGTCTTGAACAGCCGTAGCACTGTCTCTACCAATTTTCCCCCCTGTGAAAAATAAAATCTTATTAAGGCTTTAGAAACCTTTTGGGCCTGAAACATAGCTGCCTTATAATGTACATGGTACATGCCATCTACCTGAGGAGGCAAAAACAATACCTAAGTATTTAAAAAGACAGACCTGTTCAATTCTTTCCTCACCGATATACCACCGATGTAGAACATTAGATCTACCTGTTACCAGGACCTTGGTCTTCGTAAAGTTTATGCTCAAATTCTCTTGGCGGCAGTACTGGGCAAACCTCACCATACTCCGCCTTAGATTCACCTGGGACACAGAGAGCAGGACAAATGCATGATCGATGGTGGACTGGCCTGCTCTGAACCCTGCCTGCTCAGGGTTAATGATATTACATACCTCAAGCCATGCCAAAAATTTGCCCAACAGGAATTTGGTGTTTAATTTGCCCACAACAGACAGGAGGCTAATAGACCTATAGTTAGCCGGGTCTATAGACTCTCCTTTCTTAAAGATGGGAACCACCAGGCTTTTAGCCCAGTGTTTAGGGATCCGCCCGGAGACATTGATGGTAGAAAATAGTGGGACCAACACTGAGGCCCACCACTCAGGCCTAAGCCTTAAAAGTTCTGGAGGGATAAAATCACAGCCTGGGACCTTACTGTCCTTGAGTGAAACAATCAACTCGATTACCTTCGATTCAGTGACCGGAGGCCACTCTTGGAACCTATCAATAGGGAGAAGTTCAATTGACCTACCTATAGACTGGGGACATGCAAATAGCCTGGTAAAATAGTTCTGCCATTGGGTCAATGTCGGCCCAGGTTCCTGAATGTTACTCCTGGGGCATAAGGCTCCAGCTATCAAGGCCCAGAATCTCCTAGTGTCTTTAGCTGAGACTGCTTGATGTAACAGCCTCCAATTGGCTTTATAAAAATCCATCTTTTTTGTCCTCCTCAGCAATCACCGATAGGCCTTCCTCAGAGAACTTAGACGGGTCCTGTTATCCTTAGAGGGGGCCCGTTTCATCAAACCAATTGCAAGGGCAAGGACCTTCCTTGCTTGACAGCAACAAGCATCATACCAACCCCCCGAAAACTGGAGGGGGGGGCTTACCTGAGCCGTTAGAAGCCGAAACCTGCATCAGTTGTTCAGCCAAGGCCTCGAAGGCTGGTACCGCTCTCATGGGGGCTTTGATGATTAAAGTACTCAGAGCCACCACGGGCTCCGAGGACAGCACCTCCACACAGGCTTTTTGTAAGCGCGAAGACCACTTCCTACGCACCCAACCCTGGCCCCCCGTCCCTGTAGACAGAATACTAGGGGGCAAAAAGCCCCTACCCTCTGAGAAGAAACCTCTAACCCGTAAAACCAGCGGTGAGTGCTCTGTTTCAGTGATGGCCAGAATTCTCAGCTCAAGTGCCTCAGAAAGGAAACGGTATTGGGTTAGGAAGTAATCGATCACACTCACCCCCCAACTAGAGTGGAAAGTAAAATCACCCTCAAGGTCCCCTGGCACTATCCCATTCAAGATTACCAGGTCCAGCACCTTCAAAAGCTGGAAAAAAATGGGAGCCCGCGGACAAGATATCTGATCTCTGGATACCCGCACATTATTAAACGGGGGGATTGCAGTGTCATCCAAACACACAAGACTCCCATCCACTGCAGGATTGCCTGTCCGAGTGTTCAGGTCCCCCCCTAAAACCAACCTGGCCCCAGGGAATTTGGAAAAGGCATCAGCGATGGCTTCCTCAATCAACTCCCAAATATCTATTGAATAATAAGGGGAGGCACATAGACATTGGCCACTAAAAGTTCCCTCACATGGGGGAAGAGGCAATGCCATAGGGCAAATTGGGACTCCACCGAACCTAACAGAATAACCTTGGCGGCAAGGAAATCGCGGATCAAGAGGGCTAAGCCCCTACCGAGCCTCCCTCTGGTCTTAAATGATTTAGTAGGTGACACATACACCTTGAACCCTTGGCATGCAAAGGATTGTTCAGACCACGTTTCCTGCAAGAAGAAGATATAAAGCTCGGTCAAGGGCTTGAAATCCAGACCCTGCAAGCGAGCCTTCAATCCCGCGACATTCCAGCTTATAACTGTAAGGGAGTCCACCTCTCCCTCAGCCAGTCGTTTGGCCTGCGGAGAAGAGGGCGCTATTATATCAGACAAGTCCAATTCTGCTTGTTCCTGCGCTGACTGCCTCGATTCCGCAGAAGTATCCAGGGGGGTATGTGTCAATGCAATAAGTTCTAGGGGATCGCCTATTCTCGGGGGTCCAGCCCTCAGGGTTTGAGTCCTTAAGTTCAGTACTCGGTAATTCTTGAGGGGGTCCTCAACTCCCATTCACTCTTCTAGCCCCCCCTGCAAGATCCGTCGTCCCATCCATCGCCTTAGATGGAGAATTAAAAGATGTGACCCCTTCCATTCCCAGCCTACCTTTAGATGATGACAAAGGGGGCCAGGGCTCACATAAGTTGGCCAAAGTTTTACTGCAAAGGGGGCGAATAGCCCAATCACCCGTACCCAAGGCAAAGGGCGAGAGAGAGTCAGCTTTCTCGTAATCATAGCCTCGAATGCCCCTTGTTGCTAAGCCCTGATTGGGGGCATTACGGACTAAGATATTATTCAGGATTACTGTAGACTGGGAGTGGCTTAAGGGGGTGGGAGACTTCCTCCCAGGCTTAGAGAACGCCAGGGAGCTTCCCAAAACACATTTTGGGACCTCGAGAACCTTTCCAGCTGGGCATAGATATCTTCCATTTGTTCTAAGATAGAAGCTTGAGCACCAGGCTCCAAGCTCCCTTGCGCAATCACCCCCGGGATTCGTTGTTCAAATATGGCTATCATCTCACTGTTGTCATTAGCCTTCGTGGCTTCATGTCTTAACATGGGGGACTTAGCGGAGGCAGTGGGCTTTAAGGAATGTTCAACCTCCATTGCCACTTGGCTGGTGAGATCAATAAAAATAGCCTTTCTCAATGATGTCACGAGAGTTCCCCCTCAGTTGACCCTGGCTAGATTTCTTCCCAATGCCCAGAGTGCTCTCATTCAGCTTCTGGCCGCACTTCCTACCCACAGAGGGATACGTGCTTCCCAACGATGCGTGCTCCCTTGGCCACCACCACCACCCCTTGTCTTTTTAGAATGTAAGCCGTAGGCAGGGACCACATCTTCATCTTTGTTCTGTAAAGCACCAGGTACACAGCTGGTGCTATACAAATGTTTATTATAATAATAATTGGGAAGAGACACATTAAAGGAGCGGTCAGAGAGATAGGAGTAGAACCAGTCAAGGACAGAGCCGCAGAAGCCTAGGGAGCGGATTGCGTCCTGTAGGAGTGAGTGGTCAACAGTGTCAAAGGCAGCAGAGAGGTCAAGGAGGACAAGAATGGAGTAAAGGCACTTAGATTTAGCGACAAGTAAATCAGTGGTGATCTTGGCAAGGGCAGTTTCAGTGGAGTGAAGGGGGCAGAAGCCAGATTGGAGAGGGTCTAGGGAGGAGTTGGCAGAGAGGCAATCCAGGCAGCTGGAGTAGACAACACGTTCCAGAAGCTTAGAGGCGAAGGGTAGAAGGGAGACTGGCCGGTAACTAGAGGGGTCAGAAGGGTCGAGGGTGGACTTTTTGAGGATGGGAGAGACAGGGGCATGCTTGAAGGCAGAGGGGAAGGAGCCAGTGGAGAGGGAGAGATTAATGACATGTAAAAGGGGAGGGGTGACAGTGGGAGCAATGGAGGTCAGGAGGCAGGAGGGGATTGGGTCAAAAGGGCAGGTGGAGGGGTTGGAGGAAGAGAGCAAAGAGGAGATTTCCTCAAGGGAGGCAGGAGGGAAGGAGGAGAGGAGAGGCAGGACGGTGAGGGAGCAAGGAGAGAAGATGGGTGGGAAACAATGTCTAGGCGGATCTTGGCAATCTTGACGTGAAGAACGATGCGAGATCCTGAGCAGAAAGGGAAGAGGGCGGAGGGGGCAGGGGGGCTTGAGAAAGAAGTCAAAGGTGGAGAAGAGGCGGCGGGGGTCACAAGAGTAGGATTCAACCCGGGAGGCATAGTAGTGTTGCCTCGCCAGGAAGATAGCGAAAGAGAGGGAGGAGAGGGAGAATTTATAGTGGAGGAAGTCAGGGTGGGAGCAGGATTTTTGCCAGAGATGTTCAGCAGCCCGAGTGCAGGAGCGGAGGTAGCGGATAGTAGGGGTGAGCCAAGGACGGGGGTTTGGGGGTCGAACGGGGCGTGAGGAGATGGGGGCAAGAGAGTCGAGGGTCGTGGTGAGAGAGGGTTGAGAGAAGAGATGGCAAGGGAAGAGGAGGAGGAGGAAGGAGAGGGGAGAGGGAGGAAACAAAATCTAAAGGGTTTAATAGTCTGCAAATCACGGAAGGGGTGTGGAGCCAGGGACAAAGATGGGGGTTGATGGGAGAGGTTGAAGGAAGTGAGGTAATGGTCGGATATGGGACAAAGGTCAAAGGGAGAGGTCGGCAACAGGACAGTTTGTGGAGAAGATGAGGTCGAGAGAGTGGCCACTGGTGTGGGTCGGGGAATCAGTCCAGAGACCGAGATCAAAGGAGGAGGCTAGGGACAGAAAGCGGGAGATAGAGGGTTGGGAAGGTGTGTCAACATGGATGTTGAAGTGACCAAGAATGAGAGCGGAGGTATCATCAGAAAGGACGAAGGTAAGCCAGGATTCGAAGTCCGGGAGGAAAGGGGGGCGGTAGATGACAGCGACACGAAGGGGGGAGAAGAGACGTACAGGGTGAGCCTCGAAGGAGAGGGGCAAGGAGAAGGACCACGCCACCACCCCAGCCTTCTGGGCAGGACTGGTGAGAGAAGGAAAGGCCTCCAGAGGAGAGGGTGGCAGGGGTGACAGAGTCAGAGGGAGAGATCCGGGTTTCAGTAAGTGCCAGGAGTTGGAAGTGGTGAGAGAGGAAGAGGCCATGAATGAAGGGGGCTTTGTTAATGGAAGAGTGGCAGTTCCAGAGGGAGCAGGAGAACGGGAGTTGATCAGGGGGAAGGCAGGGAATGTGAATGAGATTGGGGGATGTGGAGTGATGGGACTTGCGGGGACTGTGGTGGGGAGGAGGGGGCTTGCAGGGAATGGTTAAGGGGGGGTGAAGGGGAGGAGAGGGAATAGTCAAGGGGGAAAATAAGGGGTGGGGAGGTTGGAGAAAGAGTGTTGGAGGGAGAAGCAGGGGAGACAGCAGCAGTGGGAGAAGGAGAGGAGAGATGGAGGGCAAGGGAGTGGGGTAGAGAAATTCCAGTGGTTGGTAATCGCAGCAGCAGAGGGGATAACTGGGCCTGTGGATGGTGCAGGAGAGTCCAAGCGAAGGCCAGTGGCGGTGTGAGCGATGACTGGACGAGCTGCGTGGAATTCACAAATTTATTAGACTCCCACATTCCCCCAGACCCACGAGATACCGAGAGTGCAGTTTAAACGTTCAGCCTGCTTACGTGCTCACCATAAGAATGTCGTTGTTGCATTTGTAAAAACTTAGAGAGGCGGGTTTATCAAGTTCTTTTAGATATATTTAAACACCTTAACCAATGTGTCATGAACTGCTGTGTGATGCTGTATAGTACAGCAGGAAATGGGAAGCTTAAAATACGTACCTGAAGAGCTATTTATTTTAGTTCTGTGCTGTATTGAACACCAGGAAAATGGAGGTGGTCATGTTGGTGATAGAGAAATGACATCAAGTACTCATTCTCAGCATAAAGCCATGTCCTCAGACCGGTGTTAGGGCATACTGTGCAGCATACTAAGGGTTCTGTCTTTCAGAATGGTGGTCATGGATCCACATAGCTTTCTACGCAAGACTGAAGGCATTAACTCTGGGGTCCTAGCCAAACTGTCTTGGGTTATTATTCTGACTACTACTTCTACCATAGTTTTCAAACCTTTCTTAAATAGTGTTATTTTGATAATCTGCACAGTTGCCTAATTCCGCACTAAAAATGGCTCCATTTCAGGATAGGAAAAGTGATACCTGTAAGTGTTGTATGTAGCTAAATTTTTCAAACTTGAATATCTAAAGTTAAGCTCACTTAATGCCTAAGCATTGAAATTAAATCAGTGTGATTTTTGGAAGGCGCTGAGCTCATGCAGCTTTTGTTCATTTCAATTAAATTTATGGGTGTGAAGGACTTCTGAAAATCAAGGCATTTATTATTTAGATGTTTGAGCATGAGGCTAGGAGTCTAACATTAACATTAAGGGAACAATCCTGTCCTCAGTGACTCAGCTCCCATTGACTGAGTGAGAACTGCACCTTCTGATTTTATAAAATGATCACCCACAACTTTTATGTATAGTCTATATTGGGTTTACAGATAAAAAATATATTAAAAGTACTGTATATTCATCACTGTATCATTTGGGAGGGGAGTTCTGCAGCTGGAGAAAACATGAAAGCTTTCTTCAAAAGTGAGAAAAGCCACCAACGATTATCAAAATCTATTTAATACTTTAATCTCCTGTAGGCCTTACTTCAAACTCATGATGTAGTGGAACATGAAGTTTACAGTGACGAAGCATTGAGAGTTACGCCACCCCCCACCTCCCCATACTTAAACGGAGATTCTCCAGAGAGTGCCAACGGTGATATGGATATGGAGAATGTAACAAGAGTCCGACTGGTTCAATTCCAGAAAAACACAGATGAACCAATGGTATGTAGGTCACAAATTTTGTTCCATTGGCTTTAAAAATGAAACGGTGGTAAATTATCTATGTCCCTTTGTGGTTTCATACCATGTTGTCTTTCAACATTCAAAGTATCTTGCAGTTTTGTAAATAATTTTACTTTCATCAATTAGTACAATAGTTCTAATGAATTGTAAATAAATTAGCTACCATCCTGAATAACTGTAAAAGCAAGCTAAAAAGAAAACAACATATTAGTGGAATTTCCTGATCTGAAGTTCATATATTCAAATTTTGTATAAAGATTGTCAAGATTTTACGTGGATAGCAATCTTCTGTGTGCAGTTCTCTCACAAAAATATACCCCCAAACTGTTATACTGTATAAAATTGCTGCTGATTATACAGACTGCAATGCAGCTCCAGTGGAAGCCAATGGCTAACCTACCATTGACTTCATGGGAGCTGGATTGTGCCCACGGTGTTTAAGAGCGTCAGAGGTGTACAATGAATTATGTATTACACTTCTCTGTCTTTATAATAATCTGTCTCACTGGATGTTAAAACTTGTCTGTCTTACAATACAATTTAATCTTATTGTAAAAGTGAGACAGTTTAATTTACTAGAAATAAACTTACCTTTGCTTAAGAACATGGCACTGCTGAAAAATAAGTGGTTATACTTCATGGCATTGTCTGAAAACAAATATCAAGAGAAGAAACAGAATTGCTTTTGGAATATTTTTATGGTGGTAACTTGATCTTCTAAGAATAACAGTGTAAAAATAGATCAATTACAACTGGTTCTTGGAGTGGGGCTCTATCGATTTTCACTGTTGAGTCTACGCCTGCACAGGTCTGATTGGCAACATTCTTCAAGAGTTATCTGTCATGCTCCATGGCCCCTCCCCTTGTGTCTTTCGCCATTGGCAGGCTGCTGACAAAATTATAAATAGGAGGTGTGGAGCACATTTCCCTCAGTTCTTTCCAACCACCGCACCATTAGGTAGTTAGAAACGGTCTTCCCTACCTTTCCTCAGAGGAAGCCATACTTAACAGTTTTTGGTTGTGTTTGGTTTTTTTGTGTTTTTTTTTTTAAAAAAACTTTCAAGATTACCTTAAAACTGTATAAGAAAAAAGAAAACCTTCTCTTCCAGCCCAAATGAGGTTCAGCCCCATGGACTGTACCATGTTGGTGGCAAAAAAGGTGGATTTAAAATTTGCTCTGTCTGTCCTACATCTATTCCTCTCATAGACCTGCATTAGCAGTTTTTGAAAAGCCCACAAAACATCAGCCTGCTCTGCTTGTGCAAGCCCCTCAAGCAAGGCTATTATGAACAGAAAAAAGAACTTATAATTTTTACTAACTAAAAAAGCACTTGAGGCTCCGGGGTGAACCACCCAATACCTTGCTTCACATCCTTCATTCAGTCCCGCAAAAGCCAAGTTACATACTGCCTTCAACGGCACCAAGATCTTCCCCAATACCTACCATTCTACCTCCTCTCTAACTCTGTCCACCTCCAGCAATATCCTCTCCAGAGCGCTCACCACATGCAACATTTCTCCCAGCACCAGTTCTTCAGTGGCACTGTCGCACTCCATGCCAGCAATCTATCCTTCACCTAAAGTGAAAAAGATAAAAATCAAAATTACTTCATCAGTTAAAAAAACAGATCAAAAGAAAAAGAAACTAATAAAAAAACAGATTAAAAGAAAAAGAAGCGAATAAAAAAGTCCAACCAAATTGGAAACAATGTGATAAATTTCCATGAGAGGGATACTCCCTAGAGTATTCACTAAGTGTCTTGTACCAGTACCTGCCTATTTCAGGCAAAGAGAAATTAAGATCTGAAAAGAGACATTAAGGTCCAAACACTTGCATACCTCCACCAACTGTAGTTGGTCCAATAAAAGGTATCTCTGTACTACTTTGTCTCTATTGAGGAAAAGAGACATTTCCGTATTTCCACAGCTTTTAAGACTGGATAATAATATTCACCTCAGAGCCTCAACTCAGAGCAGATTTACAGGATGTCTTGGACCTATTTGACCAGTTAGGCTTTTGGGTTAATTTTCATAAGCTTATGTCTAATTTCTTCCCGATCAACTCACTTCATAGGTATGATCCTAAACTCCATCAAGCAAAAAACATTTTACCGCATGACACATACTTCACTATCCATTCTGCAATAGAAGTTCTCAACCATACAGTAAGAACCATTTTGCAAATTTGGGGCCATGTGGCTTCCACAATGACAGTTGTGAGACACTCAAGACTCCAAATGAGACCTCTTCAACACTGGCTGGCTTTCGTGTGCACTCTGTCCCAGGACCCCCTCACCAAATTCCTAAATATCCCACCGTTTGTCCTTCATACTTTACACTGGTAGATAATAGAGGGAAATTTGCTACAGCGTATGCCCCTCCAGCAAGCCTCCCCACAGATTATAATCACCACAGATGCCGCCGTTTCTGGATGGAGTGCCCACTGTAGTGGTATGCAAATAAGTGGTCTTTGGAACAAGTGGGAACAAAAACTTCATATTAAGCCTGCTGGAACTAAGAGCAATCAGGCTAGCACTAAAAGCTTTTCTTCCTCATGTCAACGGCAAAACGATGCAAGTAGCCACCGACAACACCACATCCATGAGGTATATAAACAAACAGGGAGGTACATGATCATCCCAACTGTGTTGGCAGGCCATCAAACTGTGGAACTGGGCTATAGCCAATTATATTGATCCCACTGCTACATGTGTAGCGGGGAGATCAAATGTCCTAGCAGACAGTCTAATTAGGCAAGTCACATGACAGCATGAGTGGACACTAAAGAAGTTGGTAGCACAGTGGATTTTCGATATATGGGGGAAACACTGTCAATCTGTTCACAGCTGCGGAAAACATTCATTGCCCAATATTATGCAGCAGCGCAAACCACACAAGATCCTCTACAAAGGACACATTTCTAATTCATTGAGGAATAAAAGTTGTGTATGCATTTCCCCCCATCCCACTGATACAAAGGGTACTGCAGAAGCTATATCAGGATCAAGCAAACTGCATCATAGCACCAGACTAGCCAAGACAAGCTTGGGACACCCATCTTCTGAGCATATCTATCAATCATCACCAACTGCCAATGACTCAAGACCTTCTGTTGCAAGACAATGGCAGCATTCACCATGCAGACATAGCCTTCACACGTTAACAGCCTGGCTAATACCTTTCTAACAAACAACAATTTTTCTGACCTGCCAGCTGAAGTGATCCATAAACAGTGCCAGAAAACCCTCCACAAATAAAACTTACCAAACCAAGTGGAAGAGGTTTGCCTTATGCATGACAAAAGCCAACCTATCCAGACTCTGCCTCAGTATTATTATTTATTATTATTAACAAACATTTATATAGCACCGGCAGTGTACCTGGCACTTTACAAAGTAATAAAATAGACACGGTCCCTGCCCCTAGGGCTTACAATCTGAGAGACAGGAGCTGGGGGAGAGACTTAGGAAGGGGAACAGAGGGAGAGACAAGGGGTCTAACATTCATGAAGATGCGAGGTCTCAAGTGCACGTACTTGGCTTGGTTACGATGAGAATGACAGCAGGCAGGTCCATGTTGCAAGGATAAGGGTAAACCGATCGTAGGTATAGGAATAGTGGCTCAGCAGGATAAAGAGTCAGACAGAGCAGAGCGAAAGAGGTGAGTTTTAAGGAGAGATTTGAAGGTATGAAGGGAGGGGGCAAGGCGGATGTGGACAGGGAGGGAGTTCCAGGCATGGGGGGCAGCAAGTGAGAAGGGACGAAGGCGCTTAGGGGAGCAGGGAAGGCGTGGAAGGGTGAGAGAAGGGACAGAGGAGGAGCGAAGTGCACGGGCTGGAGTATGGAGGGCGATAAGTGCAGAGAGGTAGGGGGGAGCAAGGTTGTGAAGAGCTTTATAGGTGAAGACTAGGAGCTTGTGCAGGATTCGTTCAGGAAGGGGAAGCCAGTGAAGCGAAGAGAGGAGGGGCTGCACATGGTCGAAGCGACTGGCGAGGTAGATGACCCTGGCAGCAGAGTTTTGGACAGAGATGAGGGGAGAAAGGTGAGACCGGGGAAGGCCAGTGAGAAGGAGGTTACAGTAATCGAGGCGAGAGATGACCAGAGCATGAACAAGAGTTTTGGCAGACGAGACAGAGAGAAAAGGGCGAATCTTAGCAATGTTATGGAGGGAGAAGCGACAGGATTTAGCAACAGAGTCAATGTAGGGTTTAAAAGAAAGGGCTGAGTCAAAGATGAAGCCTAGGCTACGGGCTTGGGGGACAGGCAGGATGGTGACTCCAGTACTTCAGATATTTACCTACCCAAACAACCTAAGATCACAAGATCTAGCTCCATCTTCCCTTTAAAGTACATTTAGCAGTCATCTCTGTGCACTGCGTCCCACTAGACGGCAAACCTATTTTCTCAGACCCAATAATGAAGACATTTTTAAAGGCTCTGTTTAACTTTACATTCATCAGTAAGAGACGCTTGTCCACTGTGGGACTTGTATCAGGGAAACTATGCTATGAGCTTTCTGGTTCACCCTTTGAACCATTGGCCTTGTGCTCATTTAATCATCTTGCCCTAAAAACGGCCATGTTAGTGGCCTTAACATCAGCTAGACAGGTGGGTGAGTCAGCAGCCTTGCGTATGGATCCTCCATTTTTAACTTTCTCCAATGATAAATTAATCCTTAAACTTCCCCCCTTCCCCCCCCCCTTAATTTAGACCCATGGTTGTTACACAGTTTACATAAGAACATAAGTAGTGCCATACTGGGTGAGACCAATGGTCCAGCATCCTGTCTCTGACAGTGGCTAATCTCTTTCTCTTGGGAGATGTACCCAACAGGTCACAATGGGCAATCCATTCCCTGTTGTTCCAGCCCCCAACACTAAGAGGTTACATTCCCAAAACCTTCTTGGCTAATAGCCATTAATAGACCTATCCTTCAAGAACTTAACCCGTCCCTTTTTAGCTACACTACCGGCCGTGACCACTTTCTCTGGCAGTAAGTTCCACAAGTTAATTGTGCGCTGGGTGAAAAAATACTTGCTTTTATTTGTTTTAACTCTGCTACCAGTTAACTTCATGGATTGTCCCCTTGTTCTAGTACTCTTAGAGAGGGTAAAAAACCGCTCCCTATTTACATGTTCCACACCACTCATGATTTTATAAACTTCTGTCATATCCCCTCTTAGTCATCTCTTCTCCAAGCTGAAGAGCTTAACCTATCAAGCCTTTCCTCAGACGGGAGTCGTTCCATACCTCTGATCATTTTTGTTGCCCTTCTTTGTACCTTTTCTATTTCTACTATATCTTTTTTGAGATAGGATGACCAGAACTGCACACAATCCTCCAGGTGCGGTCATACCATAGATCTATATAGAGGCATTACGATATTTTCAGTTTTATTCTCTATCCCTTTCCTAATGATTCCTAACATTGTTTGCTTTTTTGACTCCTGCTGAAGATTTCAGTATATTGTCCACAATGACTCCGAGATCCTTTTCCTGAGTGGTAACTCCTAATTTAGAACCCAGCATTGTATACATATAGTTTGGGATATTTTTCCCTATGTGCATCACTTTGCACTTGTCCACATTAAATTTTATCTGCCATTTGGATACCCTCTCACTCAGTCTTGCAAGATCCTCATGCAATTCTTCACATTCCGCTTGGGTTTTAACTACCTTGAATAACTTTGTGTTGTCTGCAAATTTGACCACCGGGCTCTTTATTCATTCCTCCAGATCATTAATAAATATATTAAACAACACCGGTCCTAGTACAAGATGCCCGGGGCATTCCACTACTTACTGTGATAACTCCACTGTGATAACTAACCATTTAGTCCTACTCTTTACTTCCTGTCTTTTAACCAGTTGCCGATCCATGATAGGACACTGCCTCTTATCCTATGACTCTTTAATTTCCTCAAGAGTGTCTTTTGAGAGACTATATCAAACACCTTCTGAAAGTCTAGATACACTGTATCAACTGGCTTACTGCTATCCACATACTTATTTACACCCTCAAAGAATTCCAATAGGTTAGTGAGGTATGACTTCCCTTTCCTAAATCCATGTTGACTCCCCAGTAAGCTATGTTTATCAATATGCTCAGTAACTTTGTTCTTAGCAACTGTTTCCACCAGTTTGGCCAGCACCAACATCAGGCTCACTGGTCTGTAGTTTCCAGGGACGGCTGGTGGGTTTTGAGACTGGAGGGGCAGTTAGGCCGGCCGGCCAGTGGGCCGGCGAGCCTAGGGGCGGAGCCAGGGCAACGGTGGGCAAGACACACACACAGACGCAGCAGAGGGCAAGAATACTGCTTCAGAAAGAAGGAACTTGCTACATGTGTGTTGGAGCACAGCCCAGTCACCCTCAGCATCACCTCCCTGCACCCCAAACCCTTCAACACCCCAGCACAGCCAGCACCCCAGTAGAGCCAACCCAAGCACCCCCAGCATCCAAGCCCCTCAGCTTCCCAGCACAGTCACCACCAGCACCCCTCCCTGCACCCCAAAGCCCTCTGCCCCCCAGCACAGCCACCCCCAGCATCACCTCCCTGCACCCCCAAACCCCTCAGAACCACCTCCCTGCACCCCCAAACCCTCATCCTCCCAGCACAGCCACCCACAGCATCACCTCCCTGCACCCCAAACCTCTCAACCCCAGCACAGTCACCCCAGCATCATCTTCCTGCACCCCAAACCCCTCCACCCCATCAGTCACCCCCAGCATCACCTCCCTGCACCCCAAACCCCTTCACCCC
>QEPC01003278.1:772663-873625 GCA_003113815.1 Sphenodon punctatus
CCCAGCATCATCTCCCTGCACCCCAAACCCCCAGCATGGTCTCCCTGCACCCCAGTCCCTCAGCACCCCAGCACAGCTACCCCATGCACCCCCTGCCTGCACCCCAAACTCCTCTGCACCTCCCACCAGCCCCACATCCCTTCTCTACACACACACAAACCAGAAAAAGCACATGGCTAGCAGGGGTCTGGACATGCTTGTTGATGCAACCTTCACAGAAAAATCCGAACTCAAGCAGATAAACCATCCATTGCAGTACAAGCCCCCCACCCACCCAGGGTGGGGAGGGATTGAAGAGGACAAAAGATTAAAAGCACAAGCAAGCAAACAAACAATGCACAGATCAGGGCAGGGGATTTGCTTTTTCAAAACTTACCAGGCTTCTAAAAGGATGAGACCTCCTGATCACTCTAGTCTGACTCTGATCTCCCCCTCCCCTCTAGTGAACCTAGAGGAAGGCTCAGGGAAGAGTCAGCTCTTTCCCTCCCTCCTCCCACTCTGGTAGAGGAGAGGCCTGGGGGAGAAAATGGAGCTATGAGGTGGCCAGAGCATTTTGAAAAGGCGCCCGGACACACACCCTAGGCCTTGCTGATTGGCTGGGTTTCTCCAAAGGAACCCAGCCAAGGAGCACATGGCACCTCCCCCACTCCCTCCCCAATCCCCCAGAAAGTAGAGCGTTTCTTGGTTGACGCCCAGCAGATGCTTTCTGAGGGCTTGGGAGACATTCTCTTAAGTCTCCGCCTCCCTTTAGCTCTCTGGCCAGTGAGTGCAAAGCTAGAGGGAGGGGGGAGCAGGAGGAGGAGGAGGATTGACTCCCCTCCCCGTTCTCCCCTTGCTGAGTTTTCTCGCTGCAATGTTTGTTTACATATGACTCATCCTGCTCTCTAGGAGGAGAGATACAATGCAAACAAAGCCTGAGACAAGCGGGAAAATTGACCGCGCTGACGCTGGATCAGCTGAGGAGCAGCTTCTGGCTCCCCAGCAAGCATGGGGGGACCCCTGAGGAACTTGGGGGGGGGGCCTGCCCCAACGCCCTGGGGGAGGAGCCGCCCCTGGTAGTTTCCAGGATCACCTCTGGAGCCCTTTTTAAATATTGGCATTACATTCGCTACCTTCCAGTCCTCTGGTACAGCGGCAGATTTAATCTGTGGCAGTTTGATCTGTTGCAAGACGTAAACCTACCAGTATTCTTCCTTAAACCACATTCCTCTGTGGGAGAGAATTCTGCACTCCCTGGATGTTAAGAGCACTTCATTCTATTTAGACAGGACAAAACCCTTTCCTAAAGAGGACAATCTGTTTGTCACTTCAGGAGGCCACTCTCTAGGTATCAAAATTTTCCCACAAACCATAACATCTTGGTTGGTCCAGTGCACTTCTCTATGCTGTGAGCTTTCCGTTTTGGAACCACCCAATGGTCTTAAGGCCCACTCAACAAGAGCAATATCGACTACAGCTGCCTGGCATAGAAATCTTCCAGTTGATCAAATTTGTAAAGCTTCAACTTGGGAGTTCAGCACACGTTTTGTAAAACATTACACTCTGAACTTAGCAGCCAAATCAGACTCGGAATTTGAGAGAACAGTCCTCCAGTCCCTCTTTAACTAGGTCTAATCCACCACCATCCTCAGAAGACTACTTTTTAACAATCTCCCAATGGTGTGAGTTAGAACCCCACTCAAAGAAGAAACTGTGGTTACTTACCTGTAACCTTGATTCTTCGAGATGGGCTCCATCACTCACACCTTCCGCCCTCCTTTCCCTTTGCATTAGAGCCCTAGTTAAAGTTTAGATTCTCTAGTGTGGAGATTGGAAGGAACTGAGGGAAATGCACCCCACCCCTCCTATTTATAATCTCACTAGCAGCCCACCAATGACATGAGACACAAGGGGCAAGCCACAGAGCTTGACAGATAACTGCTTGAAGACTGTTCCAGATCAGACCTGCACAGGAACAGACCCAATGGTGTGAGTGACTGAGCCCATCTTGAAGAACTAAGGTTACAAGTAAGTAACCATAGTTTTCATCACAAGCTGGTGGCAGAAGTAATGATTAGCTACTGAAGAAGAATATTGAATATTTTTTCTTAATAACTTCGTTTCTTTTATTAGGGAATCACTTTAAAAATGAATGAGCTGAATCATTGCATTGTTGCAAGAATTATGCATGGAGGAATGATTCACAGACAAGGTAATCTTGAGACATACCCTGTTTTGTTATCAGGCTGGATTATTGCCATAGTCAAATGCATTTTGCATAACAAGGCCTTGCTTCTACAAATTATTGTTTCAAGTGCACAAATTCCCTGTGTCTACATGGAGCCCTGTTAGCATCACTGGGTGTTTCATTCTACAGAAGGTTCGCAGCCCAGAGCTCCACAGCATTTGTGGAACTGCTAGTTCTATACGAGTATAAATGCGTAAATGAGCCAGTGTTCTGCACAGGTGGGCAAGACTTGAAAGATAAGGGGATAAAATGGAGGAAGATGTGTTCCCCTGTGTCACCCTTAAGATTACATCCCAAATAGCACATGGCACCAGCACACTCTCACTGTCTCCTGGCATAACACCTCCACACAAGCAGACGGGAGAGGATGCCTGAGCAGCCAAGATTTGTACACCCAACTGTGCGAGACTTGGAGATAATGCTAAATTTGTAGGTTGTGCCTGGGAGTGAGGAAGGGTCTACCAATCAAGTTGAGTATGGTGGCAGATCTCCTTCCATCCAGGTTACATAGTTGCTGTCTCCAATGCAAGAGCAAGTTCAGGGTCACGTTGGATCAAGGCCCATGTCTGTTAGCTGGACTTTAACAGTTGATTGTTACTTCATAAACTGTTTTTACAAAATCTTGGCACTCTACAGCATATATGACTGTGCTAAGTCATAGCTATCTAATTCGGTGCTAAGATTCTTAAACATTTAGCTTATTATATTGCTTCATCAGACTCAGCCAAAATTTGATATTTGTCACGGCATTTGAGGACCTTTGCAATTTAAGTAATTAAACTATAAATCGGAAACCAAAATCATTTTCACACATGGATTTGCTTTTGAATTTCACTATAAATTATTGCAAAACCTTAAAAATATACCCTTTTTATCTCTTTCTTGTTGTACGTCTCTCTGCTCTTCCATACAACTTTACGGGATTCCAGGACAGACACCATTATGGTACCACCTACTGGAAGCAAGGACAGCAATGAGTTCCGCAACCTGTCCCTGATGACATAAGCCTCTGCCAGAACATACTGCCACTCAGTTTACTTTGCCTCCTTTGGAAGCATGGAGCTCTTGCCTCAGCTTACCTGCCCTCTCCCTCTTTCTGCCCCTTTCTTTCACTGCCCCTGTCTGTCTTTCTCTCTCTGTTTTTCAGGAATTCTACAGAAGGAACAGGGAAAAGAAGGAAGAATCTGAAGAGACAAGCTAGAAGTCTCAGATATTTTGCCTTCTTCCTTCATTTGCCCCTCTCTCTCAAGAATTCTGTAGAAGCAAGCACAGAGAAGGAAAGAAAATATGTAGACACAAGATAGAAGTCAGTAGCAGTTTCTTAATGGGGGCAGGAGAGTAGCAAGCATTGCTAAGGGTGCTTTCCCATGTGCGGAAACGTGGCCATACAAGGCTGCAGGTGAAAACACACTTGCAAATAGAGCGCATTTTCCCGCAAATGTGATTTGTAAGCGTGTTTTCACCTGCAGCCTTGTACGTTCATGTTCCTGCATGGGGGAGAGCACCCTAATAGCTCTGTAGCTGAGCACCCTTTCTCAGGAAGTCTCAGCCAGGTCTGTTGGATGGACAACACAAAATCCACCTCTCGGAACAATATTAATCTCTTCTTCACCCTCAAAGAAGGGATGCCCGCTGTGCTAGTCTTTCTGATCACCTCTCAGAGGAAATGTCACTCACCCCCTGTCCTCCATTTCGTCTAACTCTGTGTTTGTGCCTGTTTCTCAGTGACTCAAAGTTCTGTAGCCTTCAAACCTCAACTGTGTCCTAACTTTTGCTGGACCAGAGGCTTCACTGCCAGCCCTAGACTCCTTGAGGATACTTTGACTCACTGTCAGTATGCCTCTGGAGAACCACAATAATGGTTCCATTAGTATTCCATTAAGGAATACTAACCCCCACAGGCCCTGACTGCCTTCTTTTCTTGGGAACCTGCTTTGTTTAGCAGCATGGTAGCCCCTCAGCAACACCCCTGACATTCTCTTCAAAGCTCAGCATGCTAAATCCCTAGCTTTCCCTCCCATCAATGACTCTGGTGGATGATTTATGGTTGATTCCCCTTCCTATTCAACATCTGCAGAGTTTTGAGCAGACTGCAGCCTCCCTATGCTCTCTGCCTAGGTTGGCGAACCACAAAACTAGTGTCGTGGAGTTTTCAGTTCAGCTTTGAAATAATCAGTGTACTAAGGTGTTCAGGCCATCTCAACATGAGGGAATTTAGTGGTGTGCAAATTATTGTACAAGTCTTTCAGATGAGAGAAAAACCATATCCCGCTACTTGCTAAACCATGCTTATATGGTAGTCTTCTTGCTTAGCCCCCTCCCAAGTCTTTCTTCAGCTCTTTAGGTTATAAGCACATAAGTCAGTACCTCTGTTTATATCTCAGCAGCTTAGTAGGGTTCTTTCTCTTCCCCTGCTCCGGTGTTGGCACATTTTTCTTTTGGCAAAACAGAAGGGCTGATTTTAAGGCCTCTTGTGGGGAGCAACTCTTGCCTATCCTGCTTTTCTTTAATCGTTCCTTCCAACCTTCTTTATATTGCGCTCTTCCTATCTAGCAAGAGGATTTCTGGAGTGCACTTACTGGTTTGTCTGCTGCAGCACTCCTCTACTTGTCTTTGTTTGAGGGATTAGAGATAGCATGCTAGAATGGGGTTCTGAGACGGAGAGCAAAGAACACTATTGGACAGGACAGAGTTTGCAGTCAGTTTGCTTGTTGGTATCCTCCTGTATGGTTAGCCCCTTCTCCTGCAGACTTCCTGCTAAAGACATGTTGTACAACCTTTAGAGAAAACAGACTAATCACATTTACAAACTAACTAATTTATGTGCTAACAGTTTTTCCTTGTGGAAAGCTGTCCAGTCACTTTTAAGGTTCTTTGCAAATGTCACATTTTCCACTAGTAAAATAAACAAAGCACCACATTGTAACTAACTTACTGTGGGTTTATATGTGACATCTGAACATTCTTATTACACAGATCGTTCCCACAGATTACCAGGATTTACCACATGGTAGAAATGCTCAGACATCACAAATAAGTCTGTGGTGAATTACCATACCATTCTTACATCTTGAAAACTGTGATGTCTGGAAGTATATACATGTCCATATGAGCTCCCTGCAGTTCTGACTTTTTGCATGCCTGATGTATGTCCCTGTGTGGCCCAAAAGCTTGCAAGCTTTCACCAACTTAAGTTGGTCCCATTAAAGATATCTGGCCGACTTAGTCTCCATCTTGCACTTAGGACCAACCAACAACTTTCCCTGTAGTTCACATCTCGTAAGACTTTCTCTACCCTCCCATTTGCTCATTTTAGTCCAGATAAGAAGTATTCCGATCCCTTTTCACTCCCTGAAATCTGTCCCAGGGTCTGATCCTGCATGAGAGTGCTGAAGATGATTTCCCCAAGGGTAAGAAGATTACTGCATTAGCCCAGAACTTCTGAAATCATCAGCTTAGTGTTTGTCAGGGCAAATATTAGATCTGAACAAGCAGGTGCTTTTGCTGTAGTGCATCCTGTGCCTGGAGCAGGTAAGACCATAACGTATTTTGTGCTGTTACAGCACTGGGTAGATTCTTTGGAAGAATTGTGCCAATCAGACTTCACAATACAGTTGTAAATTGAGAAGATCTTGTTCGCATCTAGCAGCAGTTTAGAATGAAACATAGTAAGATGATGTGACCTTGAGTAAGCATTCTTGGCGGGGGAAGGGTCATATTTGTCCACCTGAATAACAACTAGGATTCTGCTCCTAGAGTTTTCATTCCTGGGATTTCACTCCTACTCCAGGTACAATACCTATAAAAAAATGTGGCTCTTCCTTACTCTTTGGTTGTTAAGCCAGTGTGTCTCAGTGTATGTTCCAGATGGAAACACCCAGATCAACTAGCCTGTCCTTTCTTCCTGAATGAGTAGCCATGTTTGACAGATTTATAGCATGTGTTTGTGTTGTTCCTCCCATTTGTTAGGACATGGTGGTAAAAGTTTGTTTCCAGAAAGATTCCACTTTCTTGAAATCCTCATTTGGGTACTTAGTTTTCTAAGCTGTGACTTAGAAAGGGTAGAGAAAGACAATCTTATGGGATCCAGAATTCCACCACCACTCCCGTAACCCCAGGGTCCTGAAGTGGTACTTACCAGCCTCTGAGGATTTGATATGAAGCACTGCACTGCCGTGGGGGCTCTGACAGGCTCACTCGCAGCGGCCTCTCTGCTCCGTATTTCACACAGTGGCCCCCGGGGGTGTTTTGCACATGCTAAAAACTGCCCCCGTGGCCATTTTGCGCATTCCCGATCCAGAGCAGGGAGTGCACCGTGGTGTGGGAGCCTGCTGGAGCCCCTGCACCAGCAGCAGTGCTTCAATCAAGCCTTTGAAGGCTGGTAAGTACCACTCCGGGGGCCCATAGGGAATGAGGGTGAAGGAGGTCGGATCCACTGCCCTGAGACGGATGGTGAATTGGTTTCCCATTGACTTCAGTGGGGAAAATCCAAATCCATAATTAAATACGGAATTTACAGGTAAACAAAATGCGGGGGAAATAAATGGAATTTCCCCCAGCGGATCACCCCTAGTTACTATCGATGACTGGCATAGTCATGTGCCTCTTACATCTTAGGTTTCTGATAACTGAGACAATAACCTCTTCCTCCCTTCTGTGAATCTTCCCCTTTTGGGTAATGTCTGTGGAAGATTGCACTTCCTAGCACAGACTTTGTTCTTTGGTGCCCATTAAATCATCTGCTTCATCCTTGGTCAGAAGCATACATCAAGAGCTCCACTGCAGCTCGTGTGGAGTTTGCTGGGAACTGGTTTTGTGAGTGTGTGTGTGTGTGTGTGTGTGTTTGAGGTTTTTTCTTCTGCCTGTGTAGGATTCCATTTCTTCTTGAGGGAGCCCAGCTCACTCCTCTGGTGGTGTTTTTATCTCTGCACTTGTGGGGAACACCTTTTCTTTCTATGTCTCCCTCCTGACCCAACCTCCTGACCCTCTACCCATCTCCTGGCTAGTTGTTAGGCTCTTCAAGCACAGGAACCCCTCTATATGTTCTTGCTTTATGAACTCCCAGTCTTCTGAGACAGTCAAGCAAGGATGGCATATGCAGCCCACTAAAGAGGTACTTAAAGTATATCCAGGACTACAACTTATTTCCTTAAGGACTTCTATATTCAGCTGACTCAAGCTACAAATGTTTGTGAGAGAAGTATTTCTCTTCTAAGCTGTCAGTCCTTCAGAGAAGTTGTAGTGTTCTACCTTCTAGTTTCCTCTATGATCTAAAGATCTCTTGTAGTATCAAGAACATTACCTGACCATCTCTGCTTCAGAATGTTTGGGATCCCTTTTATCTACGCTTAAAAAGGTTTTCAAAGATAAGTGCTTTTTCATTAGGTCTTGATCCTCTGCCTGCTTAGTTTTTCATCCTTAATTGATATGTCCTTAAATCAGATGTCTTCCCTTTTAAAATGGCCTTCTTTGTTGCAATGACCTCGGACAGGTGAGGTAGTGAACTCTTGCATTTTCTCCTCTTCGACCTCTCTCCAAGTGAGATTTTTCACCTTCTGCTTAGATGGTTTTTTTCCCAGGTAAATACCAGATTTCAGCTAAACAGACTTTGTTCTTCCTCCCTCACATTCTCTGTAGGACAAAAAGGCTACTTCAGATGTAGGTTAAACATGTTCAGAAGTTTGATTTTTTAAAAACATATATATATTTTTAAATGTTGCAGTAAATATAAGTACACCACCAAGGCTTCATCAAATGCCACTATTACTAGATGGGCTGTTTAGGTTGGATTTTCACAGCCTATCACCAAGCTGGTAACCATATCCTGTATGTCCTTGATGCCACTGGACTCCTGGGCAGTGAATTTTATAAAACATCCACTCCAAGGAGTATAAAGATGTCCCTATGGTTCTCTTTCTTTTCTTTCTTATTGGGCAATCACAACCTGAACATGGATTTCTCAAAGTGCCGTCTTCTGTTTCAGGGCCCTATAACTTATTCCCATTTCCTGGGAATATTGCTTGCTACGTCCACTGATTGTTCCAGAACCCAGTGTTGTGGGATGGTAGAAGAGAGACATGACAAGGGGAAATTACACACCTGGTAATTTTGTTTGCCATAATCTCTTCTCCCATACTACATCCCATCTTCCTCCCATTTGCATGATATGCCTCCACTTGCTAGATTATTTCTTTGTGTTGTGGACTGTTTCCTTCTCTCTGGAAGTTATTCTGTTTGAATGGGAGGATGTTTGGGCTGAAATTTAGAAAAATTATAGAGGAGCGTTTCAGAGCTCTTTGCCTCTTTGCTTCCAGTAGTTGGTACCATGCCCTATCTGTCCTTGAATCCAGTGTTGTAGGATGGGAGAAAAGGAGACTCTGATTAACACAATTACCAGGTAAGTAATTTCCTTCCTTACCACCACCCCTACAACCTGTAGTCCCATAAAATATGTGGGTAGTAAGTAATACATTTAACTGAGTAAGCTTACTCATTAGAGAATGCAAAACTGCAGGTTAGATTTATACTTATAGTCTCTAGCAAAGCTAGGATAAACTGTAGTGTCTAACAAAAATTAAGGTGAATTTAGAGGAGCAAACCCAGCCAAGAAGTACTCTACCCCAGAATTCCAGGTTGGTCCGTTGAAGTACCCATCAGCTAACCAAAGAGTCATGGCCCTGCCCACCCCATCATGCTAGTGTCGGGGCAGAGGCTTCTTGGATAAAGGGGTGAGAAACTTCCTGCCACGGATACACATGTTGCAAGTTATGGCTCTGATGTCTTACTAAGGAAGCTACCTGAAAAGTGTCCCTATGTGACTATCATGAGACTTTTTGCCAAAGTGATATGTATAAACACATTTAGTCTCATAAAGGGGACCACATCAACATAAAATATAGTTTAAATAAAAACAGTTGAAGAAGAGGTTGACTTCTAAGAGACATGGAAGTTTTCATTTTCCACAGTTTGTGGAATCATTGAGATCATGACTATCCTCCATATAGTGGAGAGAGTGACTGTTTAATATCTGTATTTGCTTCCAAAACTGAGCAGGAAAGAATTCTATTAATTTTCTTTTATTAAAATCTCCATCATTACCATTGAAACTGGTAATTTTAATGATTATCTAGCTTCTTCAGTTTCTGGTTTGGGTTTTTTGTGAAGGATTTAAGCTTTTACTCTGTGCTTTTTTTATCTTTTGAAATGCCTTATTTTGAAATCTTTGTTCTCTGGAGTCTTCTGATTCTGTGCTGATGGCATTTGTGAGGGGGGTGCAACTTTACATTTTTATTGGATCTTTGATACTGAATTCCCGTAGAACTGCTTAACCAAAAATAGATGTTATATCTATAGTGTTTTTACAGTATACATTATAGTAATATCAAATTATCTGAGTTGATAGGAATAGCAATCTCAGAAAAGTACAAGTTAAATCATTGATAACAGCTTTTCTTAACATTCTCCTACAATTAATAATAGGACAATAGTACTATGTATTGCCCTGTCCTCTCTGTGAAATATTGCTCTGCTTCTGTCTAATATAGTTTCCACTTCATATTTTACAAATGTTACTGTTAAGCATTTAGTAGGCTGCTTATTCTTAGCAGTCGTTCTCAACATCCACAACCCAGCATTCTCATTTTTACCTTTATGAAGTTAGTAGTGTGGCCATTGAGAAGTTATTGTTCCTTATCTCTCCATAGATCAGTGTTTCTCTTGCAAGATAGATTGTATTTTAGGTCCTTCTACTTTGGCTTATTTGTGTTTTGAACTGTTGTGCCAGTCTTTTGTGAGTGAAAAGCAGGAGGGGGCAGGGTAGAAAAATTGTTAAATAAATAAAAGGTACTTCCTTTTGTTTGTTTTTAAACATGCTGCCTGTTAATTTCATTAGGTGTCCCTTTTGTTCTTTATTTTATTTATTTCTTTGTATTTATTAGCCGCCCCCCTCATGCCTATGGCATCTCAGGGTGGTTTACAAAGGGCCAAAAATACATCATAACAATAAAATTCAATTAAAAATACAACAGCATCTTTTTAAAAATATCTTAAAACCCCCAAATTTACCCCCAACTACCCCACCCTCCCCTCCAAAGGCCTGGGCGAACAGCCAAGTCTTGCAGGCTCGGCGAAATGCCAGCAGACCTGGGGCAAGGCGGGCTTCCTCCGGGAGGGAGTTCCAAAGTCACGGCCCACCCGCCGAGAACGCCCTCTCCATTGTGGCCCCCCGTTTTACACGGGGGACCTCCAATAAGGCGTCCCTGGTGGACCGAAGGGATCGCTCTGAGGCGCGGAGGGCGAGGCGGTCCCTGAGGTATGAGGGGCCCAGACGGTCTAGGGCTTTATAAGCCAACACCCAACACCTTGAATCTGGCTCGGTACGCTATAGGCAGCCAGTGCAGAGTATGGAGCAGAGGCATTATGTGCTCCCACCGACCCGTCCCTGTGAGGAGACGGGCCGCGGCGTTCTGCACTAGCTGCAGCCTCCGAACCAGTGTCAAGGGAAGCCCCACGTAGAGCGCATTGCAGTAGTCTAGCCTCGAGGTGCTGAAGGCGTGGGTGAGGGTGGCCAAGTCTGGCCTGGAAATGTACGGACGCAGCCTGCGCACTAGATATAACTGGCGAAAGGCAGCTTTCGATCCAGGTGGAGGTCTGAGTCCGGAAGCACTCCCAGACTCCAAACATGCTGGGCTACAGGAGGGCGGACACCCCTACAAAGGGAGCCAGCACCTCCCTCGCCCTGCCCACCACCATCACCTCCGTGATGACACTGATGGTGTTACCCATCCATCCTTCTCTTTTGTTAATAGAAATAGTGTCATTTTAACTGTTGCACTGCAACATAATGTTGTGGTATGCCAGATGCAGAATGTAGCATTACAGTGACATAATAAGATATTAATAAAAAATTAGTTTCAGCATGATATAGGCAAAACACAGCTTGATTGTTTGGAAGTTGAATGGGGGGTTTTTTTGGCAGAGGGAGCAAGATGTTTTTTAGCTCAGGTGTTAGCCTTGTCCCATTTGTTTGGATCCGTTTCAGGTAGTGTTGCCCACCAATGTGGAGGATGTGTTTGGAGCAATGTGGGCAACCAGTTGTGAATTAGATCCTTGCTTGTCCTGGCTATTGAAAGCCAGCTGGGAGACGTTGGGGCCTTTGCTGGCTGGGATTGTCAATGCCTCCTTCTGGGAGGTTAGGTTGACAGACATCCTTAAATTTGCAGTGGTCTGGTGCCAGCTGAAGAAACCATCTTTGGATACTGACTCCCGGCCAGCTATAACCTTTCCTTTTTAGGGAAGGTTATTGAACAGGTGGTTGCCCTGCAGCTTCAGGCTCATATTTATTTATTTATTTATAATAAAATGTATATGCTGCCCCCTCCTGCTAAAAGCATCTCAGGGCGGCTAACAACATACTAAAACAGTTCAAAGCAGCAATAATTTAAAACACTATTAAAACACAATATAAAAACATACACACACACCCCACCCCACCCTAACTCAACCCATCCCCTCTCCCTCAGGAAAAGCACAGCGGAACAGCCAGGTCTTACATTGTCTATGGAAAGAAGGGAGGTCGGTAATCAGGCGGACCTCCAACAGGAGGAAGTTCCACAACCGTGGCGCGGCCACAGAGAATGCCCTCCGCAAGGTCAACACCCAAGAAACCCAGGGGACCTCGAGGCAGATGCCCCCAGCTAACCGCAGGGGCCGATACAGGTCCCAGAGGGTGAAGTGGTCCTGCAGGTAGACAGGGCTCAGGCCATTCAGGGCTTTAAAGGTCAACACCAACACCTTGAATTGGGCCTGGAAGACTATAGGCAGCCAGTGCAGAGAGCGATGCACTGGTGTAATATGCTCGCGTCGGCCCATCCTCATTAGGAGACAAGCCACTGCATTCTGCACCAGCTGCAGCCTCTGAACCAGCACCACGGGTAGCCCCACATAGAGTGCATTGCAGTAGTCCAATCTCAAGGTAATAAAAGCATGGACGATCGTGGCTAGGTCGGAGGTCGAGACATACAGTCGAAGCCGACGCACAAGTTGTAATTGGCGAAATGCCTCTTTCGCCACAGCCGTCACCTGGAAGTCCAGGCGGAGCTGTGGGTCCAGGAGCACCCCCAGACTCCGAACCTGAGATACCAGGGCAGGATGGATCCTATCAATGATGGAAGCCACCACTCCCCCGGCCTTCCCCACAACCATCACCTCTGTCTTGTCAGGATTTAACTTCAGAAAGCTCGCCCTCATCCAATCCCCCGCAGTTGCCAGGCACCAGGTAAGCACCAAGACTGCCAGCCCTGAGTCAAATGAAAATGAGAGTTAAAGCTGGATGCCATCAGCATACTGATGACACTGTACGCCAAGCTCCCTAACAACCTCCCCCAAAGGCTGCATGTACACATTGAGCAAGAGAGGGGACAAGATGGAACCCTGCGAGACTCCATATGTGAGGCCCCAGGGAGAAACTGAAAAATCACCCAGGACCACACGCTGGACTCTCCCAGCTAGGAAGGAGTGGAACCACTGAAGAACGGTCCCGCCAATCCCTGCCCGGTCCCGCAGTCGAGTCACCAACAACTCATGGTCAACAGTATCAAATGCAGCCGAGAGATCTAATGGATCAACAGGGTCGAATGACCCCAGTCCAACTCACAGGAGAGGACGTCGACCAAGACCACAAGCGCAGTCTCCATGCTATATCCATGGCGAAAACCTGACTGTGAGGGCTTGAGAAAGTTAATCCGGTCCAGATGCTCCTGCAACTGCCGAGCCATCACCAGCTCAATAACCTTCCCAAGAGACCGGCCGATAGCTGGCCAGGACGCCAAGGCCCATGATGGTTTCTTGAGCAGGGGCCACACCAACGCCTCCTTAAGCAGTCCGGCACCCTGCCCTCCCCCAGGGAGGCGTTGACAATCTCCATCAGCAATAGCCCTAATGTCTCCCGACTGACATTGACCAGCCAGGACGGGCATGGGTCTAATTCACAATATGTAGCTCAAACAGACCCCAGGGCATCCCCCGCATCGGAGGGTGACACATTCTGAAACTCATCTCGCAAAACAGGACAAGGCGGGACTTTACTGCCTCTGGTTCACCCACTGCTAAAAGTGTTGCGTCAAAACTGTGGTGGATCTGAGTGATTTTATCTGCAAAGAAGTCCACAAACAAATCCACAGTGGGCATTCAATGATTCTAAATCTGGGCGGAGGGAGGCCGGACTGACCAGGCCCCTCACCACTTGGAAAACCTCCGCTGGCGTAACTTAGCAGACGCAATGAGGTCAGCAAAGAAAGCTTTCTTTGCTGCCTGCACCGCCACGGCATAGGTACGTAACCAGAATCTATGCCGCAATTGGTCAACTTCAGCATGCGATTGACACCACCGTCGCGCTAACTGCCGCCCTTCCCGCTTCATCTTGATGCTTTCAGATTCCTGGACCCATTTCAGTCAGGTTTTCCTCCAGGGTATAGCATGGAGATGGTGCTTGTGCCCTGTTGATCATGTTAGATCTTTCAGCGGCTTTTCATATGGTTGACCATGAGGTGGCGTTGACACGTCTGCAGACCTGGCAGAGGTGCGCAGGACTGCTCTTGAGTGCTTCTGTTCATTCCTGTTGGGGAGGTCCCAGTGGGTGGTGATGGGAGATTGCTCATCGTTCCTTTGGGACTTCCCTTGTGGCATCCCACAGGGTTCCATTCTGTCTCCCCTCTTGTTCAATGTGTGGCTGAAGCTGCTGGACGAAATCATCTGGAGGTTTGGAGTCAGGTGCTGATGACACCCAAAAGGCTCTGTAGCTGTGAAAGAGAGGTCAGACTGCATGGATCATAGCAATAATGGGAGCAGTGCTAACAAGCACTATTATTAAGTCAGTCACAGTTGTTGCTATAAATCACACAACAAAGAAGTTACTAAGTCTGACCTTTCAAATTAGGGCTGAACTGAATAGTAAAAAAAATATTTGAGAGTATTTCTGAGTTTCCGAGAATCGGGCCCAAATGTTCGACTGGTCCTTGGTAACGCAGCTGAATACTCAGTACTTGGTACTCAGTAAAATACTCTGTACTTTACTGAGTATTTTTCAGAGTACTGGGTCCCCTTATACAGGGGCAGGATCTACGTATATGCCCCCAGATCCCCTTCCTGCCTGTTCCCCCTGCTACCTCCTGCCCCCCTTTCCTGCCCCTTCCCCCTTTTCCCCTTTGCTCAGTTGAGGATTTACCACGTATAGGGCCAATTCCTTGGTTACTCAGTAATACTGGAATATTTGGTAAAAACCAAGTAATTCTGAATACCAAGTTTCAGCCCGGTTTCAAATCATGGTGAAATTTAAAATGGAGATTGTTAGTGAGTTCTTTGTTTTTTGTTCACTCAGTCTGGTCATGTAGCGTTCACATGGATAAACATGAAAACCTACCTCTTCCATCAGGCTTTCCCTAGCTCCTCATCCCCTTAGTTCTCTTCCTGATTTGCCCAGCACCATCTTTCCCTATGTAACTAAGCTAAACACATGTACTTGCAACCCCACACCTTCATGACTGTATCCTTGTCCCTCTGTTGCCTCATCCCTCTTCTTCCCTCCCTCATCTCTCTTAGTTGTAAGCCCCCACATCCAGTAAGGACCCTGTCTACTTTCAACAGTTGTAAAGCATCAAGTACATTGCTTGCACTATATAAATACTTAATAATAATAATCATGTTAGAGAAAGGTCAGTACAACTTTTATAAAGAACCTTATACCTAACTGCTCTTTTTAATTCTTTGAGGGTGTCAGCAACCATGTGATAAGGGTGATCTAGTTGCTATGGTCTACTGGAACTTTCAGAAATTTGACACGGTCCGTCACCGAAGGCTCTTGAGGAAAAGTAAGTAGTTCTGGGATTAGAGGAAGGCTCCCCTCATTGATCAGAAACTGGTCAAAAGGTAGGCATAAATGGACAGTTTTCACACTGGAAAACAGTAAACACTGGGGTACACCACTGGTTCATACTGGGACCGGTGCTGTTTTTTGTTTTTATCTGCAAAATTTAGTGATTTTATCCTCAAAAGTAGGCAATAAACATGTCACAGTGACCATTGGATGATTCCAGTTCCAGATGGAGAGATGCCAGACTGACCAGCCTCTTCACCACCCAGAAAAGCTCTGCTGGATGAGACTGTGGACGATATGACGGTAGCAAAGAACCTCCTCTTTGCTACCTGCATAGCCATGGCAAAGGCCTTTAACACAGCTTTGTGCTGCAGTCGGTTGGCTTCAGTACAAGTATGGCGCCACCTTTGCTCCAACTGCCTCCCCGCCTGCTTCAGCTAACACATTTCCCCCATGATTCATGGGTCTCCGCACCACCTATGCTCAGATAACAAATGCCTGGGAGTCATCTGGTCAATGACCTTCGCTAACAAGATGTTCCAGAAAGCAACGAGGTCGTCAAACGATCTGCCATCGAGATTTGAAGTTATATTCCCCAGCATTCCAGAACCGCTCCAGTTCCATAAGTCTCTGGGGGTGAACCATACGAATAGGTTGCACATCCGTCCACGAGCTGACATGCGCTGGAAGGCTGGCCAACAAAAGATAATGGTCTGTCCATGACAAAGGCACAGATGACCCCTCCCCCACCAACAGACACCTCCCCCCCTGCCTCAAGGTCTGTTCAAAACACCAAATCCAGAGTATACCCACCCCCTCTCGTGAGTTGGACCACATATTACCTGAGACAGGCCCATAGTTGCCATGGCAGCCATGAACTCTTGCTCCACCCCCTTAATATTGGAGTTGGCATGAATATTGAAATCCCCTAAGACCAATAGCCTCAGGGATCGCAATACCACTTCTGAGACCAGCTTGGTTAGAGCAAGTAGAGATGCTGCCATACAGGAAGGTGCATGGAATACTAGCAGCACCCCTAATCTGTCTCCTTGAGCCAAATTGGCCATAAGATAAAGGCCTTCTATTTCGGATGGTGTCTGCACTGGATATCTCAGTACGGACCAAGCATCCCTAAAAACAATGACTACACCCACCCATGTCCCTTTAGTCGTGGTTGATGTTGCACAGAGTACCCAGCGGGAACAAGGTCAGCTAGAATAGGCCAGCCTCCGTGTCCAGCCAGGTCTCCATGATGCAGACCAGGTCAGCTTCCTGGTCCAGGATTAGATCCTGTACTGTAAAAAGCTTATTTACAACCAACCTGGCATTTAACAGCAGCAAAACATGATCAGGGGGCCTTCCAATCTCAGCTACCTTGCTACCAGCCCTGGGGGCAACAAAGGGGACAGGTATAAGACACCTTAGTTCCCTCCAAAATCGAGTCTCCCCCTTCCACTCCCAGTGGGACCATAATTCCCCCAGCCCATCACAACCCTTATGTCTGCAGCTCCCCTCCCCGTGACTGAGTGACCAGGCCAGTAATCCCCACCCCTCATATCCCCCCCTCTCACCAGGGGATACATTTCTTCCCCCCCCCCCTCACTGAGGAGAAGCCCCCTACCGCCCTAACCCAGTCCCTGCTCATCCCCCGTTCTCACTGGGGAAACAAAACAATCTCTATTCACCCTGTACAACCCCCAACCTCCACCCACTTTTCTAAAATCACCCCAACCCCACTTAAAAATCACTGCCAACTGCCAGGCCCTCACCCAGAACAACATAATCTCCCCGTCCCCCAGGTCCCACTAAGGGCCACACCTAAGGGCCCTTTAGCGTGGTCCTTTGATGCTCTGTCTGCTGCGTGCTGCCAGGCAGCAGGCCACGTTTGAAGTCCCCGGCCAGGAAGTCTCCCCCAAGGAGCCTTGGCCCCGCCCCTTCTCCTGCAAGAGAGGAGGGGATAATGATGTCACCTAGGGCCCAACAGAATGTCCTGTGGAGGGAGGGCAAGCTCCTCAAGGGGGAGATGGAGCCCCTGGAGGAGCTTCCAGCCCAAAAGCCTGGCAGCGGCAGCAGTGAAGTAAGCAACAGCAATCGTTGGCGGCTGGGCGGCAGGCCACATTTGAAATCCCTGATCCAGATGTCTCCCTCAAGGAGCCCTCCTTGCCTCCTGCAAGAGAGGAGGGGGTAATTATGTCACCTGGGGCCCAGCAGAATGTTCTGTGGAAGGAGGGCAAGCCCCTCAAGGGACTTCCAGCCTGGCAGTGGCAGCAGCAGTGAGGTAAGCAGCATTGGCAGTGGTAATCCTGCTGGTAGCTGGTCAGCAGGCCACATTTGAAATCCCCAATTCAGAAGTCTCCCCCAAGGAACCCTGGCCCACCTCTTCTCCTACTGCAAGGGAGGAGGGGATAATGATGTCACCTGGGGCCCGGCACAATGTGGGGGGAGGGTGAGCCCCTTGGAGCCCCTCAAGACTGGCAGCGGCAGCAACGGTGGGGTAAGCAGCAGCGGTGGCAGTAGATGTACCCGAGGTTATGAATTGCCCCATCTGGTCTGGCTTTGTGGGATCAGTTTCAGCAGGTATCGTCCGCTAAAGGTGGGACCCCAGGGCAATTACTGGATACCGGATTTACCAGATTCCGGTTTCCAAAAAACCAGATTCCCGGATTAAATCCAGTATACCAGTACCGGATTTATTCCATTGATTTCAATGGGGCACTGTGTCCCCATTTGAAATCAATGGAATAAAAAAAATTCCTCCCCCCTCCCCGGCTGTGCGGGTGGAAGGGGGGACACCCCCCACCCACCCTGCCCAGCCTGGATTTTTTTAAAAAAATTCCCCTCCGTTGCCGGCAAGTTCAACCCAGAGGCCCCCCAGCACCAGCGGCCGCGGCGTCCCAGCAGCAGCCGGTAAGTATTAGACCTGATCCCAGGGGGGGGGTTAACACACACACACACACCCAGGGATCACCCTACTACAAATTCCCAGGATCCAGTACCTTCAGTTTAGCTCCGGGCGGTGGTGGCGGTCCGGAGGCCTCAGCGCCGGCTGTGGCTACCGGCTTCAGACGCTGTAGGCCTTCCGGGGAACTTCCGGGTTTCCCCGGAAGGCCTACAGCGTCTGAAGCCGGCAGCTACAGCCGGCGCTAAGGCTGCCGGACCGCCGCCGCCACCCGGAGCTGAACTGAAGGTACTGCATCCTGGAAACTTGTAGTAGGGTGATCCCTGGGGTGTGTGTGTTAACCACCCCCCCCCCCCCCAGGGATCAGGTCTAATACTTACCGGCTGCTGCTGGGACGCTGCGGCCGCTGGTGCTGGGGGCGGGGTGCCCTCTGGGTTGAACTTGCTGGCAACGGAGGGGAATTTTTTTTTTTAAATCCAGGCTGGGCAGGGTGGGTGGGGGGTGTCCCCCCTTCCACCCGCGCAGCCTGGACTCGAGGAGGTTTTTGGTGGGGTTTTTAACTTTTTTTACATTGCGGCCATTCATTTAAATGGCCGCAATGTAAAAAAAAAAATCCGGAATCCGGTAACCAGACCGGATTACCGGGTTGAATCCAATAATGCCGGTATGCGCAGTACCGGCATTATCGGATACCGGAAATTCCGGTAGTTCCGAGCCTATCGTCCGCTGATGAAGTGGAGTTGCTGGGAGCTGTGATGGTCACAACTTGCAAACTGGATCCCTGCCCATCCTGACTGGTGAAAGCCAGCCTAGAGATGTTGGCATCTCTTGACATTGGCTCCCCTGCTAGTTATCAGTTAGTCTCTAACCTTCCCATTTCCTTGATCTGGGCTTTCATCAGAGCTGTGGAACTGAGACTGCTTGTAGCCTTGGTCGACAATCTGCACCAGGAGTTGGACCGAGGTCAGTCCACTCTTGGTTTTGTTAGATCTGTCAGCGGCATTTGACACGGTTGATCATGAGATGTTGGTGGCCCACCTGCAGAATCATGCTGGGGTGGGTGGAACTGTTCTTGAATGGTTCCGCCCATTCCTGGCCAGTAGAATTCAGCGTGTGGTACTGGGGGATTTTACATCTTCCCCCAGGTCTCATTCGTGTAGTTCTGCAGGGATCTATTCTGTCCCCTCTCCTGTTCAACGTGTACATGCAGCCTTTAGGTGAGATCATGAGAGGGTTCCAAGTTGGGTGCCATGAGTATGCTGATGACACCCAGCTTTACCTCTCATTTTCATCTGACCCAGACCCTGCAATGTGTTTACCTAGTGCCTGGCTATGGTGGGAGATTGGATGAGGACAAGCTGTCTGAAGCTGAATCCCAGTAAGACAGAGGTGATGTTGGTGGGCAAGAGAGCAGAGCCCCCATCATTGATGGAGTGCGTCCCTCCCTGGTCGCTCAGGTTCGGAGTTTGGGTGTGCTCCTCAACTCGCAGCTCCGCCTGAATGCCCAGGTGGCGGCTGTGGCGAGGAGCACATTTTGTAAATTACATCTAGTTTGTCGTTTGTGACCATATCATCCATGCATTCATCACCTCAAGATTGGACTACTGAAGCACACTACGTGGGGCTACCCTTGGTGATAACCCAGAGACTACAACTGGTGTGGAATGCGGCGGCCCACCTCCTGATGGGAACGGGCCACTGTGAGCACATTACACCAGTGCTCCATTCGCTGCACTGGCTGCCTATAGTCTTCCAGGTCTGATTCAAGGTGTTGGTTCTTACCTTAAAAGTCCTATACGGCCTGGGCCCCACATATCTGTGGGACAGCCTCACACACACACCCCGTATCCTGGATCGGCCCCTGTGGTCGGCTAGGGGCACCGTCTTAGAGGTATCCCGGGGGGCAATGTTCGATAGGGCGTTCTCGGTGGCCGCACCTCAGCTGTAGAACTCCCTCCATACGGAGGTCCGGTTCTCCCCAAGTCTTCCCTCCTTCCGTGAACAATGTAAGACCTGACTCTTTCACCAGGCGTTTGGTGAGGGGAATGAGTAGTAGGTGTGGTTCTTTTCTTTTTCATCTTTCTTTTTCACTGGGGGGTGGGTGGGATGGAGTTATTTGAGACCACTTGTTGCTTATTTTAAAATGTATTGTATTTATTGGATGTTTTGTATTTTGGTATTTTGTCTTATTGTACGCTGTCCTGAGCTGCCTTTGGCAGGAAGGGGCGGGTTATAAGTTTTGATTAAACTTAAACTTAACATTAAATAATGAATGATCTGGAAAATGGGGTAAACGGTGAGAGAGCAAAGTTTGCAGACAATGCTACATTATTCAAGATAGTGAAACCCAAAGCAGACTACAAAGGCTTTAACAAGTGTGGGTGACGAGGCAATAAAATGTCAGTTGAAATCAATCATTGATAAGTTCAAAGTAATATACACACTGATCTTAACTATACAGTATATGCACAATGTTCTAACTTAGGTGATATCACTCAGGAAAAAGATCTTGGAGTCACTCTTCATTGAGAACATCAGCTGCATACACTACAGCATTCCTAAAGGCACACAGAATGTTAGGAATTGTTAGTAAAAGGATGGAAAATAACGTATCATAATATGTTTATACGTATGCATGAGTCACCTATACTTTGAATACTGTTGACAGTTGTGGTCAAACCATCTCAGAAGTAATGTAATAGAATTGGAAAAGGTCAGCAAAGATGCTTTAATATATGGAATGGCTTCCATATGTGGAGAGACAAAAATATGAGTCTTTTTCTGGTTAAAAAGGAGATGACTGAAAAGGGATTTAACAGAGTATACCTCTATTATATATAAAATCAAGAATGGTGTTGAGAAACTGAATAGCGAATTGTTACTTACTTTTTCTCACAACACAAGAACTAAGGGACACCTAACAAAATTAGCAGGCATTAGGTTTAAAACAAACAAAAATATGTACTTTTTTCATACATCAGAGCACAATAGACATGTGGAACTCATTGCCATGGGAAGTTGTACGGTCCAGTAGTACAACTGGTTCAAAAATGGATTAGACAAATTCATAGATAAGGCCATCAATATCTGTTAGCCAAAATGTTCAAGGGATGTAACTTCATGCTCCGAGTGTCCCATAATCTTTGGTATGCTTCTAGGATAATCATAGACTGGAGTGACTAATTGCCCTGTTTCGTTTTGCTTCCTCTGAAGTATCTCAGACAGGATACTGGATTAGATAAGCCATTGATTTGACCCAATATGGCAGCTCTTTCGTTCTTGCTTTAGCGAACAGCAAAAATTCAAGACTTCAATGATTTAGTGCCAGCTGTTGTGTCCAGAAAGACAATTAATTTTGAAAAATAAATTTAGTTGTAAGTTTTCCAAGCAAGGATAATGGTATTTGATACAAACACAAAGGCAAATAGTGTTTTGACACTTTGCAAAAGGATAGTTGAATGAATTACTTAATTCTCACACACACACAAGAAAAGAAATATATAGTGAATCTATTACCTCTGCAGAATGGTGGTCAATGGTCATGTCACTTAATATGCCACAAGCAACCACGTAATTTTAATACGCAATCATGTACATAGGCCATCTTTTCTTTGGGTGCAAAAAATTTTGTTGGAATGAACAGTATACTAGCACCCTTGATTTCAGCAAGATATTGCATAGTAATGACCCAATCCTGCAAATATTTGTCCCTAAAACAAATGTTTAAACTTATCTGTGGGAAAGTTTGACATTGTATGAAAACAGACATGACATGGGCCTGCTTATGGTCCGCTTAGCTGGGGAACCACCCAAACGTCTGTTGCCCAGCCACCAGATGTTGGCCCAGGACTGTCTCAAGCTGGGAGAGCAACTAACCTAGAATGCATCCCCTGGATGATCCCTGGCACACATCCCAAGCTAAGGCGCACCCACGTGGGCCAACATACACCACAACAGGTCAATGTGTCTGTTGTTTAGCCCTGTCATCCACGACTCAGGATGGGTCACCGTGGCTGGTCGGAGAGTGGCAGCTGCTAGGGACCTATCGCGCCACCCACACGTCTGTTTTCACTGATTGACTTCAATGACACTGCATGTGTCCGTGTTCACCGGATCAGGGGAAGCTGCGAAAATGTATATATACTGAATAGTTTTAAATAAAAATAAAGGTCATTGGAGTGCTGTATTTTTACTCTCAATTTCTGTTTTATTGTTATCAGTGGAATGCTAAACACTCGTCTAATTTACATGCTTTTCTACTGCCGGTTTATCTTTTCTGGGTTTGGGTATTTGTCTCGCAACTTAACCATAAACGTACACATTTGTTTTGCTACCTCTGCAGGTACGCTCCATGTAGGGGATGAGATCCGGGAAATAAATGGAATCAGTGTAGCAAACCAAACGGTGGAACAACTACAAAAAATGCTTGTAAGTGTGTTAAAGCTTGTTGGTATTGTGTTTATTTTTTAATTGAATAAGTAAAATTGAGCTACCTTTTCTGCAGTCACAATGCTGTTGTTTTTTGATAATCTCTTAGTAGTTTATCTAATTTCCTACATAGAAATAAAAACCCAATCCAAATCTTCTACCTTCCATTCACTTCCTCCACAAAAATTCAGCTACCCAATTAAACGATCCTGTAACACTCAGGTTGTTTTTTGTTTTTTTTACTGTTTCTTCTGCCAGAAATGCCTTCCCTGAACTAATTTACAAAATCGCTAACTACTCTTTCGATCGTTTTTCAGTTTTCACAAGCCACTTCCAAAATTCCTGAGAGTAATCCACCAGGGTATTAATCATTAGGCTGTGGAATAGGGATTTGAAAGATACTTGACATCTGTTTATTCTTATAGATGTAATTGCGAAAAGAATAAGGTACATTGTGTACATTTGATTATCTCACTCTCCCAGCTATTCATAAGTTACCCTTCTTAGAAATTGTCCAGACAAATACTACCAACCCATTTGCAATGGATTGTGTGAATGCAGTGTACTGGAGCAATTTACTTCTGGTCAAGTGTAGAGTTCTTTTCCTCAGAGCAACTGCAAAATTGTTTCAGAACAGTGTTTTTTGTATTATCCATTGCTCTAAAATAAGACCCAACGCAGATAAAGTGTCCAGTGCAAATGCTTGTCTTGATACGACCTCAGATTGTAAGGTCTTCAGGGAAGAGATCATGTCCAACTGTAGCACAAGCATTGGCATTAAAAAGTGATAATACTGAGCACAGGAAGAAAACTAATTCACAGCCCAGGGTTACACGAACTTGCATTTGATTTTGAATGTTCATTTGTCTCCTATTACGGAGCAAAGTAAAAAGAAGTGGCTAGTCATTTTTTCACTATGACACCCTCCTAGTTTTTAATTGCTCATTAATTTAGCTTCTGGTAGTCACTTTTTGTTTTCCTTTTGTATAGTATAGTTCTATAGTGTTGTGAATATTCCTTCTGTATTTAACCTGTAGAAATGGGGGAAATGTAGTTTCTTTTGCTGTAAGGACAATATGAATGACAAGAAAGGTCAAAACAATGTATTGGTTTGTACAGAGCTCTCATCTTAAAGTAGAGCTGTATCTTATCTTGACATCTGAAGACCTAACAAATGGCTAGGTACAAATGTGTTTCAAAGTGAAACTACATGCCTTGGCTTACATGGATTTTCTAGCTTACTTCAGAATCTTTCTTTAGACAGGCTGTGCAGACTTCCTTTACAAATATTTGAGTGATAGTGTTTTTATTGTCAACATTTTGCTCTTTAAAATATTTGTCTTTCTCTAGAGGGAAATGCGCGGAAGTATCACCTTCAAGATTGTGCCAAGTTATCGCACTCAGTCTTCATCCTGTGAGGTAATGAATGTAATGAACTATATATCCATCCCTTCTTAGTCCTGTAACTAACTGCCTGCTGATGGCTGAATGTTATTGCTTTCTGGGAAATTGTTTCTGCCTGTGCTGTTAGATCACGCACACCAATTTTACAACAAAGATAACGGAACAGAGGAGTAGGTCCCACCCACCTACTCAATCTTGCCTTCATATTCATCTCATCAGCACATTAAGTAACTTTTTACAGACTGTGGTGATTTTAAAAAACCTAAGAGTGTTTCTCTAATTACAGTGAAGCAAAAACCAGCAGAATTAGGACATTGGATTTTTAAAAGTATTAGAGAGCTAATGGTATGATCACATGGATAGAAAACCTAAAGGACAAAGGAGTCCAGGAGGGCTGGCAGTTACTAGGAGAGTCAATATTGTAGATGCAGCAGCAAGCCATCCTGATGCATAGGGAAGAGAAAGGTTAGAAAGAAATGAATGTGGCTAAACCAAAGGTTTTTTAAAGATCTTAAAATAGGAAGAGGAACTTAAAATGAGTGGAAAGGAAGCACCAATAAAGGTAAAGGAACTAGTTCAGGCATGTAGGAACAAAACCAGAAAGTCCAAAGGAATGAAACATGTAAACAGCTAACGAGGGATGGGGGAAAAAATAAGAAAGGTTTCTATACAAGTAGCTTAGAAGTAAGGAGGAGGACAAGGAAAAGTGTAGGCCCAATAATTGACAGGGAAGTTTAGTTACTAACTGATGACACTATGAAGACTGAATGACTAGACTTTTTTTTTTTTAAAGTGACCAGTTACCTTGCATTTAATATTAACAAGAAGCAGGGGAAGGGGTTCAGGTCAGGATGGAGAAGGAATAAGTTTTAAAATATCTGGATAATTGAATTTATATTTAAGTCAGCAAGGCTTTATGACATCTACCCCAGGGTATTATAGTAACTAGTCAACTAGGTATTAGAGGAACCAGCCACAAAGTAGGCTCCACATCCTCTGAACCAATGACATGTTCACTGCATGTTGGCCATGTGTTGGGTGATCCTGATCACCTAATAGATGAGCATGAAAACACCTACTGGACGGGTGTCTCGTGCTGTTTTGATAACCATTTCTGCATGACTTACCCATAAGCAAGCTAGGGAAATGTCAGCTATATATTATTAACTGGTTAAAAATTATCCAGAAAGTATTAGGCGATGGTATAATGTCAAGCTGGGAAGAGGGTAACAATTGGGATTTTGGAGGTGTCTGTCCTGGATCCAGTGCTGCTGTTCAGTATTTTCATCTATTAGTTTGATGAATTAATGGGGAAGTACATTTACCAAATTTGCAGTGACACAACGCTGAGGGAAATTGCAAATACTTTTGAGAAAATTAGAATTCGAAGTGATCATGATAAATTGAAGTGTGCTAAAAACAAGATGATGAAATTCAGCAAAATATTAAGCATGTGAAAGGAAAAAAATCTAATGCATAAATACAGAATGGGGTGTAAAAGACTGAGCAGTAGTACTGTGAGACGGATTTGGGGGTTATAGTGCACCATTGCCAAATATGAGCCAACAATGTGATGCTGCTGTTTGGGTTTTTGCTTAAGGAGGAACATGACTAACAGTAAAATATGTCAGTAGTCAAATATGTAAAAGCTTGCTCTCAGAAAGGTGATTATCAGTTCTCTATGGCCACTGAAGGTAGGACAAGGCAAAATGGATACGCTGAAGGAGGAAAGATTTAGGTTTACTATTATTTTCTAGTCCGAAGAGTAGTTAAGCTATGGACCAACTTACCAAAGGAGATTGTGGAGTCACTCTTGTTGGAAGTTGTTAAAAGTAACGTAAAAAAACATCTATCAGGGACAGTGCATAGATATAACTCGTCCTGTTGAGGGCAGGAGAGTGGATTAGATGACCTTTTAAGCACCTTCAAATTAAAGTTTTGTGACTCCATGACACTTCTAACATTAATGAATGGTTTCCCTAGAAAGTGTGTCTGAGTACCTGAACTACAGATTCTTTGTTTCCTGCATCAAATGGTTCCATTGATTTTGTATTATCAAGGACTAACTGAAGATGCTGCTTGTGTATTAAACTTGTTCAAATAAATTTTTAGAGATTAAATTCTGACAGTTGTATCGTATGTGGCAGAATACTATATTGCTATACAAAACTTAAAGAAAAACAGGTTTGCGTTTACAGCGTGTTGAATTAGTGGTAACTTATGTTGTGTTTTGCAACATAAGTTAGTAATATTGCAAAATACTTGTCTTAATATAGCTTTTTCCTGGCACAAATATTGCACACAAAGCTGTGCTCTCCATCGTAACCTTTTTAATGGAATTGTTCAAAATACTGAAAATTGCTTTTATGGAAGGATGCTTTTCCTGTTTGAGCATGCAGATTGGCATAATCACTGTGTAGATGATGCCATACTTTAAATATTGCATGCTCAACTGTATCAGCAGTTTCCATGTGTGGTGTGGTGTATTCTGGGAGCTAGTTCTTCACATCTGCTTTGTGAATATTATAGATTTCTAGTGTATAAGTGCATAAGACTCATTGTCAGATATTTAAAAGTGGCAATTTCATATACTTGAAAGGATAAACCATAATATTTCACAGAATGTCATTGTCTTCTATACTTTTTAAAAAGTTTACAACATTCTTGAGCCAGAAACAAAATCCAAGGCCCCATCCCTACACAGGGGACTTTTTAATCTTTTGGTTAAAAATCAAGCACCAAACAAAATGGCCTACAAATCACAAAAAATTATTCCTAAATAGGTATAAAAGACTCGAATGATACTTAGGAACATATGTGATCACTTGGTATACGTAAATTGATAGTAATCGAAGAAGCTTCTTCTCCAAACATTAACACTTTTATACCAATAACTTGAATGGGAACATTATAACCTAGAGTACAATAAACGAAAAGTATAGAAGTCCAAATTCAACTCCCAGAACCTATCCTTCAAATAAGATGTCTTATTTTAAGAAGATAGTCCTCTTTCATTTTGTCCTCTGACCTAGATTTCTTTAGCCTCCCTTTTCTTTTGGAAAAGAAAAATTGATCTTGCATTGTCCTACATAAAGGACCAGTCGGAGATGTGTGATCAAAAGGTTGGGGAAGCTAAAGTACATAAATGCCTCACATTGCAGTCATAAGTATGTGATAACTTGAATTTTTAATTCATTTTGGCTATTTTACCTGCTACTCTATTCTCCTAACACATATTCAGTAAGATGCCTTCTAACATATTAACTTCAGGGTAGCTATAAAGAACTACCACTTTCAAAAATAATCTTGCCGCTAAAATACTACCTTCTTCCCCTTCAAGTATAATTTTTCCCTCAAAGTTATACCAGCTCACAGTCTAGGGACAATATTCAGTTCTCAGTGCCAAAGAGGGCTAGAAATGTGGGTGTGATGCTATTAGAAAACCATGACTCCTCTTTTCCCAGTAGTAATTTTTTTTCTAACATAATAGGTCAAGAGCTACATGAGCTTAAAATAGTAGCATCACAATGTAATTACCAATTTTAGTAATTTTCAGAGGTTTCTAAAACTTGTTGAAATTTTTTCTCATTCAATGGCTCAGATGTGTACATTCATTCAGCATGATCCGCTGACTGTTTAGTGCCAGCATAAGTCCTGTTTAAGGATGAAAATAAACAAGAGAGAGCCCACATTAGCATCCACCAGGTGGGTGTTTGCCTGCCCGTCTATTAGGTGTTTGCCAGATGTTAGCCCTCACCTCCTACGCAGCCTCCTTACACTCCCCACTCAGTGTCGACATTGTGGGCCCACTATGTGGGCCAGTGTATGCTAATATGTGCCCATGTGGCCGTGTCTCATTAATTAGGTTGTGTGCAGCCTTGCCCACATCCAGGTTCGCCAACACCATAGAGTCGAACCTAGTCTGCGCTCTCAGCTGTGAGAGGGGAGAGAGTGAGACAGGAGGTGCAGGGAGGACCTTCTCCAGAGGATCTGCGCCACACTCCTCTCTCTGTTTGTGAAAGGAACTGAGGGGAGCGAGGGAGGGTTGAGACTCCTTTGGAAGATCCATGGGGCTCCTGCACTCCCCTTGGTGGTTCCTTTCCCAAATGGAGTATAGGAACCCTGTGGAACCTCTGGAGAAGGTCCTTCCTGCACCCCCTTCCTCACTCTCGCCTCTAGCAGCTGCCTCTTAGCTAAGAGAACGTGATCGCTCTCTCCTCTAGCAGCCACCCAGTTTAGAGAGCGTGCTAGTACTGCTTCTGATGGAAAGGGGAGGCCACGGCCAGGGAAGAAGCCTTTTTCTGGCTGTGATGCCCCTTTCCATAGGGCCGGGGAAAGGGAAAGTCCTGAGTAGCACCACTGGTGGCAGCTGCCGCCAACACATGAAATGCACACAGGGGCTGCCTGTGTATTAATTCAACATACTAAAACAGTGGTTCATAAACTTTTTGTGTCTGTGTACGCTTTTTCAACTTTAGCAAAGAGCCAAGTACCCCCAACTAATTTGCATACATTTACACAACCATGTGACTTGCAGCAACTGGGTCATGCTGTGGACCCTCAAGGAATGCTTCATGGACACACACACCAGGGGTCCGCAGACCCCAGTTTGGGAACCACTGCATTAAAACATGTGATTGGGGGCTGCATGGGAGCCTGCGTGAACCAAATAAGGACTCCAGTGGGCTATCGTCTCATTTATAAACACCTGAATTGAATAGTACCCATAGCAGTACTGTGAATTTATATTGGGACTAAACAGCCAGAAGATCACACCTATAATAGTGCAGTGATAAAGCATTTTAGCAGATCACTACAGAAATTGTAGTACTAAATATTTGTAAAATTCTAAATCCCTTAATCATATAATTGGATGAGAATATATTAACTACCCCACAATAAAAGGCATAATCCATCTGAAAAAAGTAACTGTAATCCAAAGGGTATACCTTTTCAAATTTACACGGACATGGGAGAATTCTAGGATTCCTATTCTACAGGTGTAAATTTCCTCATTTCTGAATCTTTAATAATATTTAATGAAATTCTTGTTATCTGATTACACTGCAGGTAATATGTAGATGTCTTAATAGTTGCTGCACGTGAATCTTGTCTCTTTGATTGCATAATCACTGTAGTTAAGCAAGTTCTGAATTAGCGTATTTCTTGAGATTTATCCTAGGCTCTTATTGTAGTAGTAGTATTAGCAAGCATTTATATAGCGCCAGCAATGTACCTAGCACTTTACAAAGTAATAGAATAGACACGGTCCCTGCCCTCGGGCTTACAATCTGAGAGACAGGGTGGGGGGGAGGGAGACGAAGGAAGGGGAACAGAGGGAGAGACAAGGAGTGTAACATCCACAAGGATGCGCGGTCCCAGGTGCACACACTTGGCTTGCACATCTAAGGCCGTTTTTAGACGAGCGCGGCGGCGCCCGCGCTTGTTTCCAAAAAAGCCGGCAGCTCGTTCTACACGAGACGCTGCCGCCGAATACGCGCATGTGCGGCCCGACGCGCATCCATTTCCAGCCGCGTCTGACCAGCCTCGATCGCCGACCCGGTCAGTTCGCGCACGGAAATGGATGCGCGTCGGCCGCGCATGCGCGTATTCGGCGGCAGCGTCTCGTGTAGAACGAGCTGCCGGCTTTTTAAAGAAACAAGCGCGGGCGCCGCCGCGCTCGTCTAAAAACGGCCTAAGATGTGATGCCCCATCCAATCAAGATGGAAAAGCTTCCAAATTAGAAGAGGGAAATTTTAAAAGATCAAAATTGTATTTAAAATTGTATCAAAAGATCAACAATTTGACCTACACAGCTCCCATTATTTTCAAAGAGCTGAAACTCTAATTTTCTGTGCATTTTGAAAAGTTTCAAATTGGGATTTTTCAGGGTTGCAGGGATTCCTTTCATCCCGGTGCTTCCCTTGCTTCCTGAGATGTCTCAATGTCTTTTCTAATGACATGTGGAGACTAACAGTGCTTGCCCACATTACCTGTCCTGGCAAACTCCCAATGTTGAATCTCACAGCTGGGAATCTTACATTTATCTCCAAACGTATGCACAGGGTAAAAACGCCCAGCCAGATCATGCGGCATTTTCTCTTATGAATGACGGTGCTCAAAATCCAGCTCTGTCATTTGTAAGAGAAAATGCCACAGGACCCGGCTGATGGCATTTTTACCCCCACGCCTGCGTTCGGAGATAAGCATGAGATTCCCCACGGGGAGTTTCACTGGGCCGGTTAACATGGGCAAGCAGCCACAGATTCCAGAATCTTGCTGATGAGCAATAACAAAGTGAAGCAGGATTGCTATCTAAGTTTTCATCAGACAGAAGGGGGGAAACATTCTGATTTTTCTTTTACCTAATGTTCATTATTATTGTTTTTGAGAACTCACTCAGAAGCCCTGAAAGATCAATACAGGATTCAAAAGCAATCAAATTCAGCAAGTAAATCCCCTGCAAGAGAAGTTACCAATTAAATTATTTGGTAAAACATTAATTTCCCAAAGGATATCTTAGGTATTTTGGGATGTTGCAGAACTTACATTACAGTAATCAGTACGATAGAAAAAAAATCTGAGATTTCATATTTGGGATTCATTGATTTAGTAAGCAGGACAGGTCTTATACTAACATTCCAAACTTTCTTGTTACTCCAAGGAAAGGTAAGAGCAGGTGTAATAAAGCTATCTGAGGATCCCAAGCCCCACAGACGAGCACACGTAGTAAACGTACAACTCGCGCACACCCCTGTAACAGAGACTGTGGTGTACGCAGAAATCATGCACGCAAAAGCAGTGTGTGCATGAGTTCTGGCTCACGCCCAGTGACAGGCAGCCGGCATAAGCCCCTTTGAAAAGAAGCAGACTTATGCTGGTATAACACTTGACAGTCAATTCAAAGCTTTAATCCTTGAAAAGGATTTTTTATTTCCTAGATAAGATTTTGCTAGGAAAGCAATTTCTGTCAACTTCTTTGTGTACAGTAATCTGTTGATTTGTTGCCTACACTAGGTATGTGCCATCCAGTTATTAAGGTGATGCATAGTCTGAGTCAAACAGAACCAGATTAGTTACTACTGATACGCAAACAGCAAAGCAGTAACCTGATGCATATTTTCCCCCTATGATTAGCATGGAAACTGTACCCCTTCTCTTGATATTTTATCTTGCTACTGCTATGCAATATCCCATATCCAAAATAAAACATAAATAAGAACATCTTTCACTGGTACTTAATGTTCTCACTTGGTCGTTGTCCTTTTAAAAGTCTCCTTCAAGATTCTAGTCCTAATATTTAAGCCTTTCAAAAGATTAGGGGCTACTAAAATTGGTCTTTCTCTTGCACCACCAAGTAATCTACACTGGTAAGGAATATAGTTGGCTGATGGCTGATAAAGCATCCTTAGACATGACTGCATTGTGGAACTTTCTAACACTGAAGATCAAGATAAACTTGAATCTTGCTATTTTCATAATGCCGTGTGAGACTCTCCTTGTATACATAGGCCTATCTTCCCTCAAAGGTTTCTCCTGAAAATTCAGCAATAATCATTAGAGAATGCAACAACATGGACAGGAGTAAGGAATACAGTCATTAAACAGCAGAGAGGCTTATCTTAATTCTTGTATTTGTCTCCCAGATATGACAATTATGGACTAAAGAGAAATGCCATAGATAAGTAGAAGATCAGTTACATTATTATGGCAAGTCCCTTTGGAGTGGTGTACAGACAAAACACAATTACATTCCACTTTTACAGTATTCCTTTCCAGGGAATTCTGAGGAATTTTTTTGCAATGCTTGGAATTTATTTACTTAGATTTATATCCCACCCTATTCCCTGAGGCTCAGGGCGGCTCACAATAAATAGATAAAATACAAATATAAAATAAATAATTAAAACTCACAAAACTAAAAACTTCCCCATCATCTATGCCTGCCCATTGCAAGCCTGGTCAAATAAAAAGGGCTTGAATGCCTGGCCGAATAAAAAGGTCTTACACTGCCTCAGGAAGATATTCAAACTCAGGCTTAGGCAAACCTCCAAGAGACGGGAGTTCCAAAGCTGTGGGGCAGCTACCGAGAATGCCTCTCTGCAGGCCCAAGTTGTATAAAATTGGGCCAGTAGTGGAACCTGCAACTCGGCAGATCTTAACGGCCACAAAGGGACATAAGGAGAAAGGTGGTCCTTCACATATATAGGGCCTAAGCTGTTTAGAGCTTTAAAGGTCAATACCAGCACCTTGAATAGTGCCCAGAATGCTATAGGTGGTAGAGACAAAGTAGTGTAAAGATATCTTTTATTGAACTAACTTAAGTTGGTATAATAAAAGTTGGTCCAATAAAAGTTATCTCTACACTACTTTGTCCCTACGACCTATTTTTGGGACCAACACCGCAAACACACTCTCAGAATGCTATAGACAGTCAGTGCAGTCTCTTAAGCACCAGTGTTGTGCTCCCAGCGACCCACTGCCATCAAGAGGCAGGCCGCTGCATTGTACACCAGCTGCAACCGCCGAACAGTCTTTAATGGCAGTCCCACGTAGAGCGCGTTGCAGTAGTCCAGCCTCAAAGGGATGGATGACAGTGGCCAAATCCATGTTTGAAAGAAAGGGATTCAGCCTTCTCACCAGATGGAGCTGGCAAAAGGCACTCGTGGCCACAACCACAACCTGACCTTCTAGGTGCAGCTGAGGATCCAGGAGCACCCGATGGCTACGCAGCTGAGTAGCGAGGGGAGGCCGGACCCCATCAATGATGGGAGTTCCAGTCCCCACCCCCAAGCCACAGGGCCAGCCAACCATCATCACCTCAGTCTTGTCTAGATTCAGCTTCAGACGGGTCACTGCAGCCAGTCCCCAATAGCAGCCAGGCACCAATCAAGTACTGAGGCTGCAGGGCCTGGGTCGGATGAAAAAGATAAGTAGCTTTGAGTTCATCCGCATGTTGAAGACAACACACCCCAAATCTACACATGATCTCGCCCAGGGGCCTTAGATACACGTTGAATTAGGAGGGAAGACAGGATTGCACCCTGTGGGACCCTACAAGAGTGGGGCAGAGGGAAAAAGAACAATCATCCATCACCACCGGCTGAAACCACCCCGACAGGAATGAACGAAGCCACTCTAGCACCGTCCTACAAACCCTTGCTAGGTTCCACAGCCATGTCAACAGTACCTCATGGTCAACTGTATCAGTGGCTGCTGAAAGATCTAAAAGGATCAACAGGGTACAATATCCCCTGTCAATGTATTGGTGAAGATCATCGACCAACGCCACAAGCAGCCTCAGTGTTCCAGGATGAAAACCAGACTGATATGGATACAGGAATCCGATTGCATCTAGATACCCCTGCAACTGCCTGGCAACCACCCGTTCAATAACCTTCCCTTTCTAGAGACGGGCAATAGCTGCCCAAGGTATTGGCATCAAGTGATGGTTTTTTGAGGAGGGGCTGAACAACCGCCATCTTGAGGGCATCTGGTACCCTGCCCTCCCAGAGGGAGGCACTGATAATCTCAGACAGCAACGGTCCCAGTCTCTCACGACTTGCTTTCACCAACCAGGATGGGAAAGGATCTAATTTACTATTGGTTGCCCACATTGTCCCAAGGACATCCCCCACATCAGTGCGTTACACCAACTGAAACTGATTCAAATAAAAAGGACAAGACTAAGCCTCCACAGGTCCAAACTCTGACTCTGCCAGAGAACTAGCAGCTCCCAAGTTGAGGTGAATACGAGCAATTTTATCTGCAACGTAGGTATTAAATTCCTCATAACAGGCAGAAGATTACTCATCCACAGGATGGAGACCGCCCAGATTCACCAGGCTACTCACCAACCAAAATAGCTCCGCTGGATGGAACTTTGTAGATGCTATGGTAGGTAGAGAGGAGAGCAGTCCTTGCCGCCATCCTCGTTGTGCCATAGTCCTTCAAAAACTACCTATGGCACAATCGGTCGGCTTCAACACAAGTCGAACGCCACCTGCACTCCAACCACCTCATCTCCTGCTTCATCCACTGCAGGTCCACCACTGCAGGTTCACTGAGCTGTTTGCAGGAGGGGCAGGGTAAAAATCTATAAAATAAATAAATAAAATAAGCCAGAAGGACCTGTGATGATGCTGTGGAGGAAGCAGACACCTGGGTGCTACAGTGTCAGTGGCCTTGGTCAATGTGATATTCTACAACTCGACCAGGCCATCCACAGAGCAGTCATCAAAATCAGTGGGTATAGCCCCAGAGAATTCTGGAATCCAATTGGCTCCATACATCTCCAGGGGCGGACCAGCCTAACTTGTCCACCACCCTGAGGGAGGCTAAGGAGTGCAGGGACCCGGGCCCGCAGAAGATAATGATCTGACCACAACAACTGTGTCTTTCGCAACACACTGTGTCTTAATTAACAACAACACCAGTGTCTTAATTATTTCAAATACAGGTGTATTAAGGAAATTTTGTCTACAAATTATTATTTGTATGTGTCTGAGACTATCTTTATAGACAGCGGAGCAGTCATTAAAAAGTTAAGTATCTGAGATTTAAAACTAGTGGTGATCCTTGGTGGTCTTGGGATGTTAAATTTAGAAGTTATCATTATCCCTCAAATGTTCCCATCTAAAGACTTATATACAAGTCTTCCCATGTTTTTCTTTAAAGCTATGTCGAATGCTTTGCAGGATATTGAAAATGGAAATACGGATTTAAATTCTCTGATAGCTATTTTAAGAAAGGCAGCAAGGAGTTTATTTTTTCTCTGATAATTATTTTTTTCTATGAAAATAGTATTGTAACTTAGCTGCTTTCGCTAGGGACTATTTTTTTTACAGGCACATGCCTAGTATCTCTTACAGTGACCGCGAAAGCCCTTCTTTGAAAGGACCAAAGTTTGCATCATTTAAATTGTAGGTCAGCAATCTAATACCTCATATGTCGACGCATCCCCCACCCCCCGAAATAAGACACGACACCCGAGAAATGGGTTTAAATTGGCCGCACTCTTTAATCATATTAACAATTGAAATCAGATTAGAATGGTGGGGGCAATCACTTATGTGAACTGGGTCCAGCGCCTCTTAACACCAAAACCATAACTCAAGAGGTTAACCAGGTATACCATCCTGTGCCAACCCCAAATAACAGTGTCAATGTCTCCCCGGTCCTATTAACAAACTATAGGGAAGGGGACAAGGTGCATTCTGAGCCGGGGGAAGGAGGATGGTGCCCTCGAGCTGGGGACATTACGTATCCTTACTGCTCTCACGGTCACTTCTGCCAGGGGGTTGACTTCGCCACTTGCCTTACCCTGCTGTTGTGTTGAACGCCACCCCCCATCTCATAAGGAGATGCCCTTATTAATTCCTAACCTAACCTACTCAGGCGCTGGGCCTCTGCAGAGTGCGACATATGTCATGAGCAGCCATACCTAACAACTAAATGAATTATTCCAAACAAACCGAATAGCCCCAATACTATGAGGAAGGCAAAAATCCGTGCAACATTCTCAACCAATTGTGTGTCACATCAAAATTCCCTCCTGGCCCATCTAAGCGACTGAATTCACCATAGTATTGAATCGACAGGTGGGCGGGTGCTGCTCCTTTCCCCGCTGCCTCACGATTGCTGAGGCGAGCAGCTTCTCCTCAATAGGAATCTGCACCAATAGGAATCTGCGCTTTTCTCACCAACCCAGCCGAGATCGCCTAGCAACCCCAGCTGGGTTCCTGCAAAGCTTCTGCCGCTCTGCATGCTTCCCAGATTTCCCCCGTGGCAGTGCATTCACGCACCACTACGCCACTGCTGGGGAAGGGGGGCGGATACTCGGTGCCCCCCCCTTTCTTACAACTTAATGCCCAACTTTGCAGGGGGAGGGCCAGCAGGGGTGCAACAAATTGCCCTTTGCTGCCACTTGGGCAGCAAAGAGGCAATTGTCGACGCACCCCCCGAAATAAGACACGACACCCGAGAAATGGGTGTAAATTGGCCGCACTCTTTAATCATATTAACAGTTGAACAACAGTGTCAGCGTCTCCGCGTCCCTATTAACAAGCTATAGGGAAGGGGACAACGCTCATTCTAAGCCGGGGGAAGGAAGATGGTGCCCTCGAGCTGAGCACATTACATATCCCTTCTGCTCCCGCGGTCACTTCTCCCAGGGGGTTGACTTCGCCGCTTGCCTTACACTGCTGTTGCGTTGAACATTGCCTCCCATCTCGTAAGGAGATGCCCCTATTAATTCCTAACCTAACCTACTCAGGGCCCCTGCCACCAAGGGTACGCCGGTCCATACCGGACAGGCCTGACCCCCACCTATCACCCACAACCAACATTTCATGCAGTTTCTCCTTTAGTGCTAGAAGGTACCAATCGTTCCCCTTTTGGGACAAGTGCACACCATCATCTCTAAACAGCTCCAGCTTCCGATGTGAGATGGCATGGTGGCTGACTAATGCCACCCAGCCCCCTCCACCACCGACCTATTTCCCTATTGATAGTTTTCCTAGTTCTGTCAATTTTCCTTGGTGGAACCCCAACACCCCAGGACACGTACTCTACTAAGCCAGACCAGACTATGGTTATCTCCGGGAACATATTCTTGACTGCCCAAATATTACTTCTAATGTCTTTCACCATCTGTACACCCTTCACCTGGGCCAGATCGTTTTCGCCCAGGTGAATTACCAGAATATCAGGGCCACCCTTTCCTGTCTCAGTGTAGGGATCAATTGCTTCCACCTCATACCACCCCAACCCATCCATTTAATCCGGGCATAGGCGGACAACCCCAGCTGCGTTCCCCGTTGTGATCTTTCAGCTGCCTTGGCAGCCCAGTGCACCAAACTGTGGCCCACGATCCAAACCGTGCTTCTCTGGCACCGACCATGACCTGGGGAAACAGACAAACATTACTGGTGACTCTCCGGGAAGGGGGGCCTGCTACGCCACCTGCCTAACGCACATATCTCTTGTTCTGGTACGCCAGCTATTGCCGCGAAACTGGCCGCTCCTATCGTGAAGGAGTGGGCTCCAAACAACCCCGCCAGGATATTAAGGATCTTCAGCGTGGCCCACATTACCATTGTGAACTGGTATCTGGTGAGAAAAGCTCCGTTCTTGTGGCAAAATATCAGCCCGGGGCGGGGACTGCTGAGCGCACTGCATTATACTGGAGGAGGGTCCTTACTGGACACACCCCTTGGAACCCCGCTTGCGCCAATCACACGGTGACTCCTCTACCCCGCTGGTCGGTCTTTGAATGACGCAAACGCAGTGCCACCTCTTGGTGCCCCAGCTTAACATCCCCAATGGCCAATGCCCTATCTGACGTATCCCTCACAGAATTAGCTACAAGCTCACCAACCCTGAACACCCCAAAGAACGCCACCGTGAATGCTGCCATGAACAATTTGACCTCATAATCATCAGGGCAGATGGAAAAAAGGGCACCGCACATGCCTACCAGCATCTGTGGGGTAATGGGTGGTCTCACATCCGGGGGGGTCCCCAGTTCCTGTGCCCATCCCTTCATTGCACGCCTAGTGAAAAAACCCCGGTTTGGTGAGGGGTGTCCGGCCAACTGACTCATAAATACTAATGCAGCCACCTTCACTCCAATTGTACATACAGCGGCACCTCGGCGCCTAATGCAGATCATAAACTGGAGTAATTGCTCCTCCGGGATGGGAAAACCCAGCCCCCAACCCCGTGCCAACAGGAAACTCGGAAACTCCCTGAAAGCCCTCTCGTAGGCGGCCCTGGTCCGAGGTGCCAAGGATCCCTGGATGGTATGAAATAGCTCTAGGACCCAAGCTTCCACACCCACTGGGGTAAAGGTTCCGGGTCCCATCTGGCGCCAGGTGCGAGCGTACAAAATCGCTTCATCTAGAATCGAGATACAGCGTCAGCCACACTGTTATTGACACCTGGGATGTGCCTGGCCTGAAATAAGATGTTATGTCTGAAGCACTTAAGCACGAAAGCCCTGACCAACCCCATGACTCGGGGGGAATGCGAGGACTGAGCGTTGATGATATGAACCACAGCCTGGTTATCACACCAAAAACGCACGGTGCAGTCAGCAAACTCCGCCGTCGGTAGATATACTGCCAGAACAATGGGGTACAGTTCAAGGAAAGTCAAGTCCCTGGTTACCCCTCCTGCTTCCCACTCTGGGGGCCATGGGGCACCGCACCACCTATCCCTGAATATCACACCAAACCCCACACCTCCAGCCGCATCAGAATGGACTTGCAGCTCCGCTTCCACTAAGCATAACATAGCATTATAATTTATATCCCGCACTCTCTCAGAAAAGACTCGAGGCGGCTCACAGCACAATAAATACATCCATGGGTTTGTTATCCCACGCAGGGGACCCAGCACAAAGTAATAATAACAATATACAAAATATCAGCTCAATAAAAAATACAGCCCCCCCCAACTGATGACCTCACTTCCACCAATGCATCCACAATTCGGCAATCGGTCCCACCATTAAACCTTCTATCCCCTGCTGCCACCAGGGAATCCAACCGACTCCACCCCTCTCTCACCGGGGGGAGCCAGCCCCACCAGCCTCCTCATCAGCGAAATAACCCCCTATACAAGACAAAACCCGCACAATCTCCCACCTCTGCCCCATGACCCAGCCAAAAAGCAGAGCCAACAACAGACCCCTTAGAACAAATACAGAATAAATCACAGTTCCCCACAGGGGTTACAATCAGCAGTTCCTACCCCGCAGTCTCGTTTTCAGCACAAGGCGCCCCCCCTAAAAAAAAAAATTTTAAAAAACTCCCCCCGCGCTAAGAGCTCTTCCCTCCACAAGCTGATCTCATTGAATCCCGCCAGGAATGAGTCTCAGGTCTTCAGATCCTCCCTCATCTCCCTCATGACCCTGACATGGTAATGGGGCTGGTGGCGGCCGGCTAACTTTGCATAAAGGCGTGACAAAAAGACCCTCCCAGGGGCAACTACCCTACAGGCAAAATTTAAGCTGCCTACCAGTGACTGGAGCTGACAAACCGTTACCTTACAGGCCCCCATGCACCCCATGATTTTGTTCCTAATGTCTATCAATTTGTCATGTGGGAGGCGTGACTCCCCGGCCACCGTATCCAATTCTATCCCTAGGTACTGCAGCACGGTAGTCGGCCCCACCAACTTCTCTGGGGCAAGGGGGATACCCAAGTACTCGGCAGACTCCTGAAACACTTCCATCATCCCTTGGTACTCCCTGGTCCCCGCGCTCCCGATGAACAGGAAATCATCCAGGTATTTGGTAATGTCCCCTCCTTCGGCACGCTGCTTAACAATCCATTCGACTAACGAACTAAACCGCTCGAAAGCCGAACATGAGATCGAGCGCCCCATAGGCATGGCCTTGTCAAAATAGTATTGCCCCTGAAACTGGAGCCCGAGTAGATGGAAACTCTCCGGATGGACAGGCAGGATGCGAAAGGCGGGTTTTACGTTGCATTTCACTAACAGGGTGCCCGAGCCACGTCACATCACCAGCGCCACCATGGTGTCAAATGACGTGTAACGAACCGTGGCCAGTTTCTTGGGTATCGCGTCATTGACTGACCCTCCCCTTGGGTATGACAAATGGTAGATCATGCAGTACTCGCCCGGGCTTTTCTTGGGGACCACCCCCAACAGGGAAACTATCAAATTAGGATGAGGGGGGAAGAAAATTGTCCAGCCATACTTCCCTCTGCTCGCTCTTCCTCTATCTTTTGTCTCACTACAGTCTCCAACCTCAGCACTGATTTTAAATTGGGTGCAGCCTTGTGCAGATGCACCTCCCCTGCTGGTATCCTAAATCCCTCCCTGAACCCGTCGACCATGTATTTTACCTCGCCAGGCTCAGGGTGGGATGCCAAGGCCGCCACCAGTCATTCCACCCTAACTGGCATTGACCAACTGCCCAGTTCCTCCCAGGCCGCCTCTGCCCTGCGGTTTCGTGGGGCCCCTACCTTTAACTCCCCCTTTTGCTTTCGGGCAGGCTGCAGCGTTGTATAGGCCTGAACAGTTGGGACACGAATGTCCAAAATTGCACGCAGGTCAAGAGCACTTCCCTGACCGCCTGAACTTCCAACACTGGTTCGCTTGCGTGGTCGCTGACCGCTTCTCTTCGCTACGAAAAATCTCATTAGCTGGGGCGACACCCCCCCCCCCTTTTGCCAACAGGTGTCCACTATCCATTTTTGTGGCATTGGACGCATCAACCATGAAGTCCAGCCAAAGATCAGGAATGTGGGTGTCCCACCTCATGCCTGAGGTGAAGGCGGCCCGGTGCCGGAAGGCATCATCGTAGTGTAGCCAGGCCCCAGCAGGCCCAGACTCGTACGCTCTGTGGACGATGTCCACATATTTGAGGAGTTCCAGCGCTCGGGCCGGGTATGCCTGCATAATCACTCCCTGGTAGATTGTGAAGGCCGCTGTCCAGCTGGCCCAATTTCTATCAGCCCTGGGGCGCTTGAAGCACTCCTTTTCCTCTGGGTCCGCCGGGTCTGTTATCGGATCCCAGAATAGAAGGGCGAACAAGTCTATAAATTCGCCCCTCCAAATCTTCTCTCTGGTGGCCAGAAGCAAATGCTCCCCGATGGGGGCCAACACGGCCGCATAATCCACCCCCGGGGGTAAATATGAGCCCATCTCCCAATTGTGGGGTTGGGGCAAACTCGGTGTGACCCCAGATGCGTTCCAGACCTGTAATGCCTGCCCGGCTTGGAAGGGATGTGTTGATGCCGGTACCACTGGGGCATCCTGACTGCTCGCCGCCGGAGCACTAGGGCAGGGAACCGTCACCCACGTTCCATTCCACCAGATGAACTGCGTGGACTGCTGCCCTGCCCCACTCGCCCCTGCCATACCCCCCAACCGCGGCTGTGTAGGTGTGCGGAAGGGGCAGGTCTTGTATTGCTGCATCCTCTGGGCCCAGTGCGCCCATCCTCCTGGACTCACCTCTTCCACCTGCTGTGGAGTGGCCCCAGCACCTGACGCCACCACCCCAGTCAAGGGTACTACTACAGGCATACCCATAGCCGTTCCTCCTGGTGCTGCCGGTGTCCCCGTGTTCCGCTGCTCTGCCATGGCCCAGATTTCCCTCTCCAGGGCCTCCACTCTCCGCCTTAGATCTGGATCACTTCACTCCTGGGTGGCCCCCAATTGGGGTGCCTCGCTAGCCATACTGTGGGTGACAACTGCGGGGGTGGGGTGGACATCCAGCCCCCGCCCACCACTAGTCCCTGCGCGGGGTTCACCGCGACAGGTGCTACAGGGCCCAGCACTGCCTGCTGTCCCAAATGCCCATGCAGTGCGGGGCGGGCCGCCATACCCATCCCCCAACTGCTGTGCCCTGCCCGTTCAGCCTGTTCAGGAGGGACACCCACTTCCACCCCCTGTGGATCCACCTTTGACCACCTTGGGGAAGGGGAATCATTCCTGAAACGGGTCAGAGGGTTTGTTCTTCTGTCCCCCCTCCGAGGCTGCTGCACTTCCACAAGGCCGCTTGATCCAGACTGCCCAGGACTGGGCCCCATGTCCCCCTGCAGGCCATCCCCACTTGGGCTGACCCTTTTTTCAGTCCCCTCCCCTGCCAAGCTCCAGAGGAAGGCCTCACACGTCTCTACCCGCTCCCGCAATAGCCGTTCTTCTCTGGGGAGGCCTCCTATCCCCGCCAAGCGGTTCTTGTCACCCGCACTCTTGTGTTACCTGGTGCGTGTCCAGCCCAGATCAGCCATCTTCCCCTTGATCCCCGCTGCCTGTATTCGCACCCCTGCGGGTGCCCATCTCCTTCTTGGAACCTTTCCTTCGCCCCATCCTGCAAACCCGAAAAGAGGGAAGTGAGGGGAAACTACTCCTACCGGCTCTCTTGGCTAACAAGGCAGCGTGGCTCCTTGCTGCTCCTTTCGCCGCTGCCTCACAACTGCTGAGGCGAGCAGCTTCTCCTCACAGCACCGTCCCCAATCAGGGCGGTGCACCAATAGGAATTTGCGCTTTTCGTGCCAACCAAGCCGAGGTCACCTAGCAACTCCAGCTGGGTCCCTGCAAAGCTGCTGCCGCTCTGCATGCTTCCCAGATTTCCCCCGCGGCGGTGCATTCATGCACCACTACCCCACGGGGGAATCACGCCACTGCTGGGGAAGGGGGGGCGGATACTCTGTGCGCTGCCCCCCCCCTTTCTTACAACTTAATGCCCTAGCTTTGCGTTGGGAGGGCCAGCAGGGGCGCAACAAATTGGCCTTTGCTGCCACTTGGGCAGCAAAGAGGCAATTATCTCTGCCCACAGAGATGTAGAGAGTGTGGTTCTGCCTCGTGATACAGTTTTGATGATTATATTGAAGAAACTTTATCTATTCAGGAGCCTGTGGCCTTTTTCTTGGGAGGGACCTGAAGGCGGTCTTCATTATCTCCATAATGTAACTAGGTTTAGATAGCCTGGATGTATGGAGTCCAACATTTGTTTACTTCCTCTTCTCAGGGGGATTTTTTTGAAGACTTTTACAGAAGTCAAAATAGCATCTTTGAAACAGATGAGAAACAATCTCTCAAGCTCATAAATAGACTTTCCTTTTTAAAGCAAAAGGCTTTTGAGTGCTCGCCCAGGCAATTGTAAATTGTTATGCTAGAGGTTTTTGCAAAACCTAATAGAGATGATTCTGCCAATTTGTTGTACAGGGTATTACTATGGAAACCAAATGACCATGTCTTTTCTCTATGCCAGTTCTCCAGCAGTATATGAGACTGTGTACAGAATTATACAAAAATATACACAATTGGTTAGAGGTGGGGGGGGGACAGACAGATTTTATTGAGACTGAGTTCTTAAAGTGATAGTAGCAGTAAACCTATGTACACTTGTATCCCATCTGGATCTCCTCTGTGTGGAGAACTTCATTTTAAACTGCACTTTGAAAGTCAAAACTAAAACAAACTAAAAACCCTCCATAATACTTTTTTGAGTTTATACAGCATTTCAAATTGTCAAGCAATAACCAATGACAACAACTTGTCTAGCATTTTAAGTGTTAGTTGACATTCTAGGATAGTTAGGAATGCTGCTCTATTACTGTCCTGTATACATTTCTATATTATTTTGGGGAATTTTTTTAATTGTCTCTTAAGTGAGGATCTGGCTAATATACTCTCTGAATATACTCCTAGCTTTTTGTAAGGTATATCCTGATCATTTTTAATGACTATTTTAAAATCTAGTTTTTCCTCCTTGTCATCTTGCCCTCTATGTTGTATAAAGCTAACCACTGAATCTGTCTGAAAGAATTGTAACTATGGAATGTCAGTCCAGTACCTTTTGGTTTTGCATTTTATGTAATTCAAGTATGGATTATATTGTTTCCTATTCGTGCTTCAGCAGTATACGTGGATTCTCTTCAGTGATGACCTATTTTCAGTTTTCATGCTGTGTGTCCTAAACAGAGGGTGTTCAAGGAATGTTAATTTTTCTCTTCAAGAACCCAAATTCAGATATCCCTATCTTCTGTTTTATAAGATTTTCCAAGATTTGCCAGTGATGCTAAACTTCCATATAATAACTCCAGTGAATCATAAATCCACTCTGTCTAGAAAAATGGTGGATTTTTTTAATACAAAACAATTTTCTTAAGTGTTTCTAGGGTATAATAAGAATGAAAGAATCAGCCCACTCTGTCATCTCAGTACACCTGGAAAAAAAATAGTTAGGACTTGGTTGTGTGTGCTGAAGGTTGCTGTTGCCCTTCTTGTTAAGATATTGAAAGCATTATTTTGGGCCGTTATTAAAAGGGAGGGGGGGGGTTAAAAAATCTAAGTGGATTCTACTCATGAGAAATCAAAGACCCAACTGAGGTAGTAATGATACTTAATCCTTAAGTATTTACTTTATACTTAAAATATAGGATAAATAAGCAATTCCCTCTGAATCTCACATTGAGATACTATTCATTATTTTAGGAGAAATGTGCTTTTTAAAGCATGAAAACTTTCACAGACAAAACAGTTAAAGAAGTGGTCATAAGGCTGTGGCTGTAACTGTTCATTTAAATATATGTGTTTCTGTGAAAGTGTTGTATGTTAATGAACCTTGTGTCTTATTTCAGAGAGATTCCCCCTCTACATCCAGACAGTCCCCAGCTAATGGTCATAGCAGCACTAACAATTCTGTTTCGGTAAGACCTCCAGTTCCAGACAAAACAGAAAGTATGCAAATTTTGTTGGTGCTCATCTAACAGTAAAATTGTGTTCTGCTAATTTTAAAAACAACTACACTTCCCATTTTCTCCATTTGAAGGGTTTATTCAACAGCATACTCTTCTCATTAAAATCCCTTTAATGAGTTAAATGTTAGTAACTGTAATGTGACACTTCACTCATCCCCCCCAAAGTTCTTAGTAATCCCTTTGTCTTAATTTGCTCAAAACTAAGCAAAGATTTAAAGTGGAAGGTTTTTTTCCATTCTAAACTTTTGAAGCAGTGTTTCAAGCAAAAATATTTGCATAGCAGGTATTCTGGGGCTTCTCAGATCTTGAAGTTTTGTGTCTTAAGAGCCCTCTGGAATGTGTATTGGTTTCCGCTATCTGAGTTAAGGAATTGGTGTGTCTTCTGCTGTTGTGGTACGTGCACATACTTTGTGAAATATGAGCCTTGCCTGGATATGAAAAGCAAAAGGAAGTGGCTTTAAACTGCACTATAAACCAAGCTATTATATTACATCACATCTTTAACACAAAGTACTTTTCTGTTCAGCGTGTATTGAGGTAGAAAGGTGCTGTTGATTTCCGGTATTTTTATAGTACTGTAAATGTTGAAATTTGTATTGTTTCTCATTTGTCGTCCTAAGTGATGTAGTGAAACATTACAAAGCACCTGTACCTGCAAGTTTTTATAGAGAAATCTTCCTTTTGTAAGATTTCTTTAAGTGTACAGCTGTCTCTTGGTTCTAAACAATCTGATCACTTAAGCAATGTATTACTTTATGGAATTTTTATATCAACTTAATATAGGCCGGATGAGTTGTTTAATATAACTTGTGGTTTAAAAATGATTAGCCACAAGGGAGAGTATTTCAGCTATAACAATGAAATATTTATATGACTGGACAACTTCTATATATTTGTATGAACTTTTGAAACAATAGACAAAATCATAAATTATTCTTTGCAATTTAATATTTAAACTTTCCCATGATAAATTTTATCATTAATATTTTCTAGAAATATGACTTAAGTATTAAGTTGAAAAAGGCAGTCTCATACGAGCCTCTTTCACTTGCAGGTGCTTTTGTGTTGAAGATGCTGAGTTTATGAAAAGCACATTTTCTCTCTGCTTAAACTTTTACCTGCTTTCTTCAGCTTGCTGCTAAACAGCCTGGGTTTGATTCTTCTGCAAAATAAATATTTATAAGAAATAGATTAATATATTAGAATACTTGCAACTTAATTCATTGCTGTAATATAACAAATGTTTGTTTAAAAAGTAAAATGAAAATTTCTTTTCCTGGGTTGGCTTTATTCTGCAGGACTTGCCATCAACAACACAACCAAAAGGACGACAGGTGAATAGATACCCTCCGTGGGAGCTTTTTAAACTTAGCTGCTAGTAGCCACCTCCTTGCTCCCCCTTACCATTCCATTCCATTTGCTGTATGTTCTGGATTATAACATTTAAGCTCTAAGAACTTGTTCCATTTTGGTTTTCACTCATCGTATGTGGCTAATTCCAGTGTTGCTTTTCCATTTGTGTATGTGTGTGTGAGAATGTGAAGTTCATTGTAATTTCTTCCAATGTTTTTGGTTATTAAGAATACAACAGTAACTACATGCATCTCTTTGCATATCTGTGAGATTGTCATGTCATTTCTGTAGAGAGAGAAATTCAGTTTTGTTGAGTACTTTGAATGTAGATCAAACTGAGATAGAGAGAGCTTAAATAACCTAAAATATTATTCTGAAAGAGCTTTAAATGTTACCGAACACATTCATTAGCTCAAGACTAATAATTAATATGAACGAACCACTTTGAAGATTAGGTTTCATGAGTGCCATACTGTAACACTGTTCTTAAACTTTAATAAAGCTTACATCAGTATGCTACAAATTTCACATTCCACATCTCACTGCATGAAGTTTTTATTTATTTTTTTCCTGGAAATTTTGTTGGAGATCACACAAGAAGTTTTGAGAGCGGGATTACCGGTTATGTTTTTATTACTTTTCAAACATTTTAATAATGTGTTTTAATAGTTTAATACTTTAATAGTTTAAATAGTTTATATCTCTGAAACTGACTTGGCTTCAAACTTCATTACTCCTGTGTGCTAAAACACATGAATTAGTTCCGGTAGCAACTATTTAGATATTTAAGGATGGGATATAAATAATAAAACACAATTAATTATACTTCTGTATTTGAAAATATATAAAACCTATAGCTATACATAAAAATACACACACCCGAGTGTCCATTCATCAAAGGCATGCATTAGTTTGAAACACACGTTACTAAAAATCCATGACTCCAGTAACAGTGTCCTCTGTAACTACTAGTATCATCTGCTCTCACTGAGCTAGAGTCTACTACCCTTATTCACATTGGATAATACCTTTGACTGTTTATTGAGAAAGATACCCCACAAGATTATGATCTCATAATAATACTGATAGAGTGCAGATCGCTCTGGTCACTGACTTATATGTGAACCTAGTCTTTACTGCCAGCAGACAGGAGCTTTCCTAGTGGCATGGACCTGTGTTCTCTGTGTTTTTCCCTATTGGATTATATTGATTATAATCCCTATTAGATTATATATAATCCCTATTGCATCAATAGGGAAGATGCAATGAACATGGGTCCCTGCCTATTGGGCACAATCTCCCCTTTCAAATTCATCTGGAATTGGTAGAGAAGGAAAACCTAAGCTATAAAGGAACTTGATAAGAGGACTTGAAAAATGTATCCCAGTGGTTATGGCCTGAATAAACCAGTCATAGATGTTTGCTTCAGAAGACCAAGCAAACTTTTTCCTTTTCCTCTCAAGAAAATTCCAGGGAAACCTCTTCAGGGTTTTACAGGTGCTTCTTAATGATCCTATGTAGTTTTAGTGAACATCTTTGCCACAGTTGTCAGACCAATACGTAGAACCAAAAGCTCTAGTGCTTCATCTTCCAGCTGGTCCATCCTCTCCAGAGTATGCCTCTGCAGAAGGGGAAACTTTTTCCGAGATTCAATCTTCAGTTCTAGCAGTTAAGCTACTTAAAGATTGGAAGTAATTTTACAAGTAATTTAACTGGAATATCATTACATCTATGAAATTCAAAGGAAAAGCAGGAAATTCAGATCGTAATAAAGATCTCTTTTGCTTCGACATTCAGCAAGGGCACAGTAGATTTGCTTGCTTCCCATTTTAGGTCTGTCATTTCCTTCTAGCTTCCTTTTTTTACCCCAGTGGACCTGAGTCACATGAATAGTCTTATAAATATTGTGTGAATAAGCCTTCATTCCTGTGGCTCAGCTGACTTTTGTCATCTTTCCGTTATAATAGCTTGACAATGACAGTACAAGAATGATGTGTTCTGGTTTGTTTGGGGTTTTTTTCTTGGCTTTCCTTGTGCCTTGCTCAGGTTGCATTTGAGCAATTGTTTGCATTTGATCCAGTTTATTTCCCAAGTTTTGTTTCTCCTTTTCACTGAATCAGCTCTTGCTGCCCCCATATCCAGAAAGGAGAGAGACAAATTCTTGACCGATCCTGAATTATTGTAGAATTGTCAGTTTACAGTTACAAAGAGGCAAGCATATTTAGAACAGTCCAAACTCTTTTCATAAAGGATGGTGACTGACTTTTGAATAGAAGGTACAGATTAGGGAGGAACCAAACTAGAGAGCAGGGAGAGGAGGGAGTCTAGAGGTGTGTGATAATGACTAAGTAGTAATAAATGCATATCTACCAGACAAATAACTGCAAAGTAGCATCAGTAATAGAATTGAAAACATAATCATGAGCTTCATTTCTGCTAATTTTGGTTCCTCAAGCATAACTTTTTCAGACTGTTCATTTTAAAACTGTTCCTTGGTGAAATACAGAGCAGCTCTACGTGTTACATTAACCACAGGGAAAATCAACCCCCATGGTAACTCTGAAAAGTCATCCTGTGCTGTAGCAGTGCAGTTCCATATTTGTGCTGCCAGCCTATGCTGAACAACAGGTGAAACCCGAAACCCTGATGGTGAAACTGACAACGTACAGCTCGCTCCCCCTTGCAAGACAAACTCCCCGTGAGTGAAACTGAAAAGCACAGAGCCCTTCTGCTAAACAGATGTTGATTCTGTAGCGTGTGTTCAGCTGCCCTGTGGGTCTGCAGAAGTTCCCTGGATTTGTATTGGAAACAAACCTCTACAAGCCATTGTTCCCTTCATGGCTCCCAGGTTTGGATGAACAAATGTAATGCTTGTCCCCGTGTTAAAACAGTGGCAAGCGTTATGTGTAAACACACACACAGAAATTTGGTATTGAAACAACTGCCCTTGTCAACCGTTATTACTACCCCCGAGTAGCTTTACAACTGAGAATGGATTTGTACTGATTTACGTAGTAGATGTTATGCAGATTACACCCAAGATGATATATTGTATATGTACTGGTTGGATTTCTTTCTTCAGCTGAGAATTTGGTGGTGTTGGACAGCTGAAAATTGATAATTTAGTTTACATCTGCCACACAATATCTCCCAACGTTAACATAACTAACGTATAGTCAGGGACCTGTGTTCACTTCGGCAGTAATAGGGGAAACACAGGGAACACTAGTCCCTGAGTATAGTCGAACTTTAAAATGTATTATGCAGTTTTGCTTAAGTTAAACTATTTGGTATAATGACCCTCAAACTGTAATTTTAGATTAATGCTAATAATACTCAGATTTCCATTTTGAATTTTCAGTAGCTAGCAATTATTAAATACATGGGTATAAGAGGTTCCAGAAAGGAAGAATAACCTTTCCTATCATCGTTGCACTTTAATTCCCATGATTTACAACTATTTAAAGTAACATTACATTGTCTTCATTGTTTACTAGTTTTTGTTTCAATGTCATCATTTAGCTTTACCACCTGTCTTCATCCTGTGCTTGTAAGCATAAGTTATGCAATAGCTAAATGTGCAGATCATTTACCTACCATTCATAATAACTAAATTAATATGGCAGTGTATCTTACAAACTCCTGTTTTTTAGATATATGTAAGAGCACAATTTGAATATGACCCAGTAAAGGATGACCTCATCCCCTGCAAAGAAGCTGGCATCAGGTTCAGAGTTGGTGACATTATCCAGATTATTAGCAAAGATGATCACAACTGGTGGCAGGGTAAACTGGAAAACGCCAAAAATGGTACTGCAGGTCTCATTCCTTCTCCTGAGCTTCAGGAATGGTATGTTGCTTGGCTACTAAAATAATAATAATTTATCCTTGTCATATCTACTTTTTCCATATTTGTGCGTACCTGCTATTTTGTATTCTTTCCAGATAAACAGAAAAAGGTCTGTATTTAAGGCCAGATTCTGCATAATTAACTTGTATCTTCCTTGCCTCTAGCTGCAGTGGACATGCCTGTAGAAAAATGACATAATCAGGAGTAGATGTTAACTGTTCTTTTATATAAATAACACAATTTTTTAAGAATCATATTATTTATATCCTCTAAAGAAATTTAGAAATTGATTTAAACAATGGAGATGTGTCCACACTAGATAGGATGCACTGATGTAACTAGGGGTGTTTTCAGACATGCCGGGGCGCCCATTGGCCCCGGCATGGAATTGCATATTGATTCTCCTCCGGAATCAGAACGGCCCGTCAACAGACGTGCCGGCTGATTCCGGAGGGGGATCAGGGGAAGGGGCGGAGCTGCGCGGCGCAACGTGCAGCCGCACAGCCCCGCCGCCCCCCCCCCCCGGGGTATTGGCAACGACCCGGAATCGGCAGCGGGCACGGCCACCGATTCCGGGCCGTAGTTCAGTAGCAGATGTGACGTTACCACGGTAAATCCCGTCATTGTTGGCCATGGTAACGTCACGTCTGTTGGGCCGAAAAGTTATTCCCGCCCGGTGTTCACCCCCAGTGGGAATCGCTTTGACCACCACGCTTTCAGAGGTCAGGCTGTCCGGACCTCCGAAAGCATGGTCAAAGCGATTCCCGCTGGGGGTGAACATCTGGCGGGAATCACTTTTCGGCCCAACAGACGTTATGTCCCCACGGTCCCCACAGGGGCATAATGTCTGAAATCACCCCATGTCAGTTTCTAAATCAGTTTAATTTGATCATAAACAAAGTGTGCGTACTACCTCATCTCAAAACATAGCATGATTCTTGCTGACTTGCAGTCCTATTGTAAAATTAGACCACCCTTTAATTGATGTAAATGTGGGAGAAGCAACTGTACATCTTCTTCTCCCAGGGATCCTCCTGGCCGTCCAGTCAGGACAGTAGGGTAGATCCCGCCAGCTACCAGTAGGAGGCAGACAAACCAAGTTTTGAAGAGCATGCACAGAGGGATCTACCTCCGCTCTCCAGTGTTTTGTCTGCCTTCTACGAAGTAGGAGCAGTCTGCTGTCTGGGAGAATTGGACAGCAAGAAAACTTTTTAAATTTCATAAGGTGCCAGGGAGAGGGAAATTCTCCCCCCTGTTCACCCCCCTTCTTGGAAGGGGTCAGGAGCAGTTCCTGACCCCCTTCCCCACTGGCGCGGGGGGGGGCCGAAGGGTGGGCCCAGCAGTTGATCCCTTGTGGAAACTGCCTAGGGAGCTGGAGCTCAATCCCCGCCTAAAGGAAAAAAGGCGGGCACTAGGACCCTGTGGAAGGCTGGGAAGCGCAGGACAAGCCGCGGCTTGTTTTTTCGGCCACCTCTGCCTCAGCACACGCAGTGGAGCCGCTGCACCAGGCTCAATCAGGGCCATGCCTAGCTGCATCTCAGCCCCTCAGCGGCCTATCTGGAGCTGTGCCTCACCGGAAGCCTGGCCAGTACTCCGAGGCACAACGGGTGGCGGAGGGCAGAGAGGAGCTACCCCTCCGGCCGAAGCCAACAAGCCCACAGAGGACCCATGAGTCAGGGCTATCGCCTGTCCCTCCCCCTCCCTCCCCCCCCCTCTCAGACCGCACAAACGGGGAGTCAGGGGATCAGGAGCGCCCGCCAATTCACCGCCCATCCCCCCACTCGCGCACCAGCACTCGGGCGGGAAGCCCCACCTGGATCGCCTCACCCCTCCCCCACTAGTCGGAGGCTCGGAGGGGGACCACAACCAGGCCCTCAGAGTACCCTCAGCCCAGCAAAATGGCTACCCGCCGCAAATCAGCAGCGGTGAGAACAAGAAACCAGGAGGCAGCAAGAGCAGGGAGTCCCGGCCCCCCTGCCCTCCAGCCACCTCAGAATCTGCAGCAGGATCAGGCCTCACAACAGGCACCAGATCCTCATATGCAGGTCCTACTGCAGATCTTGTCAGAACTCAAGCGGAAGAGGTCCCCATTACCTGACAGGGGCCCTACTACTTTCAAGGGCTCTTCTAAGGGAGCAGGTAAAGGCAAGCAGCCGAAGAGAGCCCGCAGGACTGCGGACCTGCTGGATTCCCCGTGGGGCTCTGATTCAGACCTAGAAGACCTGCTCTCTATGCAGTCTTCAGAGGATGAGGGCGAGGAGAGAAAAAGAACAACCTTCGATACTGTTGACCACTCACTCTTGCTGGATTCCCTTCACTCCCTTGGCTTTTGTGGCTCTGTCCATAACTGGTTCTCCTCCTACCTCTCTGACCGCTCCTTTAATGTGTCTCTCTCCAACTCCGCCTCCTCCTCCTTCCCCCTCTCAGTTGGTGTTCCTCAAGGCTCTGTTCTTGGCCCTCTCCTCTTCTCGATCTATACCTCATCCTTAGGCAAACTCATTGCCTCCCATGGCTTCCAATACCACCTCTATGCTGATGACACTCAACTCTATCTCTCTACTCCCTCTCTCTCTCCCTCTGTTCAAGCTCGTCTCATCAACTGTCTCTCTGACATCTCTACCTGGATGTCTCAACGTCAACTCAAACTCAACATGGCTAAAACTGAACTCCTTATCTTCCCCCCTCATCCTTCCTCTCCTTCCTCACTGTCAATAACTATTGATGGAGTCACCATCCTGCCTGTCCCCCAAGCCCGTAGCCTAGGCTTCATCTTTGACTCAGCCCTTTCTTTTAAACCCTACATTGACTCTGTTGCTAAATCCTGTCGCTTCTCCCTCCATAACATTGCTAAGATTCGCCCTTTTCTCTCTGTCTCGTCTGCCAAAACTCTTGTTCATGCTCTGGTCATCTCTCGCCTCGATTACTGTAACCTCCTTCTCACTGGCCTTCCCCGGTCTCACCTTTCTCCCCTCATCTCTGTCCAAAACTCTGCTGCCAGGGTCATCTACCTCGCCAGTCGCTTCGACCATGTGCAGCCCCTCCTCTCTTCGCTTCACTGGCTTCCCCTTCCTGAACGAATCCTGCACAAGCTCCTAGTCTTCACCTATAAAGCTCTTCACAACCTTGCTCCCCCCTACCTCTCTGCACTTATCGCCCTCCATACTCCAGCCCGTGCACTTCGCTCCTCCTCTGTCCCTTCTCTCACCCTTCCACGCCTTCCCTGCTCCCCTAAGCGCCTTCGTCCCTTCTCACTTGCTGCCCCCCATGCCTGGAACTCCCTCCCTGTCCACATCCGCCTTGCCCCCTCCCTTCATACCTTCAAATCTCTCCTTAAAACTCACCTCTTTCGCTCTGCTCTGTCTGACTCTTTATCCTGCTGAGCCACTATTCCTATACCTACGATCGGTTTACCCTTATCCTTGCAACATGGACCTGCCTGCTGTCATTCTCATCGTAACCAAGCCAAGTACGTGCACTTGAGACCTCGCATCTTCATGAATGTTAGACCCCTTGTCTCTCCCTCTGTTCCCCTTCCTAAGTCTCTCCCCCAGCTCCTGTCTCTCAGATTGTAAGCCCTAGGGGCAGGGACCGTGTCTATTTTATTACTTTGTTAAAGTGCCAGGTACACTGCTGGCGCTATATAAATGTTTGTTAATAATAATAATAATAACAAGGAGAGGTAATGAGCAAGCCTCACAACAGTCTAGCGAGGAGGAGGGTGAACTGACAGAGCAAGGCTCCAATCTGGAGAGCGAAGGGAGGCGATCAGGGAAAGGAGACCCAGAGGATCTGGAGCTAGACCCCTCCACTGATCCAGACAGACAATTCCCCGCTAAGTACAGGGAGAAAATTTACCAGCTGGTGATCAAAACACTTCACCTTAAAGAAAAAAAGGAGACGGGGGCTTCCTCGGGTTCATCAGAGGATGAGGAGGATGAGGAAACGGAGTGCCTACCTAAAGCCAGAGACAGGGACAGAGGTATGCTACTCGACAAGGCATACGAACAAATAATCAGAAAAGAGTGGAAACAGCCTAACAAGGCGGCAAGACTGTCCCAGCCACAGCTGGCTCTGTATGCTATTTCCAAGGCAAAGAGTGAACTCCTGGCTGCTCCCAAGGTCGACGCAGCAGCGGCGTCATTGGCCAGAAATTCCATCTTTCCCACAGAAGGGGTATGTTACCCGTGTGACCCTACAGACAAGGGCATAGAGTGTTACCTCAGGAGAAATTATGAGGAGATATCGACGGTAGTAAAGATGGCAACCATGACTTCATACTTCTCCTGAGCCCTAATGTCGTGGATCAGGAGAGCAGGGGACCCCAAAGTATCCCAGAAGATGACGAGGGTACTATCCACAAGAATTCAGTTAGCCTATGCATTTATAACTGACTCATCAACCGACATCCTGCGATGGGCGGCAAAGCCTAACGTGTCTAATGTGGGACTCGCCATAGACTGTGGCTTAGATCGTGGAAGGGGGATAATACTTCAAAGAATTCCTTGATCGGCGCACCTTTCCAGGGCAGGAAGCTCTTCGGGGTCTGCCTCGATAAGGTGCTGGTGGACACAACAGATAAGTCAAAGAAACACACGCTGCAATCGGTAGGGGGGTGTCAAAGACATAATTTTCGTCCCTTCTCAACAGCCTTCGCACCACTGCTCGGAAACAGGAGACCCTTTTTCCCTCATCAAGGAAACCAGCAGCAATACAGGTCAAGATGGCAGAAACAGAAGGCTAATGACTCCAGACCGAAGCAGAGACGAGCTTCCCGCCCCAAGCCCAACGCCTGACTATGCATACATCGATCAGCCTGTCCCGAAGCGTCTAGGAGGTAGGCTACAAAGGTTCGCGGCAAAATGGAAGGTCGCTACCTCAGACGCATGGGTGACTCGCACGATACAGCAGGGATACTCCAAAGAGTTCCGGGCATCACCCCGACACTGCTTTTGCATCTCACAGGTCGCAAAGGATCCGTCAAAGAAATCAGCTATGAGGGCAGAGATTATCAGACTCCAAGACATCGGAGCCATAGAGGCCATACCCCTCCAAGAACAGGGCAGGGGGCAATACTCAGTTCTGTTCCTGGTGCCGAAGAGGTCGGAGGAATGGAGAGCGGTACTGGACCTCAAGCAACTAAACCGAGTAGTCAACGTACAGCGCTTCAAAATGGAAACGTGGCAATCCATTAGACTGTCGGTCTCGCAAGGAGAGTGGCTAACGTCTTTAGACTTGAAGGAGGCTTACCTCCACATACCGATTCTGCCCCAACACCGGCAGTGGCTCAGGTTCTACTATGCCAAAAAACATTGGCAATATGCAGCACTCCCATTTGGTCTGGCGACATCACCAAGGACTTTTACCAAGGTGCTAGTCACTCTAATTGCGAATCTGAGAAAGGAGGGCATGAAGCTCCACCCGTACCTGTGCGATATCCTGATCAGAGCCCCCTCTCTGGAGCGGGCTCGAATCGATTCTCAAAGGACCATCAACTATCTGCAGGAGTTGGGGTTCATAGTCAATTTCCAGAAAAGACATCTGAAACCATCACAAAATCTCAAGCACCTAGGGGTGGTATTGAACACCAAAGACAACAAGCTGTTTTTAGCAGAGCACAGGAGGAAGAGTCTCTCCCTACTGATTTCTCAGGTAACATCGGTTCAGAAGGCACGGCTGAAGACTCTAGCCAGCCTCCTGGGCGCCATGACATCATGCTTGGGGATAGTACAGTGGGTCTGATTCCATGCAAGACCACTGCAACGGTTTCTCCGACCCTGGCAGGAGACACTGACACGGGGGTACAACCCCTGGATAAGCATCCCAGAGACCATCAAGAGGTCATGCGCTTGGTGGACTCTCCCTCACAGGTTCACGACGGGGGTGCCATTGACAGAACCAGTCTTCACAACGATAACGACAGATGCCAGTCTCTATGGATGGGGAGCTCACACACAGGGCTTCACGGCTCAAGGGCGGTGGAGCCCGTGGGAACGCAAAAATCATATCAATTGACTAGAGCTGAGAGCCGTATACCTAGCCCTTCAAAAACTTGTTCCACACATCAGAGGCAGAGGCCTGTTGGTTTACATAGACAACACAGTGACCAAAGCCTACGTAAACCACCAAGGTGGCTCCAGGTCAGAGTCACTGAATCTAATTGCGACCATCCTGATCAGCTGGGCAGAGAGCAACCTGTCATCGCTCCGGGCCATACACATCAAGGGCCTGGAAAACACCCAGGCCGACTGGCTGAGCAGAGTAGCTTTGGACCAAGCGGAGCGGTCTCTACACGACACAGCCTTCCGACACATAACTCAAAGGTGGGGAATACCCACAGTGGATCTTTTCGTATCCTCGAGCAACACAAAGACCCTAAAGTTCTTCTCTCGACACCCTTACAAGGAGGCCATTGGATTCGACGTGCTCAACAACCCATGCCCTCAGGAACCTCCTGTATGCCTTCCCCCACCACCACTGATAGAGAGAATCAGGACAGAATCAGGACAGAACAGGCAACGATCATTCTGGTGGCTCCCTTTTGGCCCAGGAGACCGTGGTTCGCGGACTTGCAAGAGCTCAGCCAAGAGCCTCCACTCAGTCTCCCGAACTTTCCCAATCTGCTGACACAGGGTCCGGTAACACACAACTGTCTGGAAAAACTCAGACTGACAGCTTGGAGATTGAGCGCAGGGAGCTAAAGAAGTTAGGTTATTCCGACCAAGTCTTGGAGACCATGCTGCAGTCCAGATGCCCTGCCACCAGGCACATATATCAGAGCACTTGGGCTTCTTTTGCACACTGGTGCAAGTCTAGGACTATTAGACCTGATAGGGCCTCAGTTAAGGAGGTTTTAGATTTTTTGCAGGAGGGATTGAGTAGGGGCCTGAAACCCAACACCTTACAGAGACAGGTAGCAACTCTGAGCAGTGTATTGGGGTCTATCAAGGGCAATAGAGTATCCAGACACCCTCATATTAGCAGATTTTTGAGAGCTGCTAGACTCCTGTCCCCTCCGGTAACACAGGTTCCCTTCTTGGAACTTGTCGCTCCTCCTTAGAGCTTTGACGAAGGTTGCTTTTGAACCCCTTACGGAGGCGTCATTGTACTACCTATCATTGAAGGTTGCCTTCTTAGTAGGTATTACTTTGGCCAGGCGAGTCTCAGAGCTGGAGGCTTTGTCTATCGACCCTTCTTTTTGTATTTTCAGGGAGGCCACGGTAACGCTTAGACTGGACCCTGCATTCATTCCTAAAGTCATTTCCAGATTCCACAGAGAACAGGAGGTTATCTTATCTTTTTTCTGTCCCAAGCCTTCTCATCCTCAGAAAAGTCTTTGGCACACCCTGGACATCCGAAGGGCACTTAAGATATACATTGACCGTTCGGAACGTTTTCGTAAGTCGTCAGCCTTATTTGTAGCCTATAGTCCACAGAGAAGGGGTAAGAAAGCTTCTAAGGCCCTCATTGCAAAGTGGATGACTCTTTGTATAGTGGAAGCCTACAGAGCTCAGGGCAGGATTCCTCCTTCTGGGGTGTTTGCTCACTCCCTCAGAGGGGCAGCCACCTCACAAGCTTTTAATAATGCTGCTTCGTATGAGGAGATATGTCGCGCTGCGACATGGTCCTGGTTACATTTGTTTATTAATCATTACAAGATCCCTCTGCAGGAATTAGCTGACGCAGCCTTCGGGAGGAGAGTCTTACAGGTGGTTCTCTAGGATTCTAACGTTTATCCTGGAGAGCTTGCTTGCATTGTCAGGATTATTCTCACTCTTTCCTCCCTCTTGAACACGGGGTACTGCTTTGGTACGTCCCTACTGTCCTGACTGGACGGCCAGGAGGATCCCCGGGAGAAAGGAAAATTGGACACTTACCTCTGAATTTTCCTTCTCCGGGGATCCTCCTGGACGGCCAGTCCCACCTCTGAGTGAGTTTAATCTCCATGGTGGTCGTGCTGTCAGAGTTAATTCTCAATCTGTCTTTTTATACTTCACAGCTATCCGTTGATAGCTGGGGGTTATTCACAGCTCAGGTTTGTTATCGGCCCAGAGTTCTGGGTTTAGTTTTTGTTACAATGGAGTTTTTTAGTTCAGAGTTAGAGGTCTTAGATGACTGAAGGGCTATTCATGGCTGGAGAGCGGAGGTAGATCCCTCTGAGCATGCTCTTCAAAACTTGGTTTGTCTGCCTCCTACTGGTAGCTGGCGGGATCTACCCTACTTTCCTGACTGGTCGTCCAGGAGGATCCCCGTAGAAGGAAAATTCAGAGGTAAGTGTCCAATTTTCCTGTCTCACATTTTGTGAACAGGAAGTTCCTTTTCATCCTGCCCCACCTTTACATGCAGCGGTGCCTGCAATCCACTTCTCTGTAAATGACCAGGTTTAAGTTAATAAAAGAGAGATTTGAAAGGCCACCCTATGTATGCCTATGAATTATGACAGCTTCATTTTTCTAAAGCAATAGGTGTTCTTTTAACAACGTGTTTATACTAGCAAAATTAACAGATAGCAAAAGGAGCATTCTGAATTAGGTTGTCTTTAACAAAAAACTGATTGTTTCTTCCTCTTCTCATGCTAGGCGAGTAGCTTGTATTGCCATGGAGAAGACCAAACAGGAGCAGCAGGCTAGCTGTACTTGGTTTGGGAAGAAAAAGAAGCAGTACAAAGACAAATACTTAGCAAAGCACAATGCAGGTATGAAGTGCAAATATCTTTGAGACTGTTAAAAATTGCTTTCCATCTCAAGGCTCCTATTTTGTAGCCAGCTAGCACTAGTGCATTATAAAGGAAGAACTAAGTAAGCCTGCAAGTATAATGTTGCTACATTTATTCCCTATCCTAGTAGTTAGCCTCATTGACAAAGTTCAGAATTTAAGTGCAAGTGTTCTGCAAAACAAGATAAACACATCATATATATGTCCAAAAGTAGTTTCAGGATTTTAATAAACTGTATATAAAGAGGACATAACTCTAGAAGAATATGCAAAGTATTTCATGGCATACTATACTTCCTGTCTATGGGGTATTCTGCTGCAGCAGCCAGGCACAGAGGTGAATTTTATCCACTAAAAGCTATATAAATCAAAACTTGTTTGCAAAAGGACATTTTTCATGAAGTTTTAGAGCAGAGACAAATGTATAGGACATTATCCCAGATCATATCTGACCCGATGCATGAGGTGGGGCACTCGTTGGATATGATGTTTTGCACTGGCCTGGAGACAGAGGTTCCAATTATTGCGGGTGTGGTTATAACACATTTGTCATGGTCGGACCATTACCTTTTGAAGGCTATGATCCTTGCCCTCCTATGCCCCCATCAGGGTGGTGGACCAGTTAGGTTGGTCCACCCCTGGAAACTTATGGATTTCTAGAACTCTCTGGGGTACACACTCACTGACCTTGATGGCTACTTCGTTGATGACCTGGTCGTTCTATGGAATGACATCTTGACCCAGGGCCATTGACACGGTTGCATCCAGGCATCCGCTTCAATGACAGCATAGCCTGAGGTGGTTGAAGCGGGAGGGTAGAACACAGGTGGCACTTGACTCACACTGAAGCCAACCAATTGTAGTATAGATCATTTTTAAAGGACTATGCTATTGCTGTGATGACAGCAAAGAAAGCTTTCTTGTTTGCTATCATAATATCTGCAAAGTTTTGTCCTGCAGAGTTTTTTCAGGTGGTGAATGGCCCGGTTAATCTGGTTTGACTTTGCCATGACCCTGAGTCATCTATTGCCCTCTGTGACATTTTTATTAATCACTTTGCAGATCAGATCACTCGTACTCACCACAACTTGGGTGCTGCTACTTCGATTGCAGAGTCAGAGTTTCAGGCTGTGGAAGCTCAGTCTTGTCCCATTTGATTGGATCAGTTTCAATTAGTGTCATCCACCAATGCGGGGGATATGTTTGGAGCCGTGCAGGCAACCATTTGTGAATTAGATCCTTGTCCGTCCTGGCTGATGAAGCCAGCTGGGAAACAGTAGGGCCTTTGCTGGCTGAGGTGGTTAATGCCTCCCTTTGGGAGGGTAGGTTGTCAGACACCCTTAAAGTTGTGGTGGTCCAGCCCTTGTTTAAGAAACCATCTTTGGATGCTGACTCCCCAGCCAGTTATCGCCCTGTCACCTTCCCTTCCCTTTCTAGTTACCTTCCCTTTCTAGGAAAGGCTGTTGAACAGGTGGGTGCCCGGCAGCTTCAGGCTCATCTCGATGCTTTTGGATCCCTGGATCCATTTCAGTCAGGTTTTCATCCAGGGTGTAGCACAGAGACTGCACTTGTGACCTTGATCAATGATCTATGCCTGGAGAGTGACAGAAGGAATTGTGCCCTGTTGATCATGTTAGATCTTTCAGCGGCTTTTGATACAGTTGATCATGAGGTGGTGTTGGCATGTCTGCGGGACCTGGGAGGTGTGCACACGACTGCTCTTGAGTGGTTCCGTTCGTGATGGGAGATTGCTTATTGTCCTGTCGGGACGTTCCGCAAGGTTCTGTTTTGTCTCCCCGTTGTTCAGTGTGTATCTGAAGCTGTTGGGTGAGATCATCCAGAGATTTGGAGTGAGGTACTATCAGTATTCTGATGACACCCTGCTCTGCCTCTCTTTTTCATCTGACCCAGGTCTGCAGTCTTGGTGCTTTCCCAGTGCTGGCTGCTGTTGGGGACTGGATGGAGGTGAGCCGATAGAAGTTGAATCCAAACAAGACTGAAGTGATGATGGCTGGCCGATCATGTGACTTGCAGGGGATTAGACCTCTGTTATTGGTGGGCTTTGTCCTCCTCTAGTTGCTGAAGTTCACAGCCTTGGTGTGCTTCTGGACTCTCTGCTGCACCTGGATTGTCAGGTTGCGGTGGTGGCCAGGAGCACATTTCATCAATTACATCTGGTGAGAAGGCTGTGGCCTTTTCTTTCTGTCTCCGATCTGTCCACAGTCATCCATGCTTTCATTACCTCAAGGCTAGACTACTGCAATGCACTCTTCGTGGGGCTGCCCTTGGTGACTGTTCGGAAGCTGCAGCTGGTGCAGAATACGACAGCCCAGCTCCTTTCTGGGATGGGTCACCGTGAGCACGTTACACCTGTGCTCCATAATCTACACTGGGTTCTTATAGCTTTCCTGGCACAATTCAAGGTGCTGGACTTGACCTTTAAAGCCCGAAACGGCTGCGTGCACCACTGACCAGTTTTCTCTGCACAACAAGGGCCCACAGAGAGACATTCTCGGTTCCCACCCTCGTACTTTGGAAACCCCTTCCCCTGGAGGTCTGCCAGAGCTTGAGCATATTCTGGAGGTGGTGTAAAACATTTTGGTTTGGTAGAGCTTTTGGCAGGCAGGGATAGAGGTTGGGGACGATTTTATGCAGGGGTTAGTATATTTTATATTTTTACTATTTTGTGTTCTGCTTTTGTAAACTGCCCTGAGTCTTCGGGGAAGGGCGGAACATAAATTTTAATTAAATGAATGAATAAATAAATAAAATTATGAAGTTAAAATTCCTTATGCATGAACAAGGAAAATAAGATATAATTTCTGTTCCTCAGAAGCTAGGCTATACAGCAGATTCCTTTTATATAGCAATACATTTTATTGAAGCTGGTAACACATTGTGGTACTCTGTCAGCAGAACAGTTAAGATTTTTATCAAAGCTCAATAGGTAATCACCCAACAGTATAAAGGAAGTGAATGCAGCCACACGAGCCAGGAGGGCCCAATCCCCCATGCGACCTGTGGTGGGCAATTGTAGCCACCACTCTGCTGGGCTGGTGCAGTGAGCAGGGCAGATGGTTAATCCCCTGCTCCCTCCCGTTGAGGGACCCAGGGTGGGCCAAGGTGGTGGCCACACATGCGGGCACCCATCTCTGACCCACCCAGTCTCCCCCACCCCACCCGTCCATGACGTGCCCGTGTGGGAATGGAGATAGCGCCTGCCAATCAAAACCCTACCTTGCCGCAGGATGGAGCAGATGAGGACTGGGCCCACGAGTGGTGGCATGCTACTGTGCAGTGGGTAGTCTTACCCTACTTTGGGTAAGGCTACTATGCACTGCATCCCCAGCCTTTTTCCGAGCATGCAGGGTATAGCAGCCAACTGCCTGCCCTGCAGTGGGGTGAACCTGTGGCAGCCACTGGACACATGATGCACTGCATCACGTGGCAACAGTGACCGATGTGGGATAAGGCTGCCCAAAACACAGTAGGTATGTCATGTGGCTGTACCCAGTGTCTTGTATGTTGTGTTAATGGTAGCTGTTCTCTGGTGTCTGAAACAGGAACTAACCCAGGAGAATGAAAATGAAAGATCTTTTCAAAATATTAATTTCAGTGTAATGTCAATTGCCATGTTTAGTACAACTAAAATTCCTTCCTTTCCTCAGTTGTCTTTCTCACCCATAATTCCTCCATCAGTGCCTACCTAATGTAGATCATATTGTACTAATAACTAATAAGATATTGCTCATTATTCCAAAAGGCCTGTTAACCCTACAACTGCACCGAATAAGCCATCTGAGTACTCGGCTCAAGTTCTGAAGTTCCAAGTATCCAGTTATGGTACTCAGTGAAACTTCAGAACTTTATCCAAGGACCCAGAACTTGGTACTCGAAACTCTGGACCTCAGAAATCCCCGAAACTCAGAACTTTGGAACTCTTTCCTTTAATGATTTTAAAATGCACCCACTTAAAAAAATTAAGACAAACCCAAACAGTGCAACTGCATGCAAGAAGCCAAAAAAAATCACAGTATGACCCACCACCAGCAGTGCACCCATTTTAAAATCATTATGCCAAGCAAGCAGTGCCCAGAAAAGCAGGCTAGCAAAAGTGGGACAGTTGCTCAAGGAAACAAATCCACAAAAGTGCGACTGTGGGCAGAAATTAAAAAAAACAAAACAGGCCAGCAGACATAATAACAACACCCACAAGAAAGAAACCACACACCATATTATTTTAACCAGAAAGAAAGTATATCCCCCTGTGCCCCAGTGGTCAGTCAAATCTTGACAAAGTTGAACCCACAGACACAGTACAGTCACAGTGCCCACAACAGTGATCCCTCTATGGCCCCTAAGGTGCTGCCAACTTGCCAACAGGCAGTGCAAGCAGCAGCAGCACCCAAACTTTAGGTATATTTGGCACTGGTGGCAACTCCCAGCATTGCCCCTAGTATATGGACAGCCCAAGCCAGGGGAAGTGGAGCAAGGCAAAGATCCCTCTGGCCACCATGGTGCCAAGCAACAGGCAGTGCAGTGGCACCCACTTATTTTTTAAAAAGGCATGACATTGGTGTGGCATTGGTAACTTTGGACAGCCCAGGCCAGGGAAGTGGAGCAAGGCAAAGATCCCTCTGGCCTCCGTGGTGCAAAGCAGCAGGAAGCAACAGTGTGGCACCCACCTATTTTTTTTGTTTAAAATCATGCCATGGTGGAAACAACTAACCTCCATCTGCCAGCATTGTCCCTATGGACAGGACAGGACAGGACAGTCACACACACCCCACCCCCAAGCCAACTATTTACAGATCAGCAGGGTGGCACACAGCCAAATTCAGTAGAGACTGGGAAATATTTTGCCATAGCCAGCCAATCAAAACTTGCCATCTGGCTTATCCAGCACTCAACTGTCCCCTCCCATACCCCCCTCCTGCCAAATATGGCACAAGGTTTCGTTTCCTAGCACAGAGAGGCTTGGGTGTCAAACGTCTAGATCACTCCAGTCACAGGCGCAATGGCACCAACACTCGATGAAGACTTTCCAAGTTTTCTGTGGACCAGTCTTGGTACTTGGAACTTCGGACTTAGGATATTCGAACCAAGGACCGGAATCCCCAGTGGATTCCGAAGTTTTCCGAGAACTGAGTTTCTGCTCTAGTTAACGCTAAATCTAATAATTAAACGTGGGAGATACAGATTGAAAGTTTTAACTTCTTTTTGTTGGTTACTTTTTAATGTCTCAGTATTTGCATTCACTTAAAATGATGGTGCAATCATTTTACTAATTTTTATACATATATACAGGGAAGTACTTTGAAAGCTAAAACACTTCAATCCTAACCTGAAATACCCATGCTATACCATCTCATCAGGGAATTCTGGGACCGATCCTAGACCACCATGCGCATATGTGCTGACCAGCTCTGGGCCTAAGAGTGAAAGAGCGGGCAAAGTGGCTCGCTGTCATGTTTATTAAAACCCTCTGTCTTGTGGGTGAATATGTTTGAATCCTACTGTTCTTGTAAGACTTGGGACTCAAATGAAATCATCATCCTGTGAGATTTCTGTCATCAAATTATGGAAATTTGGCAAGATCATATCTCTTCGTTTTGTTTTATAAATGTCCACCTTTAGGTGTCAATACACAGGCAAATGGCTGTGTTGGCAAAAATTTCAACAGTATGTACACTAGAATCTGAAAGTAGTCCTTTCTTGTTCACGATCTTACTATGAACCAAAACCAATACTGGCTGAGATCTGACAAATGAAACCCAACCTGTTTGAATAAAGGTGTTCATGTTTTATCTGTAATGTTGTGGCATAAGGTGTTACTATAACAGTGTATGTGTATATATATATATATATATATATATATATATATATATATATATATATATATATATAAAGTGTGTGTGTGTGTGTGTGTTATAAAAGGAAAGACCAAATTGTGACCTCTGACANTCATGTTTTATCTGTAATGTTGTGGCATAAGGTGTATATATATATGTGTATGTATATATATATATATATATATATATATATATATATATATATATATATATATATATATAAATGTAAAAATGGCCAGTCGATTATAAAAGGAAAGACCAAATTGTGACCTCTGACAAGTATGTGCATGTCAGATTGATTTTAGAATGACTTGCACATTAAGCATCAGATGGTAGAATTTGTTATTCTTTCTAGAAAATATATTCACAGACATATTTTAGCATTAAATATTTTAGCCAATAAACTCATTCTGGGTATTTTCCCATGGTGCTGCTTATCACTAGGAATAGGATGCTTATTAGATAAATGGTAAAACAACCATGCAGCTTGGTTTTCCAAACATTTTAACAAAATTGCTTGGGGGGGGTGTATATAATTTTGCTGGAATGTCAGTGAACCATGTTACCTGATTGGTTTGCACATCAGACAGTTTCTAAAGCCATTGAGGAGGAAGTGTAATGAATTCTGATAGCCAATATTTCCCTCTTTTATCCCAAAGATTATCACAGACTTATTTTTAGCCTAATGAATTTTCAAGTCCTAATCCAAGACCTCAAAAAATTTACATGTCAGATATTTCCAAAGTCTGTTTCAACCAGACCCCACCATAAACTTGAACTGAATGCCTTTATTAGATTCTCATTTTAAGTAAGTTGTAAAGAGATGCTGCCATGACACTTAATGTTTTTAATCTTTCTACAGAAATGTTATTACAGACCTTCTTAAAATACCATTCCTCAGACATATTAATTATGCTTCATTTTATGCAAAACAAATAGTGACTACTGCCAAGCTTTATACAATGTGTTTATCATTTCTTAATGTGATTTCTTTGCCTTGTCTTTAGAATATTGCATGGTAAAGTTTATTTTGTGCATATACTTTTTATTTTACTAATATATTACAAGCCATATCTCAATGACCCCTGTACATTTTTCATGCTGTCTTACTCCCAATGGCCTCTGTGCATGTAAGTAACCTGTCAAGTGACAATGCCTCTTTATTTGCTTCTTACTGTTTCCTTTCGATAACTCCTTTTCTTTATTAGCTAGTAGTATAGAAACATTAAAAGTTCAGTCTTTAAATGTGTCCATGTATTCCTCGTACCTTGTGTACAAAAAACCATTTTTCATTTGTGTTTTAAAACCCTGCAGTCATTAGGTGATACCATTTAGACCAAGGCGGGTCTTTTTTTATGCTCATTTGTGATTGACACTAAAGAGCGCCATTTCTATGTATGAATGTTTGAGTTCTTATCTGATCTAACATCCTCTGTTCAAGAAAATAAAAGATAGATTGTTTTTTCATAAGAGTAGAAAAAAGTTATTTGGGATTCTAAATAATAGGTGGCAGAGCTACCTATGTAACCCAAGTTAGATATGCAGCTATGTAAAATAAAACTCTTTAATATGAAGATGCAGCTGGGACACTGGAGGATTTCCTATTTGTAGGTTCATGCAGTGAAGCAAACTATAGCCAGATCCTTCTTCCAAAAGCATATCTTAATATTTGGACAAATGTTTAGAGAGGTGTATTACTTCAAATAGTCTTATTTCAAAGAGTCTATCTGAAAGTATCCTGAATTCAAACAAGTTTGAATGCAAATAACTATTTGCATAAGCTAAGGGCTTCTAAATATATACACTATTACAATGCAATAAACATGCCAAAGGAGTGATGTATTATTTTTTCTATGGAGAAAATTTAAAACAATACTGTTATAATAAGTCAAATAAAGCCATGACATACTTGGTTTCTTTCCCTTTCTTATTTTTGAGAGTGACAGATTTATAATGCTGGTTATATTTATTAGAAAAGTTCTCCCCCTTAGGTGGTTGCTTATTACCACAATATATATCTCTAAAGTGAAGCTACCTTCTTTATAGGTGGTCTTATTCCTTCAGTAAAATTGATTATTACTTTTTTTTTAAAAACAAAGAAACCCCCCCACAAATATACTGTTGTTGGGCACAATGAAAACTTTACTAAAATTAGATTTTGAAAAAACTGTGCCTCTGTAGTGAAGGCTCTTTAATATGAAATTATCATTACTTTTTTTGTAAATCTTCATTCACTGTCAAAAGTTTGAAAAGTGTGTGACTAAAAGTAGCATGTGTGTGTGAAGAGAACTCTACTTACAAATAACCTGGTAGCTATTTAAGGAGAGAGAGCACAAAATAGTGACTCCAACCTATTTTGATGTAATTCTCATATTTTTTTATTAAAACATGATTTCTAAAAGTAACTTCTACCTTTTCTGTAACTAGATGTTCTCATATTGTATTTGTTAGTCACTGTCTGTAGACATTTAGATACTGCTAATTTTCTAAGAATCCAAAAATGTTGTTAGAATGTTGATGCTAATTTTTATAATCTACTGAATAGTGCATGATCAAACATGCAGGATTTTCTGAGCCTCAGGTTCTTAAGCATGTGATATGAAACAGCTTTAAAAGCTTAGTCCATCTTTTTGTGTATTGAAATATAAATATTTTTACTAAAATTACGATAATAAAATGGTTAATTTAAAAATTATCTTTCTTGAAAAGAAATATGGCTTTTGAATGCCATTTCATTAAAATTATAAATCAGTTTGATTCCATGTACCTTTTTTCTCTTATCTTTGTGTGTTTGGTTCTTTTTTAGTGTTTGATCAATTAGATCTTGTCACGTATGAAGAAGTAGTAAAACTGCCAGCTTTCAAAAGGAAAACACTAGTCTTATTAGGTAATTGTTTTGAGTATTTTGTTCTAAACATAACAGTAACTTTAATAACATACTTAAATCTCCCAATTGTGGTGAATTTAAATTTCTGTTTTGTGAAACAGGAGCACATGGCGTTGGAAGAAGACACATAAAAAACACGCTTATCACAAAACACCCAGACAGATTTGCATACCCTATTCCACGTAAGTAACAATGATAAATGCAGGACATAATTAATTATATATACTTACTACTGATCATATGATGATGTACCCAAGTGATTGCAACATAACTACAGTGTAACTTATTGGAGTCTTAATGTATGTGAAGATCAGTTGACTCATAATACTAGTGTGTGGGTTTGGTATCTATGTGATATGGAAAAGTTGTCATGAATTTCTGCCATAGAGAGAGAGAGTCTTAAACTTTGAACACGTTAACATTACTTGCAGAAAACTTTTTTCAAGAAGTCTTTGGGTGATTTCAGACGTTATGGCCGGGCGCTTTCACCACGGGCCGTGGGGTGGTTTGGACCACGGTGAAGGGGGGAGCCAACAGACGTTCCCCCTCTTCGCCCCCGGCCGTGGGGACCGCCGAATCACGGCCCGTGGTCAAAGCACCCGGCCGTAACGTCTAAAGGGGCACCCCCCCTCCTGGAGGGGGCAGGGCCGTGCAACGCAGCGTGCAGCTGCACAGCCCCGCCCCCTGTGCTCCCCGGCCACCTGCCCTCCCCGAGACAGGCAGCCGCAGCGGCCTACGCAGCCACTGCCGCCACCCACCGCCAGGACCCCGGAACGCAGTGGAGGTAAGGTAACAGACGTTATTTTTTCTTCACCGCGTTCCGGATTCCCCGTAACCACGCTTCGTTCGCCACCGTGGTGGGGGAGAACAAAGCGTGGTTAGATTCACCGCGGGCGGGTGGTTGACTAAGGTGAACATCTGGATGCGCGCAAACAGACGTTCACCTCCATTCACCACCCCCCACGGTTGACTGAGGCTGTCTGTGGTGATTTCAGACAAACGTAACGTCTGAAATCACCCTTTGTTCATTTCCTCCAAAATGTTTTGTATTAAAGTTACACATTACTTCATTAGCATTATTTCTTAAGAGGTTAATCTTATGTTTGTGGTTTAACAAAAGCAAGAAAATGCCCTGAAATCACAAAAATATTAATAATTAGTATGACAAAACGTATCATCTGAATCGGTATGAAACAGTTATAAATGAACCTTATTTTAATAGTTTACATTTATTTCAGTAGTTAACATTTATTTCCATACATCAACAACTGATCAATACCTACAATAATTATAGGTTTCCAGAGATCAGAATAAGGGCAAAATGCAGTTCAGTTTTCATTTTGTATGAGAACCATTTGCAGAATACTGACACCTATCATTTTCTTCCACATCATTGTGCCTGTGGATCCCAACACTGGGGGTTCCATGCCCTGCCACACTATTCACAGAACTTCTTTTCAGATTAGCAAACTGTTAAATTGCACAAAATTAATTCCTGAACTCCATTCTGTAAACTAGAGGAATGAATGCTGCTGCCCTGTCCTTAGCCATCCCACTTCATTTGCTGCAAGTCTGCAAGCCCAAGGAAAATATTCAGATTCATCAGGAAAGTGTTCGCAGGGGGAGTTATGTGGTCATGCGACTGCATAGGACGTGAGTGGCCGGAGCTCCGTCCCACCCACACCAAAACAGCAGCCAAAAATGCCTTTTGCTGGACACCTGAACCCACAAAACATCACCCCACATCCTGGGGAATGGGAAGGAGCAAAAATAAAGTGTCTGGAGGTTCAATAACCAACTTTTATCACCTGCGGAGATCCAAGGCTACCTCCGACGCTGCAGAGGAGAAAATGGCCAACGTCATGCCTGAGACTGAGAACCTGTCCCAGGAGGAGCCATTGCAAATCCTCAGTATATTAAAAGACATTCAGGGAAACCTGAGGCACAACAAGAAGGGAATTTTAAAACTTAAATTCCTCCATGGTGTTCGATAAAGTAAGTCAAAGAGTGGAAGCTCTTGAAAAAAAGGTCAGCGATCAGGAGGATGGGGGTGGGAGGGTGAGAAAGATAAGAGAATTGGGCAGCTTGAGAGTTCTGTGAGTCAGCTTCATAGAAAGATTGAGGATCTTGAAAATTGCTCTGGCTACAACAACCTCCGTTTTATCGGAGTCCCTGAGGGCCACGAGAAAGAGGAAGCCAGCAATTTGATTTTATCAGTGCTTAGAAATGTTTTTCCTGAGACAGAGGCCTACACAATATTGAAATCGAGAGGGCTCACTGTGACTTAAGGCCTCGTCCTGTGGAAGTGGACCCTCCAAGAGTAGTAGTTATAAAGTGTTTACGCTTCCAAGAACAAGGAAGCTGTTTTAAGAGCAGCAAGGTCGCACTTTAAAATGACATGTGGCGGCAACAGGCTGTCTATATTTCCTAATTTGTCTGTAGACACAATGCAACACAGGAGAAAAAGGCAAGAATACGTACAAAAATTCCAGAGAGCGGGACTGCCAGCCCAGATCCAGTACCCTGCGTGCTTCTCCTTCATTGACAGGAGGGAAAAGACTGTATTTCAATGATGAAAGAGACTTAGAGGTTTATATGGAGAAACATCTGAGCAACATCTTGAGTGCTGGCAAGGACTCGGGAGGACCCTAAACATATCTGGTCCAGTATTCTAAAAAACTGTGTTTTTTAGGGTTTGTTATCCTCATTTCTGGAGATAGGATACAGAGGTTCTTTTTCCATTAAATAAAAATTGGCTGCTTTTATTTAAAAAAATAAAAGCAGATTGGTGCAGTAGTGGAATGGGGAACATGGTTCTAAGAATTCACGCCTCTCCATAGGTTTGGAAAGGAGCTAAGCTCCTTGGTTATATTGTCAAGTTATGGTTTTGGTTTGTTGTTTGAACCAGCAATTGGTTCTGGTCCTGTAAGACTGGTAAAAGGGAATTATGTACTAACTGAGAAAAGACAATGGTTACACAATTCCTTTTTATTTGCTCTTACTGAAGACAGAGGGTATAAGGGTATATGGGTTGGATATAAAACTTGGTGATTCAGATTTGGATATGCTATGTGTTTACCCATCATAAGTAATTTGAAGGTTGTATTCTTCAATACTTGTGGGTTGAACAACCCTATCAAGTGCAAGCGGGTCTGGAATTTTATTTTGTCCCAGGCCCCACAAATCTTCATGATTCAAGAATCCCAGTTGGTTAAAGGAGATAATTATAGATTTGCTCACCCTAGATATCAAAAAAATTTCTCCAATAACTTTTTAAAAAGAACACCAGGGTAATAGTGGGCATTGCAACAGTCCTTAATTTTAAAACCCGTCAGACTGTAAAAGATCAGGAAGGCAGATGTCTCATGGTATTGAGGGAGAAGATTTTTCCTTAAGTTGGTCTGTATGCACCAAATAAAAACCCTACAACATTTATAATAAACTCATTGGAAAAATTAGCAATGGAGGCAAAGGGACAATTCATAGTGGGAGCAGATTTAAACACTCCCCTATCTCCTCTGGATACCTCTAAGGTATCACAGCTTACTAAGAGGCAAAAGAAAGTTGGGGCAGTTATGGCCAAGAGGAGTTTAGTGAAAGCTTGGCATTTTATGCAGCCTACAGTACAGGATTTTACTTTTTTCTCCAGTGTACATGGCTCTTCATCAAAAATTGACCACTTATTAATCAGTAAGTAGTTAGCGCCCTCATGTGTTCATAGTCATATCCACATGTTAGCATTCTCAGATCACAATGCACTAGTACTAGAGCTTTCTGTCTCAGCACACACAAAAAAAGACTAGTCAGGGAAATCATTTTTAAAAGTTTTATTTAAGAAGCCAGTGGATTACTGAAGAAATACAGGAAGAGTTTGATGAGTACATCAAGACAAATGATAACTGAAGTTTCTCCATTATCAGTCTGGAAGTTTTAAGAGGCCACTTTATTCTTTGAGGGTGCACCTCAAAGAAAGAGAAACAACAGGCCGTAAGTGAGCTATATTTGAAACTTAAACGTCTGAATTAGACTAAAGAATAAGAATGCGAAAGATTTAGCAAAAGTGAAAGGCCAAATAAATTTATTGGAAGCTGAAGAGGTAGTTAAGAAGCTCAGATATACAAAAGCCTTTTACTATGAAAAAAGCGAACAAGGCTGACAAAGCCCAGGCATGGAAAATTAAGAAAGGGGGTTGGGGGGAATCATCCATTCCTTTTATTAGGCAGCAGCCAGGTGGAGAAATGCTTCCTGGGGTTTCATGAATATTACACCAAATTATTTTATTAATTATTTTATTAACAGCTCTGGCTGACGCCTTGTCCAAACAACAAATGAACAAAAAAGACATCACTCAATACATTAGGTATATCCCAGAAAAAGAAAACATAGACGTATAAAATTCGGTATCCAAATATAACATAGCATAACGTGTCTAGCCCTGGTCCCCTCATTCTAACGCAAGCAGAAACAGACTTGTAGATAACACAAGCTTGAATTTCTAAAACTATTTCATACTCTATCTACACTCAGGGTATTTTCAGATGTTACGAGATCACGGTGAACCACGGTGAATACCCATCTGTGGTCACCGTGTCCCGAACGTCTGTTTGGCGGCCGCCAGATGTTCGCCACGGTCAATACCCGCAAGGGGTCAATTTGAACCACGCTTCCCGGGCTAGCCGGGGGAATGTCCCGGGAAGCGTGGTCAAAAAGATCCCCAGCGGGGACCAAAAAAAAGTAACGTCTGGCCAGTTGCCCCGGCCCGGGATCCCCGGCAGGATCACGGGCCATGGCGCTTCCGGCCCGACGCGGCTGCCGCATTGGCCCCGCCGCCCACCCGTCTCCCCGGAGGGCGGGCGGCGGGGTGCGTGGAGGGGGCGGGGCCGTGCGGCTGCACGTTGCGCCGCGCGGCCCCGCCCCCTCCCACATTCCCCGCCGGGATCTCCCCGGCACGTCTGCTATGGCGTTACGGGGTGATCCCTGGGGGGAATGATTTCTGTGATTTCGGTACGGGGCCAAAGGGCCTCGTAACGTCTGAAATCACCCCCAGTCAGAGGGGTAGGATAATATTTAATGAAAGTTATCTTAGCGTATTTTCAGACGTTACGAGATCACGCTCAACCACGGTCAATCCCGCGGCGGGGACAAAGTGCCCTGAACGTCTGTTCAGTGGCCGCCAGATGTTCACCACAGTCAATACCCACATGGGGTCAAAATCAACCACGCTTCCGGAGCTCCCCACCGGACCATCTCCGAAAGCATGGTCAAAGAGATTCCCGACGGGAACCAACAAAAAGTAACGTCTGGCCAGCAACCACCAGCCGGAATCAAAGGAAATGATTCCCAGCCAGGGACAAAGCATGTAGCTTCGCTGCCAGGCAACGAGCAACAACACAGGCAGCAGAGGGAGATTTAAAGGGCACACAGCAGCAGGGGAATGGGATGGAGTGAAGCGGAAGGGAGAGGCGAGCGGAGGGCAAGGGAGCAAGGGAGAAGGAGGTGGAGGAGGCGGCGGTAGAGGCGCGGGCGGGGGAGGAGGCAGCCGTCCTGCACCTGGAGGCGGTGGAGGGACAGCAGCAGCAGCGCCTTCTGGGTGTTTTGACCACGGCCAGGACTGGCGATGCAGAAGGCCTCCATATCCCTGGCTGTTCAGGAGCCCCAAATAAAGAGCCCGCCATGCTCAGTCATGGACCAGGATCCTGTACCGGCCTGATTCCAGAGTGGGATTGGGAAGGGGGCGGGGCTGCGCGGCGCAACATGCAGCCGCACAGCCCCGCTCCCCCGGCCACCCGCCTTCCGGGAGATAGGCAGGCACAGCGGCCAATGCGGCCGCTGCACCCGATCCCGTATTGCGGTCTCGGCCACGATCCGGGATGGGCCAATGTAATAGACGTTACTTTTGGCCGATCCTGGATCGTGACCACCATGATCACAGTTGGGGCCCGATCCCACCACGATTCTGGACCTCCGGGCAGCCAGAGGTCCAGAATCGTGGTCAGTTTGATTCCCGCCAGGTATTCACTGTGGTGAACATCTGGTGTGGAGCAAATAGACGTTACGGAGCAAACAGCCACCACAGAGGGTTCGCTGTGGTTGACCGTGGTCTCGTAACGTCTAAAATTACCCAAAGATTACTTTAAGAGTGTACCTTACTCCGGTTAGGGTGAAACAAATGAATGGATCTTACTTGGGTAAACATTGGAGAGGATGTGCAGAGAGTGGGGACCGCCTTCACTGTTGGTGGCATTGTATGAAGATTAAGCCCTTTTGGCAAGAAATTTGGAAAATAATGAGCAGAGTGATGGGGATGTATCTTCCGTTCCAGCCATCTCTTGCTCTGTTGGGCATATTCCCTGACAGTCCTATAACAGCAGACCGAAAAGCGGCCTGCCATCAAGTGCGTCTTGCAGCTTTACATACAATTTTAACCAACTGGAAATCTAAAAAAAAAGTATTTCTCCTTAGATATCCAGAATTTGGTACACTTTAACAATGGAAAGGATAATGGCGGAGATCAAAGATAAGCTAGAGGATATTTATGCAATTTGGTTAAATCTTCAGGAGATCCTTAAAGAAATTATTAAGGTTGATGATGCGGATCCTAAAATATGCCTTTTGGAGATACAGATTATACTTATACCTGTCATGAGATGACTCTTGTATTTTCCACACAAAGGATTTAAAGCAGTAGTAGTAAACTTCCAGCCGAGGTTGATAGTAGTAGAAATAAGAAGTTTATGTGTTTTGGTTTGTGGTTTATGAAGGTCTAATACTTGGCATCAGCGATGTGGTATCAAGTTCTTTTATGCAAGAACACTTATCTTTTATGGACACTCAGAACTTCAGAAGGACTCACAAAGTTGGATCCATTTGGAGGAAAATTTCATGGCAACAACATTTTGTCCATTTTTGTATGTTGGCCATGCTCATACGCTGAAATGGGTGTTTTTTTGTTGCACCTTCACGAGCCTGAAGATGCAACCCTTATGTACTGGACTAACAGACTCTGTATGTGTGCATCTTTTTTTAAAAAAAGGCTTTTATAAACCTTTTTTTAAAAAAATAATTGTTCACAGCATGTGTTTGAAAGCTTCCAATTCTCAGATTTGATACCTTCAGATCCCTCACTGATGATCAAGTAGCCAATACCTCTGAAGATTTTCTCTCTGGAGCTCCTGTGGAGGTCAAGGAGAACCATCTTCAGAAACTGATCCAGTCTGCTTAAACTGGTCTTCTAAAGGTCAGTTGCAGTCTTGCCATAGCAGAGGGGACCTCCTTAGATCACAGGGGTCATGAGAAATGATAGGGCTGCCTCTAACCTTGAAACAGTAAAATCATGTGTATCAGCAAGGCCTTCTCCTGCCATGTTTTTCAAAAAGGAGCCGTGGTCTTGGATAATTTACAACCCTGGATTCCTCTCTGCTTGGAGCCAGAGAATTTTATTGCACTGCTTTTTTTTCCCCTTTCTTAGCAATTCTTTCCTTTGATCAAAGCCTCTGCATAGGTTGCATATCCAGTTGGATCATGGATCTGCAAAACAACTCCACAGTACACATTTAAGGACTGGAAAAGAAGAAACAAGCAGGCAGACATAGGAGTTTTCCATCTTCACCTAGAAATTCTGTCCTGATTCCTTCCTATACCCTTCCCAGAAACACCAACAATTTTCATAATTTGGGGGCAAGAATACCTGTCTTCTGAATAGATGACTTTACAGTTATTTTTTTTATATGGTACTAGGAGAAATAGAAAGCAAGCATCCCTGGCAAGTGTGACATGATGGTGGGAACTCACTGGATCCAACTTCTCTGACTCCTGAGTGCATAAAGCTACTAAGCTTTTCAGTTAAGCTCTCCAGGGAAAGATTTGAACTGTTTCTAACATCCTTTTCATCTGTAACCAAGCAAGACCCCTCTTGGAAGCTATTCATTCTATCATACAATAGAATGAATTCTATCCATATTATAGAATGAATAGCTTCTAAGGCCCTTTTTGCATGGACACACACACACACACACACACCTTGCCCACATGGGCGGGCGAGTGGATGGTGGCAGGAGGCATCCATGGGATTGCCGCAGTGGGTGAGGGTGTGTCCGCGCTCCCGTACTCTACCCACCTCCACCCATTGCCCACACACAGAGCAACGGGTGCCAATGGCGGATGCTCCATGCATAGAGGTGGGTGGGTGTCCGTGGGACGGGCCACCCATGCACTGCTCGCCACTACCTCCACCCATCCCCCACGGACCACGGAGCCGCCGCAGTCTGTGTGAAAACAGCCCAAGAAAGGTCTTGTTTGGTTAAAGCATTTTCATCTGATAATGATAATATGATTCCAAGAGACTAGATCAGTTTGACAGAAATGGTTGGTCTTTCACAGCCCAGCATGCTTAAGGATCATGCATATAAGCCATTTTGAAAAGGGTTCTGTTGTTAATATGGCAGGGCATGCTACCCCTAGGCCATTTTCACACGGCACTGCTGGGGGGTGGGGTGTACGCTGGAGGTGGATGTGCTCCCTTTCCCATGGGCGCACACCCATCTCCACCCACAGAGCCTCCTCTGTTTTGTCGGATGACTCCGTGGGTGGGTGATGGGTGGAGGTGGGTGTGCGCTGGGAGCGCGCATGCACCACCACCCATGGTGTTTCCACAGGCACACACCCTCCCCCCACCCACCGCCTTAGCATGTGCATGGGGCCCCCACCGCACACCCGCCTACACACCTAGCGGGGGTGGGCGGCATCTCTGTAAAAAAGCCTTAGTGTGGATCTGCAGGGGCAACATGTTTTAAAGAACAAGCTACTGGCAAGTAGTCTTCCTATCTAATGTGGTCAGAAGTGGTAAGACTCATTTAATGGATACATTCAACTCAGAACAAGAGAATGTTGCCTAAAAAAAGGACCCAACCACTATGAACAAATATATATAAAATAAAATCATTTGATGAAGGGCAGGAGGGAAGTGGAGTGTAAGTTTCAGTAGACGTAGGATAGAAGAAAGTAGGCTAATGATGTAAGGCTTACATGAACTATTATTGAAATTTACTCTTTTTTAAACGAAGACAAAAAAACCCCACCTATTAGTTTTATTAATACTTAGCACTTAGTCTTTGACCTTCTGATTGATGGGATTTCGTTAATAAAATTTACCCTTTTAAAACAATAAGACAAAATTTCAGACCAGCCTCTCTGTTAAGCTGTAGGCTATTCATCTGTCAGAGAATCCACATACAGGAGGAGAAATGTCTGGAGAGTAGGAAAAGCTTTGCTAGAGGGAGAGCTGTGTACATTGCAAAACTCACTTGGCATGGCGGTGATAGAATCCATGCAGTTGGAGAAAGTTCTGTGATAGAACTTGGGAATAAAGACTAGCAAGACAAGTCTGGCTTATTAGAGCGGGTTGTTTATTTTTATTTATTTTTTTAAGATTGCTTTTAAAAGTGTTTTTTGTTGTTATTTTTCAACCTACCCTCACTGTTAGCTGAAGGACTAGTTTTTATTTGTATAAATATGCATTTGCATATCCCACATTGTTCTGCATTTTGAGAATCTAGTATTGAGAGGTATGGTCAGGGTGCCTTAGGAGACAGTTACAAGGAGAACAAAGCCAAGGCAATCAAGGAGGAGACAGAATGAGGTTTGCGAAGGAAGTTGATAGCTGAGAAGAGTCATTGGTGATTGAATATGAAAGCATCTCTCAGGAAGCTTGTTGTGCAAGGAAGGGATGTATGATTTTGAAACCTTTCCTTGTTTTCACATTGTAAAGTCTTCACTAATTTTGTGATGGAAGCTCTGAAAAAAATTAAACAAAACAGATTGCATTCTGTAGGCAGTCTCCGGAGAGGAATTTGAAAGATGAATGAACCTGCTGCCTGTGTCCTGAAATCATTGAGCATATTTATTGATTATTAGCTTTCATTTGCAATTTAGGTAAAGGTCACATTTTTTTAAAAGATATGAAAAATAATCAAGATTTGGAACTGTTTCCAATGGGAGTGGATTAGGTTCATACTTGTGTTTCAGATTGTCCTTTCTCAATTTCAGACACAACCAGGCCTCCAAAGAAAGATGAAGAAAATGGCAAGAATTACTACTTTGTATCACATGACCAAATGATGCAGGATATATCAAATAATGAATATTTAGAATATGGCAGCCATGAAGATGCAATGTATGGGACAAAATTGGAAACGATACGAAAGATCCATGAACAAGGACTAATTGCAATACTTGATGTAGAACCCCAGGTAGTTATTAGAAATACATTTTTCAAATGCAACCTTATTTTCGCCACTGCACTTAAACTTTATTTTGTACCATTATATCATTATTCCTTTTAGGTAATCAAATTAGATAATTTATATGTATAAATAACACATGAGGACTTTTTAATGCAGAAGGCTATATCATTTCAAAACTATATGGTCATCAACACATGAAATCTTTTGTTGGATGAAAGTATGAAGTGTAGGTAATATCACTTTGGGGGATGGCAAGGAACCAGAACCACTATTTAAAACAAAACAAAACTCCTTACTACTCATTTTAATGAATTAATAGTGGCAGGTTTTTATTGCATTCTGAGGCCCAATGAAACAGCTGATTGATCTATGCTTGCCAGCTGTAATGTGGACTGGATCTCCTTTGGATGTCCCTTATGCAGTGTCCTACCCAAAACAGCAAAGAAGATGGGTCCGGTGACTTTTTTTTATAAGCTAACTCTATTTTTGCTCACCAACCAGCACTTGGGTTTGTTTGACCACATTACCACTGTGAGCAAAATCAAATAGTGCTGCCTATTTGCTCATCACTGGCTGTCCTCATTGCAAATTATCTTCCTTGTGATGGGACTCATGAAAACAGAGGTTTAGTTTTGGACATTGCCTTGTTGGACTTTGTTTCACATAAGCAGAGATGAGGCATTGTTCAGTAGTTACCAACAGGGTGCATTTTAAAGTTATTCCGAAGTTATATACTGTTTAAAACAAACAGGTATGATAAACCATTGTAATTCACATAATAGGATACATGTGTACAAACTTGTGCCTGAAAAACAGTAGGATTCTTACTATTGATGGAAATATGGGTTTTATCCCTTATGATTTCAATAGACTAAAGAGTTTTTACAAGCATCTTCTAAGTGAACAAGTTAGACTTTTTTCATATTGAAAATCACTTTCTCTATTGCCCTCTTTCATGCACACGTTGTTCCATGAAATCTGGTAATTGGCTGCCCTCATTCTTAAATAACTTTATAGGACACCTTTTCACCCAGAGAAACATTGCATAAATGAGTGCATCCAAAATTGGATGTCATACAACAGACAAACCGCAACTTAGCCTGACAGGCTGGATTAAAAGAGAGAGGCCACCCTGAACACAAAGAAAAGAAATAAACCTGGGGCTTTGCAATTGATATAATATCTTTCACGCTATATTCTGCCCAAGGTTTTAGCCAACCATTGTTTGCTTTCTGTCCTAATGCTCTACGTGGTTTGGGCCAGGAACACAGCTGTCTCTGTAACAGGACCTCATTTGTGGTACTGCTTCTGTCTTTGTTTCAAGGACTTATACATTTTTCCTGTTTGTAAGTTATATAAGGATCATTGTCTTTCTGTATGCTATTTTGCATACAAAAGATTTGGGGACTCTGTGATTACGCTCTTTTTAAAATGGGTCCAGAGTCTTGTTAGTTCTTGGCTCTGTGTTTCCTGTTGGTGGCTCTTCTAAACTGTTAGTATTTTTTACATAGGCACTGAAGGTTCTGAGGACTGCAGAGTTTGCTCCTTTTGTTGTTTTTATTGCTGCACCTACAATTACTCCAGGCATTAATGAGGTAAGACTTGTTATAACTAAATGTTTATAGTAAAAGCCACAGTGTGGCGATTTGCATATGTGAATAGGATCAGCATTTGAACTGAACATTTGTGTTACTAGTTTCAAGGACTTACAAGTGCAAGGACCCATGTGCACTGACATTTCTAAACTTGCACTTCATATTATTTTCTCACCACTGCACAGTACAAATCACCTAAAATATTTTCTATCCAGTTTAGCTTCAGATGCTATAAAAATAGCTCCATGTTGATTATTTGCATTGTTTCAAAATGTACTAATTTGTTTTCTTCGCTTTACACAACCATAAGTTAGAGCTCTGTTTTTAACCCAATACACAAAATGGGGAGGAGGGGGAAGATACAAATTAAATGTGCCAGTAACTCCAAATAAAATAGAGAAGAAAAGCATTAGCAGAAAAAGAATCAAAGTACTTCTCAGCCAGCCACGCCTAACACTTGGAAAAACTGCTAGGAATTGACAAATTCTTCTTCTAAAGAAGAACAATTGCTCTTCACCATCAGCTGCTGTGTGTCGTCTTGACTCCACAGTGTGGGCCACCCTTCATAGGCAAACCTATTTTACTTTTTTGTTTTTCTTTTTTCACCTTACTGCAGCATTTAATTATATCTGTATTTGAATTAAACTTGTCACAATATCCAGTCACTCATTTGCCTCATTGATCCTGCAGTGGAATCATAATTGTAGCAGCACTCCATTGCCATGAAACCAAACATAGATGTCACAAGTGTGTGTATATATATGCTGACAGAAGAAATTCCCAATCCATCTCTGCATATTTTAAGTTATTAAATTGTCACCGAGATTGGGTGACTTTCCCAGCCCAGCCGTGGTCCATATTTTTTTTTTTTTTTTTTATATATATATATATATATATATATAAAATATATATATATATAAAATATGGACCATGGCTGGGCTGGGAAAGTCACCCAATCCCGGTGACAATTTAATAACTTAAAATATGCAGAGATGGATTGGGAATTTCTTCTGTCAGCATAATATACATTTTCTAACTGCATCAAGGTCTAAGAGGAGCCTTCTCTCAAAGAGGAAGACTAGATGGGAATTAAAGTGGGATTACACAGCAGCACCAAAAGTAGAAAATTTGGATCATATTGAAGCAATTAGATATTGTTACAATGATATGAGCCAAAAAGATATATTGCTATTTTAGGTAAAAGACTAAATCTTTTTTTTTTTTTTTTACCATTTCCCTTCATGAATGCACACCAGGCTCCTCAACAGCACTACCCAGGCCGGAACAGTTGGTTTAAATATAATGATAGGCCCTCTTGAGCTTTTAAAAAAATGGAGTTATACAGCTTGTAAGTGATAACCTCAGCAAACATTAAGATCACGCTACACTGTTTTAACATAGGTAAAGTAAAATGTTCAGAGTCATCTTCACTTATTTTGTATTTAGGAAACTTTAATAGTACATCTCCTAAAACTTAAATCCACTTTGTGAAGTGAAGATGACTCAGAACATTTTTACTTTAGCTGTGTTAAAACAGTATAGAGTGAGTGATCATCTTAATGTTTGCTGATGTTATCACTTGTAAATGTTATACAGTAAAATGGTCTTAAACAATTATCAAGAGGGCCTATCATGTTTAACTAACTGTTCTGACCTGGGTAGTGCTGAGGAGCCTGGTGTGCATTCATGAAGGGAAATGGTTTTTTAAAAAAAAGAAAAAGAAATTTAGTCTTTTACCAAAAATGCCAAGTGTCTTTTTGGCTCATATGATTGTAGCAATATCTAATTCAGGGGTGGGAAATATCCGACCCGCGAGCCACTTCTGGCCCACGGGGCTTTTTCCCATGGCCCGCCAGCTTCCAAGCCCTTCCCCATTGTGTGCGACCCATCGCCCAGCTCACTGTGGCCTGAGCACACAATAATCATGGCACAAAGCCTCCCCAGCGCAAAGCTTTCCCAGCTGCAGTGCCCTGGAAACTTGGGGGGTTGGGGGGGAGCAGCTGGCTGGGATTGCCAGCCTTGGCTGGGCTTGCAAAAGCAGTGGTGGAAGCAGCGGGTCAGCATCCCTACCCCATCCCCGGGGGCTCCCTCCCAGCTGTCCATACTGCTGCGGGACTCAACCACAGGAGCCGGTGCTGCCTGCTGCTGCTGCTACTGCTGGAAGTCTGAAATGGAGATGCTCTGCTAGCAGTCAGGGGAGAGTATGTGTCTGTGTTTATTTGAATATTCTATCTGAGTTTTGGAGTGCGTGTGTGAATATTCTGTGTGTATGTTTGTCTGAATATTTTAATAGATTTTAATTGCTTTAAATTATTTTAATTGATAAATTGATTTACATTAATTTTAATTGATTTTGACATGTGGCCCCCGGCATGTTCGGGGACCAACAATGCAGCCCCCAGCCTCAAAAAGGTTTCCCACCCCTGATCTAATTGCTTCAATATGTACCCAACTTTCTACCTTTGCTGCTGCTGTGTAATCCCACTTTAATTCCCATCTAGTCTCCCTCTTTGAGGTAAGACTCCTCTTAGATCTTGATGCAGTTAGAAAACGTATCTTATGCTGACACAGAAGAAATTTCCAGTCCATCTCTGCAGATTTGAAGCTATTAAATTGTCATGGAGATTGGGCAACTTACTATCCCCAAAGCTTCCCCTTCTTCCTCCCAGGCCAGCTGTGGTCCAGAATGTACCCTCTGGTCCTCTGACCACCTGTAGCTTAGAAGGCCTCTCTGTGAAGATAAACTTCTAAAGAAAGGCCCATCTAGGTGTTAACGCAGAGTGCCCTCACACTTATGATCCCCCCGAGGACAGAAATAAGCACACAAGGCTTGATAATAAGAAAATGTATTATAAACAAGTTTAGATTAAGGTTTACTGATTAGAGTGTGCAAGTCCCAAATGAAATAAAGTAAAATAAAAGGTTGCTAGATACACTGGAGTTCCTTGCCTGTTCCCTTACCCTAAGACTTAGTCCAAGGTGCTTCCATTAATCTCAGCCCAATGTTGAGCGGCCGGGTCCAGTTCTTAGAGGGTTGTATGGAAGTCTCTTAAGTCATGCTGTTGGATTCAGCCTCTCCTGGCTGTGAACTCTTCACTTCCAAAATGGAGACTGCTCTTTACTTTGAATTCTGGTTCCTTCTTTCCCCAGGGAAAGGAGACCCCTCCTCCTTTGGGCTAGTCCTATTGTCTTCTAATGTATCTGTCCTTTAGGTGCTTGGACCCACCTAGGCTTGTTGCCATGGTGACAAATCACCCACTCCAACTAATAGTTGTCTTGATTCTCCTGTCCCAACTTACTTTCCAATTTAAGATATAATTTTGCTTCACATGTATATTGTGTGTTGATGTTTCATATTATGTCAGAAACATCCCTGTTAACCCATGATCCCCATGACATAAATCTTCTGTATTAGAATTGAACAAGAGGTGGCCAGGTTTCCAACCCTATGTGTCTTGAAACAACACACAGGGTTTATATGGCCAAGAGCCACAAGACATGCTTTACACATGTATTGTCCTAGGCCCAAATCTCCAGTTTAATAAAGATTACTGTGCTAACTTCTACTGGCTATCATGTGGTCATGGTTCCAGCCCTGCATCCAGGCAAGGTACCTCTTCACACCCAGCACATGGAGGAGGTAAAGTGGAAGGCTTTTTGTACAAGGTCAGAGTGTGCACCTATGCCCTTTTTCATTCCAGTAAGAATAAAAGGGTATTAGAACTTCCCTGTAATTTTGCTTTGAAGTAATGTGGGTGGTTTTTAAACTTTCAGAAGTATATGCTGAATATTTTTGTGAGCCGCCCCGAGCTGCCATAAGACTTGAGGGAGCAGGATAGAAGTTCTTAAATAAATAATATAAAATGTAGTTTGGGGAGTGAGTCTTACATTCTTACCGTATGGTAGGAGGTAGCACACAGGTCTTTATGTATGTATTGAGGAGGTATGTGAAGGAGTGAGCTTTACTGTTTGTTTTTATTTATTCACTGTTAGAAATGCGAAGGGAGGTAAACAAAGATGTTAAATTCTTATTCTCATTTGAATTATTGTGCTATATTTCTTTCAATTCTTCTTTCCTGTTTATAGCCCTAATTCTCTATAGGGTCTGTGAGGAGAAGGATTCATGCACACACACACAGTGGCAGAATCAAACACAATTTTGATCTTGATGTTTTGATACTTGCTAAAGTTGTTGTTGTATCTATGAACCAATCCAAATTTTCTTTTAAAGCACAACTATGTGAGCAATAACAGCAAACATTAGTGCAGTCCTGGATCCTATTTCCCAGGATTTATTGTTCAAACCTCCATATTGTCTGTCTATCTGGGATAATAAAACAGGGTATGCATGTTGTAGCTTTCATTCTTTTTGCTTAAAAACTTCCTTTGCATAAAGAATATACCTTTCTGTCCATCTCTTTTATCATACTTTGTTTTATTCTACAAACGTCTTTAAAGAACACATCTGTAAATGACTGTCCTTTTTTCATTATGTTTTTTTCTTGAATTATCATCTTGGCTTTTCTTTTCATTTTCCTGCACTCATGCTAATTTTACGTAGCTGCCAAAATGGTGCAGAAAGTTGCCCGTAAGTACCAGCTGGGAGTTGATAAGATACAATCTTAATTATTTCCTTAGTCTTCAATTGTAGATATTTTCTTCCCACTCATTGGGTGTTTTAAACGAGCAAGGTGGGCAGAGGGGTCGATGGCCACTGAGTGGCACAGCTACAGGGCGCCCACGCACGTGACTGTGCTTCAAACAGGTGGTCCCCAACGAAGGAGGTAGCCACAGTACGTTTGACTGGCCCTGCACGGCGCACACCTGATTTTTCAGCAGTGCTCCGTGCATGGCCATGAGTGGCTGCTGTGTGGGTCACGAGAGCACGCATCCCCACACTTGGTTGGTGGGTGGCCATACATGGACGCATCTCGTTTAAAAACACCCACTGCTGCTTTGACCATTAGAATAAAAGTATGAAGTAATAAAAATCTTAGACATTTATGCTAAAGATCTTTCACATAAATAAATATTCAGTTGCTAGACGTAAAAATATAGTATCAAAATTAGTAAACTCAAATCATGTTTTCTCATCCACACGTATGTTATGACTGGCAAGTTGGTACAGAAGGCCCCCTCTTCTGCAAGCGCACCCTTGAACTATTTTAGTTTATTGGAAAATACATGTAAAGTATCTATAAGTTTTAGAAACCATTCTAGGATAGTACTTGAGTAAAGACACCAAAATGCAATACTTTCTGAAGTGGTTGTTTTATTCTTGTGATTCACTGAGGCAAAAAAATCAAAGACTTGATGTCTTTACCTGCCACAAATGCAATGACAAAAGATGTATTTTTTTAATTCTCCAGGATTAGTTTTAAATTTAAAGCAAACAATTATATTTTCTGACTGGAAAGTAACCTTCACAATATAAACTGATATCTTAATGGGGGAATTAGATTTGAAGCCTAATTTTGTTCACTTAGGCCCCAATCCATAGTCACGCATGCGTGACATGCGGACCAACATGCGGACCAAAGTGCAAGCATGCACTTTGTGCACCCACAGGTGCTTCCACCGTGGCTTCAGGGACCAACTACCAGCCTGTGTCTGCCATTACAGCCCTACCTCTGCCAAGCCACTACCAAGCTCACAGCCCTCTCCTTGAGCAGGACTCAGCTGGGAGACAGGGACAGGAGTCAGGAAGAGAACTAAGAGCTTGTTGGCGGCTCAGCAGAGGCAGGGCTGTGGGTATAGGTCTCCCAAAATGGATCTGTATGTCTGTTGTACAAAACGTAATCTAAGAACAAGAGAAAGTTAAATCTTGTAAGGTAATAAATACGATTGAAATACATTTTAAAAAGTCACATCCATACATTTACTGATATCTGGTATTTTTAGCATTTGCAAACTACGTTTGTGTCCAGAGTTAGTCCTTCAAGTTGTTTTAATATCACACAGTACTAAACGTGTGGTGGTTTAAGATTAACAGTATATTGTAATTTAAAATAAACAGTATTTTAAGTAGAGATATAAAATCTACCTTTTAATGACAGCGCTTGAAAGTTCCACAAAAATAGCCTTTACATAAATATAACTTTTCTTTGTAGATATAAACCTGCAAAGCTAAACTCTCAGCTAGTGTAAATCAGTGTATTTCTATGTGTATTATTTTCACTGCTTTGTATCTTACATGAGATGGCACCAGTTCTCAAGCTAGGGGCCTAGAAGGAGGGGGACACACGTCTGAGGTGGGACGTTGAGAGTGATGCAATAGAGTATTAAAATACATCTACAAATACAATAGAGAATTGACCCATTGTATCTAGAACTGGCAAGAGAGCTCCAGGGTAAAGGCTAATGGCAAAGTGTGCGCAGACTAGTCATCTCCTTTGGGATGTAGTTTTGCCCTATATGCACACTTGCATAATGTAAATATCACTTAATTCATGCTCACTTCCAGGTAAATAGATCACAGTTCCTAGAAGCAATGGCTTGTGGGAGATCTCTGATCTTTTGCGGTCTCAGTGGAACTTGGGGAAACAGGATAATCTCATAGGGCTGCCACCTCACCTGTCCTGTTTTCACCCATCCAGGGAATTGGAGAACCTTGTCCATATTGGGAAGCCAAATGTCCAGGAACTGGAATCCTGAACTGGCATCCCCAATCTGTAGCCCCATGCCCCACACCTGGCCTCTTTCCTTTGCATCAGTTTGCATGAACCAACACACACTAATTTATTTCACTGTCCATTTTTTCTTCCATGGGAGAAGTGGTAATGCTATAATCCCACAGGATTTGTATGATATCCTGGCATAAAATAACCTTACTTAGCCCCCAGAAGAGGAATATGATGTGGAAACTCTGTCTAGTCCCATTCAGTGGGTTGAGTTGCCCCAGAGCCTAGAATACAGTACTGCAACACAAAGGATATCCCTTGAGCTGCTAAACAAGCAGAGATAGAAGCCAGATGATGATGCGAGTCTCAAACTGTCCAGAATAAATCTTTATTTAAAAAAAGAAATGCAAGACTGATGTTGTAGCGATTAGCGTTATAAAATTGCCTCAGAACAGCTGGTGCTTGAGAACATATCCTGTCATGCTCCCAGTGTCACTGTCTGCACATAGGCCAGCCATCTTGTCCTTGTGCCCTTGTGTTTTCCTTTCATTAATTAGCACTCCTTCCTTGCTCCTTGTTTGTACCAATTCTTTTTTTCCTCCTCCATCATCCCCTGTCTGCTTGAACCCTCACACACTTTAGGTAAGTATCCCATTGTGTCTTGAGAAACCTCTATGAAGGAATACAACTTTGTTAAATGGTGGTATAATGTTTCCTTGTAGTTTACATGCAACTTGGCATTATCTGTAGGAGTAAGTAGTCATTTCATGAATCCTTACATCAGGCTTTGCTTTTGTTAACAAATGGAAAGCTCAACAAGAGCAATACAAATGAGTAGAATGATATTTCTCTCCTTTACTTTTTCAATCACTTTGCAGGATGAATCTCTTTTGCGCCTGCAAAAGGAATCTGAAATCTTACAGAGAACATATGCACACTACTTTGATCTAACAATTATCAACAATGAAATTGATGAAACAATCAGGCATCTGGAGGAAGCCATTGAGCTTGTTTGTACAGCATCGCAGTGGGTTCCGGTCTCCTGGGTCTATTAGGGCCTTTCACCAGATAACTGAAGAATTCTATCATTGCTGGGAACCACCTCATACATGGAAAAACCTCTTTGTTATTGACCTTGTGTCAACAGGTCTTGGCCCCTAGAGACTACCTAGATGTAGTGTAACCTAAATTTATAATTATCGTCATGTCCTTATAGATAGGAGGAGGAAAAAAATGGAATACTAATTTAAAGAGACAGTATCTTTTTTTAATCAGTTCTCCTAAACTTTAATAAAATGTATCTTTAAATATATTAATTATTCAATCCTTTGGAATGTTATATTTTTGGAAACCATAGCTTTTAATTTCAAAGGCCCCTAAAAACTGCACAAAATAGATGCTGCTTTCTATAATCTATTTTAATAATAATAATGAAATTATTCTGTTACCTTAACTTGGGGGTGGAACACTACATTCTTTTTAGAGTCTGATTTTATGAGTTGGAATACCTTGCTTTCCTTTATTTATTTGAAATAATTAGTCTAGTGATTTCAAAACAAATTCATAAAAATCTTAAAGGCCTTTCTTCGCTTTTTTTTTCTTTTCTTTTTTTTAGAATAGTATTTTTAAGTACTTTTGTGTAACATCCAGGTAATGTGATACTGTCTCTTTGAAGAACTCTGTAAACCTTTTAGAGATTTGAAATTGGGTCTTGACTCTTAATGCATGTGGACAGTCGCAAGCGTTCATGCCGTTGGTGTATCTGTGTTGAAAAAAAACTGTAATCTACATCAAAGTACATTCCGTTCATGGGGGAAAGTACCCAAGGGAATAAAATAAAATATTATGACTAAGTTGTAAACCTATGCACATCCCTTGCATTTTGGGCAACTTTATAAAAAAAAAAAAAAAAACCTGATTTTTATTAATAATAATCATGTAGTGAAATGTGTTTGTAATTTTGTCTCAATTTAATTTGTTGTAAGGTGGGAGGGGGAAATTACTGGTTTCACCATTTCAGATCTGTGTTGTCTGAGAGTATTAACGTTTTAATTAAGTTTAAGCAAAGAAATGCTGATTTTTAATATGTATGTAATTGTTTTAAAATGCACACGTTTTAAGATAAAATACTGTGCAATGAAGAAACCAGTTTAGACACTGCGATAAACTGACTATTCCAAAAGACTCATCTACAACAGCCCTGTAAATTCCTTAAAAATGGTAAAGGACTCTACAGTCTGACCAACTTTTTTTATTTTAAATATACTTCCTTTTATGTGTTCAACAATTAAAAAGCCTTGGGTCCTTCATTTCATCACAGGTTTCTTCAGGTAATTAATTTCAAAGCCAATCAGCTCACTCATAAATCTTAAGGAATGTCTTCTGACCATGTTTAAAGTTCATCAAAGTCCCTGATTTGAATGCAAGTGTATAATGTACTTTTGGGCTCTGCCTAACTTCAAAAGCATAACTTGACAGATGAATGAATTAGAGCAGATCACAGGAAATCAAATCAGCTGTATGTTCATCTCTATTGTTGTTGGTTTCTGATTCCTCTTGTCAATCCATTGGCACAGGTGACCTATATCTCCTATTGATTTAATTGGGTAAAACCAAATACCAGCACCCCAGTTTGTGAATCAGTCTATCTAATCATAGAAGTGTGATATGATTTTTCTTAGTCTGATTTCTCTTAAGAACTTGGCTGTCTATTTTTTATTGTTTGAAATGAATTAAATTTTTTGTATTAGGTTACAACACATCATTGAAAGATGTTACTCTCAAAGTTAGATGCAGAATTACAGTTGACCTGTACATTTTTTGTCACTGCATAAACTCAACGTATGTTCTCTAAACCAAAAGACAAATGCATAAAACAGAGGATAGGACTACTCTTTAGCCCCCCACCTCTACTACCTTGGTTCTGCCCTGTTTTCTTAGTAATGCTGGTTGGGCAGTAATGGATTATCTAAGTATCTATCAACATTTCAGCTTAAACTAGGGCATGCCACCTCATTTGACTGCACAGTTACTCTCTGAACTAGATGCAGGCAGACCCAACCCAAAACATGGAATGGCATTGTGACTGGGTCACAAAACATCTGTAATGGGATCTCTTAACTCTCCAGGCTCTAAAGCAGTATTCAGGTGAGCCCAGACACATGAAGTCCTAATGAAAGCAAGGACTGTGTTTGCTAAATAAAGAGCCTGCAACAATTCCAGCACACTGCAGAAACTTGCTGGCCCACTTTGACTTCAGCCTCTCCAGAAAGGTAGTCAATACAGGTTTCAAACTTGATAGTAAGCAGAAATTCAGAAGCATTTTTTCAGCAGGCACTGGTTCTGTAGGTGTTCAAATCTGAGCCAGGCACTCTTCTACACCAGCTATTCATTCAGCGATGTTAACTAACAGCTCAACACACACTCAAACTACCTCTTTTCACAATAAAGCACAAACATGAGCTAGCCAAATAAAATCCAGGAATGAAGAACTTCTCTTTGTAGCCTCTGGTATAACAGCTGTGTGTCTCATTTTCAGTAATAAATTCTTTCTTAAGATTTTCTGATTTATGATATGAAGCAACTAATTGTAATGTAATGCATGGTGCTTTAGGCCAGACCCCAACAGCAGAAAAGTTTTGACCACCCAATACTCTCTACATCTGTTAAACTGAATGACTTGGGAATTCCTTACAACCAAACTAGAAAGAAAGGGGGGTGAGGGGGAGGAATCTGATGAGTACATAGTGACTTAAAGGAGTCCCTCATTCAGGCAGTGTTGCATAGGAAGGTCTCCTCTTTATTCATTACACAGTTCTTTGGCCAGATATTTTTCACAATAAGGCAGGCCTTTCCAAGATTAGTTTTTCTTTGGGGGACATTGTTCTAACCCCACCCCCCCAACTCAGTTCCATTTGTGCTACTTAAGAGGCATAAAAGAAACTGCAGCAGCTTCCAAGCTGGGGAGGGGGACTCTCTCCATGTGAGGAAGTTGCCAGTAGGTGTAGAATCGGCAGTGTTGGGATGTGGATTGAGCTCACTGTGTTCTGTCAGTCACCAACTGGAAGAAGGCTCCTTCAAAGTCTTGTACTGACAGCATAACAGCCTCTAGGCTGCTCTAGATTATGCCAGGGTTAATTTAAAAGTCCCAGAATTCAAGAGTTTATAACCAGCTCCCTCCCCCTGTATCTTGTGGTTTTGTTTTTAAGTTGTTTTGTGCATTGAGCTCCTAGCATCCACCAGTTTTTAAAGTAAATTGGCTGACAAAGTAAATAAACACTGGGCATCCTAGTCAAAAACCTGTATACAAGTGACCTGTGATTCTGATTACTCAGCCTTGAATCTTGGACAGCAAAGAAGATAGGCCACTCACAAGTTAACTGAGTATCCTTTATAGGACAGCAGTGCTCACTCTTGAGAGGAAAAGGGGCCATGAAGGGTACCTAAGCAATGCCTGTCCAGCTCTACACTGTCCAGTTCACCATAGCAGATCATTCACAACATTGACCTACACAGGGAACCTTTTCTCTCCCAGAGGCCACTTTGAAAATTAGTACAAGCTCCGAGGGCCACACAGAACCTGAGACTATTTAAGGGTTATGCTCAGGAGAGGAGGGTCCAGATCATGGATGTGACATGGAGCTGCCCCCTGTCCTTGTGTGCATGATCTCATCACTGTTCCCTTAACCCTCAGCTCAGTCTTTCATTGCTTGGAAGTAGGAACTGGATCCAGGGGCAGGATCCAGAAACTGGAAAGGGCCAAATAAAAACAAGCTGTGGACTGCATTTGCCCTCCAGATCTGTGGCTTCCCACTCCTGATCTACAAGGATTGTGACAGCATGGACCCTAATGGGCAGAGAGAATACCTCAAAATGGTGAAGGGTATGTAGTGTTAACTGCAAGGGAACTTGTTAGATACAACATTGATATGGCTGTCCTTAGTGAAACCAACCTCATAGACAAAGGCTCCATTTAAAGAATGAGATGGCGTCACCTTTTTCGGGAAAGGCTAGCAGAGGAAAGCAGAATTCATGGCATTGGCTTGCTCATTAAAAACAGCCCCCTGAAATCTTGAAAGACATACCTGAAGGAAATAATTAATGCCTTTATGCTTCTGTGACTGCCCATCAGATAAAACACTGTTTGTGGCTGTTATCAACACTTGTGCTCCACCATGAACAGTACAGAGGGGAAAAAAACCTGATTTGGTTGACATAATTAAATCTATTCGTTTGTGAAAATAAACTTGTACTAACGGGAGACTTCAATACCAGAGTTGGACACTAATAGTAGGGTTTGTGGTGGTGTAATAAAGAACAGTGGAGTTGCCAGTATCATTTTCATGCAAACCAACAAATAGAAAATTTCTTGGAACATCTAAAATTGATGCACAAATAGCTACTGAGGACATCAAAATCACGAACACAGTAGGACAAACTGTTGGGCCAACCTCAGGAAGATCAAAACCATTTGTCCTCCAGGACAAATTACATGTTGTTGCCCCTCAGTGAAATAATGCTGAAAAATGTAAGTGGAAACAGCACAGCAGTCTTAAGAAATTGATATTTTATCATGATGAGATAATTACAGGATTTTATAGCATTATTTTACCATCCAATAACACTCAAAGTTGAGTTTATTCAAATTGGCTTTTCTTCAACCTGAGACGAAGCTAAGCAAAAAAAAACAACAAAAAAAACAACAAATTTAATGAAAAGATCCTCAACTAAAAGTATTTGGAAGCAAAATCATACAGAATCATCATCTGAGAGAACGAATTAAAGTATCTACAAACTGTGGCTCAAAGATGGCTCATCCGTGTCCCATTGAAATTGGGGGCAAATCCATGAAAGACCTTTAATTGGTTCTACATCATTGACGAGTGGTATTTCTAAAAGAAGGGTGCGTCTCTTGACTGAGCATCTCAACTAGTCTACGCATCAAGCATCTTGGAAAATTTCCATATACGCTCTTTGTTTACACGCTACATTCTTTTAGAGAGAAAAAACATCATCAACTATTCACAGAGAGAGTATTTGAACCATCAGTCATCTGCTCAACAAGTCATGTTTTTGGAATGAGCAGTGTTAAACTCAGTCCCACAAAAATTGAATTCTCTGGTAAGCACAGAAAAGGTAGTCCATGTGTAAAAAACCCTTCAAGAACACCATTCAGAAGGATAAGCCTTATGCAGCATGAACATGGAATCCTTCAAAAACTTGGCTAAGGACAAACTTGAACTAAGAGCAACTGTCATTAAAGAGTGTAAACACTTTGAGGAAGTCCAGTGCAAAGAAACTCATTAAAAAACAACCACGTATCATATCAAGCCTTCAGTGGGAACCTGTATATTTTTGTGTAATGTTTGTATGACTTTGCTCCTCATGGATTGGATTGTATATCTACAGGAGAGCGCATAAGATGCAGGAATGTCACTGCCAAACACAGCTGACATCTGTAATATATATACTTTGTGGGCTATAAATATTACAATATAGTAATTTTAACTTACCATTATGCTAGAACCTCACTCTTCATCGTGCTTGTAGATGTCATGTATTCAGTTGCTATAATGAACACTGACATCTTTCATTTTTACTTTTGCTTAATAAAGATAACAGGTTATTTGTTCTGGAGTTGTGAGGTTATTGATCTGTAGGGATTGGTTAATTTGTGGCAAATGTACTCATGCACCTTTTTTTAAGCAGAAGGACTTCTGTCAAGTATTTTTGATAGATTTTTGGATCTCTGCCTTCCACCCAAGGCAAATGCAATGACACAGTAACTTTTCTGAAATTAGAGGACCATCTTCCACATTTAGAAATAAATTGTAGCCTGGGAGATTAAAAATACTTGTTTGTAATGCTGCTTAGATTGTTCTGTGTCATTCATAATGCAATGTCCTTTTGAATGGTGTGTCCACTAAACTTCATCTCTCTGGAACCGTTCCTGCATGTGTAATGTTAAGCAATGAGAAAAAGTTATTGGACACAAACAGCTAGCATTCTTTTGCATCCCCCTACTATTTGGCCTATGCAGTCTTGTGAAGATAGATGGAACTTAAATCTAGACAGCATATGTAACCTCCAGAGAATTTAATTTTCAGTTACTATTGGCAAACTCAACATAAATTGCTGCAGTCTTACTAGTCTGAAAGTCTTTGCTCGGTTCCACTCCAGGAAGAGGGGTCTTGGTCAAAGCAGTCTGCAAGCAACACCAAGAACAGATCACTGAATTCAGATCTTCTCTGCTTATGCAGTATGAATATTTTCATTTTCTAATGCAGCTATCTTAAAAATGTCTTAGTTTGTTTTGATGTGAAAAGAGACAGTCTTAATATAATGCTACAAATTGTCAAGTAAAATATTTTTGTTGTGAAATCAAAAATAATTACCTGCACATTCTAAAACTTTAAACTTTTAGAATGGCATTAAAAGAAGATTATTCTGATAATGTTTATATTACACTAGTAGAGCATTTATTTTCCATTTTCCATTATGTAGAAAAATACCCAGTAGTTTCCAAATATTTTTATTTTTCAAACATTTCTTTCTAGTTTTCAATTAAAAACTAAGTGTGCCTAGCAACAATTTCTGCTTTCTCTCATCACATTTTTTTTTAAAAACTTGGTACTGTTCTAATCCAGCCCTGTGATGGGAGAAGGAGGGGTGTCATGGAGCTGAGACAAGGAAAGAAGCTTTTAACCTCCTTTGTGACCTAGCTTTGGTATTAAAGACTCTTACATTCCCCTCTACCCTAAATCCTTACATAAACTGAATAATTCTATCTTGGGAATATGCTGCTTTTTGCTTAAAACTCAGTGAAGCTTACTGGGGAGGTACCAACTTTTTCACTAATACTCTTTCTTTGTTTTTCTTAAATGAGTAGCTTTCTAAATCCTTTTGTTCTGGAAGTAAGACCTACCATACCGGTTACTGGTTTAGGTACTTTTTAAATGCACCTAAGACACCTAACGTCCTTGAAAAGTTAACTAAAATTGGGTGCCTAAATCAGGTGCTTCTGAAAATCCCACTTTCACTGGTCTAATTCTCATCACCAGCTACTGAATGCTAGATGATCCCACAATATGCATGTATCTACGTAGCTTTTGTATTGTTCAAGAGTGGTCTAGATAATTCACCTCATCTCATGAAACACTATTGTTGTGAATTATGTCATAATGTGTTGGAAATTTGCATTGTCCCTGATGCTATCCCATAATGGGCTAAATAGCCTAGTCATATGATGCTATTGAGGCATCCTCAGGAATTTCAGGGCCATTCAAGATTAGGGATTGCATACACATGGCTAGGAATGCCCCTGATGTCAGTGTTGGGAAGGGTGGGTATTTCCAATATTTAATATTCCTGAAGCAACTTTTTAAAATAAATAAAATTATAAAATCTTTTTCAGCGAAAATAAAACTTTTTCTTACCTCACAACCCTTTGACAAGTTCCCATCATCAGTTATGTCCTCATATGTGCAGAGCGAATAAGCCTGAGAGAATGGGGGAGCGCCAGTCTCCACTCCTAAAAGTGGCTCTCAGAAACTTGTGTGTTTGTATATTTCCTCTTGCTTGCAGTCAGGTTGGAAAACACCACCCTGTTACTGCTCGTAATGAGATGATCATGCCTGTGGGGAATGCAAGACTCTTGGGGAAGAAAGAAGGCGTGCTGAAGAAGTTACGCCTACCAATGCACACAGGAGCACCAAGACAGTGAGTGACAGTACTTTTTTCTAATGTCACAATTTGGGGTATTTTCAGTTTTCATAGGCTCCTGAAATATTTGTAACCAGAAGAACTAAGAGCTGGAGAAGGCTTCATGGGGTGGGGGGAAGCAAGGGAGAAACTTGCCAGATGCTGAAGTGAACTAGCACAATTACCCTGTGCTGATACAGCATCATTTTTCAGCTGCAAGGAGGGAACATTATGATTGTAGACTCGACTCTAGCTTGTCCTGTTCGTCATAAAGTCCTACCAACCTGTTCGTTTTTCTGTCTCTCTTATTGCCATTTTATGAAAGATTAGTGGTCTATGTGATAAGAACTTTTATAGATGATGTAAATTTCAGGGATGTTGTAGTCATCCTGCAGCCAAGCAGGGGGTTGGACTAGATGACCCTCAAGTTACTTCCAACTCATAATCTATTATAATCTAGGGTAGAACAAATCCTAAGTATGCTGCAGCAGTGATATCAGTTTGTCCGTTACTACCAGAACTATATAAAGGAGCTTCACAGCATCGGACATTGGAGCCCATTGCTCCATGCGTGGGTGATGGGTGTAGCATGGGAGCGCGCACCCACCCATCCCCCGTGGGATTCCCACAGGCACCTCCACCCATCTCCAAGCAGCAAAACTGCATGGAGATGGGTGGGGGCGTCTCATGTGAAAAGGGCCAATTAAAACACCCCTTTTTTTAAAAATAAAATAAAATAAATTATCTTTTGAGTGAAGAGATTAGAGAAACTCCACCATTGTTTGTAGAATTAATATTATGTATATATCACAAGCAATGTGTCTGATCTTGAACGGTCATTTTAACCTGGAGGGGTGGGTTTATTTGTTGGTTGGTTTATTTAAATTCATATTGGGACCAACATGGCAAGCTTACTTTCTCTGCCCTTCCCAATGGCTCAGGGCAGCTCACAAACAATAAAAAATATTAAAATTCATAGAGAAAAACACCCTTAAGCCCCCCCCCCAACTCTCCCACACAACCCACCAAACCCACGCACTACCACCTCCCAATTCCCCACACCCAACCCTCCCTCATGACCCCACCCCAATACCACCCAGCAAACCCACCCTTATCCCCACCCGCCAAACACTCTTTCAAACAAAAAAGTCTTACATCGCCTTCTGAAAATGCACAGGCCCAGGATCAAACAAACTTTCAGGAGAAGGGTGTTCCATAACATCAGGAAAGTGACCAAGAAGAGCCCACGTTGTACAGACAAGGCTAACAGATGGTACCTGCAGGAGGGTGTTCCCAGCCAATTACAGGGGCCACAATGGAGCATGGAAAGACAGACCATCTTTCAGATATATGGGCCCCAGACCGTTTAAGGCTTTAAAAGTCAAAAACACCACTTTGAATTGTGCTCAGAAAGCTATACGGAGCCATTGCATACTTCAGAGCACCAGATTAATGTGATCCCGGCATTTCATCCCTGAAACAAGCAGAGTCACCACGTTCTGTAGCAGCTGCGGCTTCCAAATGGTCATCAAGGGCAGCCTCACGTAGAGCGTGTTTCAGTAATCTAGCTTCGAGGTGATGAAAGCATGGATGATGGTGGCCAGATTCAAATCAGAAAGAAAAGGCCACAGCCTCCTCATCCAACTCAGAAAAGCGCTCCTGACCACCGCCACAATCCAGACAGAACAGGGAGTCCAGAAATACACCAAGGCTGTGAACCTGTCTGACCAGAGGAGGCCAGACTCCATCAAATAACAGGAGTCTCAATCCCCTCCAGGTCACAGGGCCAACCAACCATCATCAATGATCATCCAGTCCCCAACAGTAGCTAGACATTGGGTAAATATCAAGACTACAGGACCGGAGTCAGATAAAAAAAAGAAGTAGAACTGGGTATCATTAGCATATTGATGGATTTCATTCGCAATGACCTCGCCCAGCGGCCTCATATACACGTTGAACAGGAGAGGAAACGTAATAGAACCTTGTGGGACTCCACAGGGGAGATGCCAAGAGGATGATGAGCAATCGCCCATCACCACTCTCGGGGACCTCCCTGACAGGAAGCAAAAGAATCACTCGAGTGGTCCTGCGTATGCTCTCTAGGTCCCGCAGTTGTGTCAACAACTCCTCATGGTCAACTGTATCAAATGCTGCTGAACGATCTAACAAGAATTCCCTTTGTCAATCTCTAGGCACAGGATCATCAACCAAGGCCACAACTGCAGTCTCCATGCCATACACAGAACAAAAGCCTGACTGAAAACAGGTCCAGGGATCTGACAGTATCAAGATGAGCCTGGACTGTTGGATGACCACCCATTCAATAACCTTCTGTAAAAAGCGACGGTTAGAGACAGACTGTTAACTGGCCGGGGAGTCAACATCCAAGGATGGTTTCGTAAACAGAGGCTGGATAACTGCAATTTTAAGGGCATCTGACACCCTACCCTTCTGAAGGGGAGGCATTGACAACCTCAGCCAGCAATGGCCTCAACATCCCCTGGCTGGCTTTTACCAGTCAGGACAGGCAACAATCTAGTTCACAACTTGGTTGCCCTCAATGCTCCAAGCACCTCTCCTGCATTGGTGGGTGTGATGCCAATTGAAACTTATCCAAATAAACAGGACAGGACTGGGCTTCCATAACCCCAAACTCTGATTCTACCATGAAAATGGCAGCACCCAAGTCATGGTGAATATGAGCAATTTTGTCTGCAAAGTAATTAATAAAAATGTCACAGCGGGCAGTAGATAACTCCATTTCCAGGCAGAGGCAGACTAGATTGACCAGACTTCCTCACCACCCCGGAACAGCTCCACTGGCTGAGACATTGCAGACGCTGTGATAGCGAAGAATAAAACTTTCTTTGCTGCCATCCCAGCCACGGCATAATCCGTCAAAAACTATGACACAATAGATCAGCTTCACCACAAGTTGAGCACCACCTGCACTCCAACTACGTACCTTCCAGCCTCAGGTCCTCCGTATACCAGGGACCTGTGTTACCGCAGCAGTGGAACATGCACCTGGGTGCAACTGTGTCAATGGCCATGGTCAATACATTCTTCAAAGTGACCAGAACATCGACAGAGTAAGGTCAGTGTTAAATCATCTGGAGAGTTCTGGAAACCAGTCACATCCATTCATCTCTGGGGGCGGACTAACCTAACAGGTCCACCACCACGACAAGGGCATAGGAGGGCCGGGATCTGGGCTTTCAGACGGTAATCATCCAATTATGACAATGGTGTTGTAACCTCCATCCACCTCAAACCCCCCCCCCCCCGATAATCCTTCAGCTGAGTAGTGCTTACGTGGTATCCCTCGAGATACTAGCACCAGCAGTCTTTCCTACGCTGGTGCTATCGCCTCTTAAGGGCCAGACCCACCCAGAGAGCCTGTCCCTGTTACACTCCTCCCCACTTCAGGGTGCTTTGGGACCCTGACGATATGAGGTTAAAAGTCCTGAGGCTACCATGTGGGATACCACATGGTAGCCTCAGGACTTTAACCTCATATCGTCACCACATGGACCAACCAGCCATCATTCTTGATGTAACCAAGCCTAGCGCGTGCACCTGGGACCTCGCATCCTCGTGAATGTTAAACTCCTTGTCTCGCCCTCTGTTCCCCTTCTTTCCTCTCCCCCTCTCCCCCCCACCCCCCAATCTCTCAGATTGTAAACTCTAGGGCAGGGACTGTCTCTATTCAATTACTTTGTAAAGTGCCAGGTACATTGCTGGTGCTATATAAATGCTTGCTAATAATAATAATAATAACCTCTGATAAGACAGTGAGACTAACTCAGGAGTGGAGAACCTTTTTGAGGCCAAGGGTTGCATTGTCGATCCCCAAGCAGGCCGGGGACCGCACGTCAAAATCAATTAAAATCAAATTTTAAAATTAATTTAAATCAATTACACTAATTTAAAGCAATTACACTAATTTAAATCAGTTTGACAATTAAAGCAATTAACAATTTAAAGCAATTAAAAATCTATTAAAATATTCACACAAACACACACAATATTCACATGCATTTAAAAACTCAGAAATATTCAAACATATATATATATATACATACACACACACACACTCTCCCTCCCCTATTAGCGGAGCATCTCCACTCCAGAGTTCCAGCAGCAGCAGGCAGCGCCAGCTCCTGTGGTTGAGTCCCACAGCAGTATGGGCAGCCGGGAGGGAGCCACTGGGGAAGGGGTAGGGATGCTGCCTCACCGCTTCCACCGCTGCCTTTGCAAGCAGAGCTGAGGCTGGCAATCCCAGCCAACTGTTCCTTCCCCCCCCCCCCCTCTGTGGGAGTTTAGGCTCTGTTCCTCCCCTGCTTTAGGCAAACCCCTGCCCCTGTCTCTTATACACATCTAGATGTGTATAAGAGACAGGTGTGCGGCCCACAAAGCCCTGCTCAGGCCACAGCAAGCCGGGTGATGGGCTGCACACAATGGGGAAGGGCTTGGAAGTCAGCGAGCCACGGGAAAAAGCCCCACGGGCCAGAAGTGGCCTGCGGGCTGGAGGTTCCCCACCCCTGCTCTAACTCATACTCTTTACTACCTTAGCCCCAAGAGCTCAAAAACGAATCCCTTGATGTTCATGCCTTGGCCAGCTATTGGTTGGTCCTGGACCTTCCCTTTTTAGGAAAGGTTATTGAGCGGATGGTGGCTCGTCAGCTTCAGGAGCATCTCGACTGGATCAGTTTCCTAGACCCCTCACAGTCTGGCTTTCGGCCAGGCTATGGCACTGAGACTGCACTTGTGGCCTTGATTGACAACCTCTCCCATGAGTTGGACCAGGGTCATTCAACCCTGTTGATCCTATTTGATCTCTTGGCTACATTTGATACCATTGATCATGAGCTGTTGGTGACTGGGTTGCGGGACTGGTACTGTTCTTGAATGGTGCCGCTCTTTCCTGGCTGGGAGAACTCAACGTGTGGTGCAGGGTGATAGTTCATCTTCTCCCCGGGACCTCACGTGTGGAGTCCCGCAAGGTTCCATCTTATCCCCTCTCTTGTTCAACGTGTACATGCAGTCTTTAGGGGAGGTCCTTAGAGGGTTCGGCGTAAGATGTCATCAATATGCTGACGACGCCCAATTGTACCTCTCTTTTTCATCAGACCCAGGCCCAGCAGCCTCAGTGCTTACCCAGTGTTTGTCAGCTGTGGAGGACTGGATGAGGATGAGCTGTCTGAAGTTGAATCCTGAAAAGACGGAGCTGATGCCTGTGGGAAAAGGCAGGGGAGTGATAGCCCCCATCATAGATGGGATCTGTTTCCCCCTCCTCCCCGGTGTCCCAGGTCCATAGTCTGGGGGTGTTCCTAGTCCTGTAGCTCTGCCTGGATGTCCAGGTGGTGGCTGTGGCAAAGGGCATATTTTGCCAGTTCCATCTGGTGCAATGGCTTAAGCCATATGTCTGACACGTATCTTGCCACTATCATCCATGCTTTTATTACCTCGAGATTGGATTACAGTAGCGCACTCTATGTGGGGCTACCCTTGGTGACCGTCCAGAGACTGCAGCTGGTGCAGAATGCGGCGGCCTGTCTCCTTAGGGGGACAGGCCATCACTAGCACATTACACCAGTGATCCATTCTCTGCACTGGCTACTGATAATCTTCCAGGCCCAATTCAAGGTGTTAGTTTTGACCTTTAAAGCCCTAAATGGCCTGGACCCCACTTACCTGCAGGACCACCTCATCCTCCAGGTCCTGGATCAGTCTCTGCGGTCTGCCAGGGGCGCCCTCCTTGAGGTCCCTCAGGTTTTCCGGGTGTTGACTATGAGGAGGGAGTTCTCAGTGGCCGCACTGTGGCCATGGAACTCCCTCCCGCCGGAGGTCCGCCTGTCCTCAGACCTAGGGTGAGAGAGACGGGTGATGGGTGGGAGTTTGGGTGAGGAGTGGGATATTTTTATTTGCTGTGCCGGGGTTTTAATGTTTTGTGTTTTAAACTTTTTATTGTATCAGGTTGTTTTTATTTATTTATTTTATTATTTATTTATTTCATAGATTTCTACCCCGCCCCTCCTGCGAACAGCTCGGGGCGGCTTCCAGCAATAAATATATAGTACATAAAAACAAATTAAAACAATCCATAATAATAATCATATATTAGAACAGGGCCCCGGGATCTCAATTAAAACAATAAATAAATGAGGTAGGGGAGATAAAACCCTCCCCCCCCCTCCCCGAAGGCCTGGGTGAACAGCCAGGTTTTACAACTTCGCTGGAATGTCAACAGGCGAGCTTCCTCCAGAAGGGAGTTCCAAAGGCGTGGCCCGACCACTGAGAATGCCCTCTCCATGGTGGCCCCCCGCTTAACGCGAGGGACCTCCAAGAAGGCACCCCCAACAGACCGAAGGAGCCGCCCTGGGGCGCAGAGGGTGAGGTGGTCCCTGAGGTATGAGGGGCCCAGACCATGAAGGGCTTTATAGATCAACACCAAAATCTTGAACCTGGCTCGGCACGCTATCGGCAGCCAGTGCAGAGCACAGGTGTAATGTGCTCCCGGCGACCTGTCCCCGTAAGGAGACGGGCCGCCGCATTCCGCACTAGCTGCAGCCTCCGAACCAGGAACAAGGGAAGCCCCACGTAGAGTGCATTGCAGTAGTCCAGCCTCGAGGTGATGAAGGCATGGATGAGGGCAGCCAGGTCCGGGTCGGAGACATACAGACGCAGCCTCCGTACCAGGTGCAACTGGCGGAAAGCCGCCTTCGCGACTACCTCCACCTGCCGCTCCAGGCGGAGAGCCGCATCCAGCACCACCCCCAGACTCTGGACCTGCTGGGCTATAGGAGGGCGAAACCCCCAATCGGGGGCCACTACCTCCCTCGCTCTCCCCACCAACATCACCTCCGTCTTATCGGGGTTGAGCTTCAGTCTGCTCTGCCGCATTCATTCCGCCACGGCCTCCAAACACTGGGACAGCAACAAGACAGCAGGGTCTGGGTCAGTTGAAAAAGAGAGGTACAGCTGAGTATCATCAGCATATTGGTGACATCGCACCCCGAACCCACTCACGACCTCCCCCAAGGGCTGCATATATACATTCAATAATAATGGAGACAG
>QEPC01003278.1:873675-914557 GCA_003113815.1 Sphenodon punctatus
CCCTGAGAGGAATGAGCAGAACCATTCCAAAACAGTTCCATCCAGACCTCCCAGGTCACGCAGCCGTCTCAACAGCAGCCCATGGTCCACGGTATCAAAAGCGGCCGAGAGATCTAGCAGGATGAGAAATGTTGAACATCCTGCATCCATCTCCCAGCGGAGGTCGTCGACCAAGGCCACCAACATCGTCTCAGTGCCATAGCCGGGACGGAACCCAGATTGAAACAGGTCCAGGAAACCGATGCTATCTAGATGTACCTGGAGCTGGAGCGCCACTGCCCGTTCAATAACCTTCCCTAAAAAGGGAAGGTTAGAGACAGGTCGGTAACTGGCGAGTGCGTCCACGTCCAAGGATGGTTTCTTCAGCAGGGGGCGCACCACAGCCTCCTTGAGGCTAGGCGACAACCTCCCCTGCTGCAAGGATGCATTCACCACCCTCACCAGCACCGTCCCCAGTGTCTCCCTGTAGGCTTTCACCAAACAGGACGTGCATGGATCAAGTTCACAACAAGTGGCCCTCACAGACCCCAAGACATCCACCGCATAGGCCAGCATCACTTCCTGAAACTCCCCCCACAAAGCTGGACCAGATGGGGCCTCCATCAACTCGCGCTCTCCCCCTACTGCCCCTAATCCAGCGTTATGATGTTGTAAGCCACCCTGAGCTGCATAAGCAGGAGGGGGCAGCATAAAAATACAAGAAAATAAATAATTCCTCCTGTCCCTCCTTTTCTCTGTGACTCGATGGTAAGTGCTTTGGGACTCTGATCCACACTCTAGCACTGGGACTTCAACCCATGTCAAGGCAATGGTACTCTAACCCACACCATGCTATCGCAGAGACCCCAACCTTATAGTAAGGCTGGGGTGGGGAACAGACCCACCCAACTCTCCTGGCCCCAACCCTGGGACTCTACACAGTTTTCTATATACTTACAGGCTATATATATTTATTTAGTACAACATAAATTTATCAAATTCCCAGAGCTCTCTGATCTTTACATGCTTCTACAGCCTTACACTCTGCTTTCCCATCATTACATACTTAGTAAACATATAACATGGGCATGGAGGTCCACCTTGTGATTGATCTGGCCGGAGACAGTTTAGGGCTGCTGCTGATATACCACGCACCTACCTGTATGGCAGCATCCCTACACACTCTAGCAGAATTGGTGTCGGAGGTGGTCTTGCAGTCCCCAAGGACCTTGGTCCTGGGGTACTTCAACATCCACGCCAACGCCAACCTTGTGGGAGCAGAGCGTGAGTTCATGGATGCCATGACAAACATGGGATGGACTGAGGGTTAGGGGCCTGACACACAAGGGGGGACATACCCTTGACCTGATGTTCTGCACAGGCCTTGAGGCGGGAGATCCAGTGGTGGAGGATGTAGTAACTTTACCCCTGTCGTGGACGGATCATTACCTCCTCCGGACCGGTCTCCTGACGCATGTACCCCTGAAAAGGTGTAGGACCAGTTTGATGGGTCTGCCCCTGGAGACTTATGGTTCCAGAATGCTCTAGGGGAATTGCCTCCTGATCTTGATGGTCGTTCACTTGATGACCACACTGCTTTTTGGAACATTGACCGAAAGGCTCCCAGGCCTCTGCTCTCAGAATGCCGACAGCAGGGGTCACCATGGTTCACGGAAGACCTGCACTGGGATGAAGCAGGATAGGTGGTGGTTGGAGTGATGGTGGCACCGAACTCGTACTGAAGCTGACCGATTGCAGTATAAAGCTAGTTTAAGAGCATATGCTGTTGTGGTGCAGGCAGCAAAGAAAGAGTTCTTTGCTGCCCTCATTGCATCTGCAAAATTATGTCCAGCAGAGCTTTTCCGGGTGGTGCAGAGACTGGTCAGTCTGGCCTTACATGTTTGCTGACTTTTTTTGCAGATAAAATCACTCAGATTCATCACGACTTCAATGCTGCACTTAGGACAGTGGGTGAACCAGAGGTAGGTAAAGCCCCGCCATGTCTGTTTTTGTGGGATCAGTTTCAGTGGGTGTTGCCCGCTGATGCGGCGGAGGTCCTTGGGACAGTTCTGGCCACTTGTTATGAATTCGATGCATGCCCGTCCTGGCTGGTGAAGGCCAGCCGGGAGACATTAGGGCCGGTGGGGGTGGTCAATGCCTCCCTTATGGAGGGCAGGATGCCGAGCCACCTCAAAGAGGCAGTGGTGTGGCCTCTGCTCAAGAAGTCATCTTTGGACCTTGACTCCCTGGCCAGCTATTGGCCAGTTTCTAACCTTCCCTTTTTAGGGAAGGTTATTGAACTGGTGGTGGCCCAGCAGTTACAGGGGCATCTGGACCGGGTCAGTTTTCTTGATCCCTCACAGTCTGGTTTTCATCCTGGATTTGGCATGGAGACTGCACTTGTGGCCTTGGTTGACCTATGCCATGAATTGGATCAGGGCAGATCATCTATTTTGATCTCATTGGATCGGTCGGTGGCATTTGATACCATTGATCATGAGATGCTGGTGACTAGGCTACGGGACTGGGCCAGGGTGAGTGGGATTGTTCTTGAATGGTGCCGCTCATTCTTGGCTGGGAGAACTCAGTGGGTGGTTCTCTGAGAATGTACGTCATCTCCCCGGGACCTCACATGTGGAGTCTTGCAGGGTTCTGTTCTGTCACCTCTCCTGCTCAACGTGTATATGCAGTCTTTTTGCATGAGGTCATGAGAAGGTTCGACGTGCGATGTCATCAGTACACCGATGATACACAACTTTATCTCTCATTTTCTGTAGACCCAGGCCCAGCAGTCTCAGTGCTTACCGGTGCCTGGAAACTGTGGGGGACTGAATGAGGGCGAGCTGTCTGAGACTGAATCCTGACAAGATGGAGGAGATGTTGGTGGGTAGGGTTGAGGGGGTGGTGACTCCCGTCATTGGCAGGGTCTGCCCCCCCCTTTTGTCACTCAGGTTCGTAGTCTGGGGGTGCTCCTTGACCCACAGCTCTGCCTGGATTGTCAGGTGGAGGCTGTGGCAAGGGGAGCATTTTGCCAATTACATCTGGTGTGAAGGTTGTGGGCATATGTCTCACTCTGATCTGGCCACCATCATCCATGCTGCCATTACTTTTGACAGGGCTACTGTAATGCACTCTACGTGGGGCTACCCCTGAGGATGGTCTGGAGGCTGAAGCTGGCGCAGAATGCGGCAGCCTATCTCCTAACGGGGACGGGCCGCTGCGAGCACATTACAACTGTGCTTCGCTCTCTGCACTGGCTGCNGCCCCTGCGGTCGGCCGGGGACACCCAACTCGAAGTTTCCCGGGTATCCTGGGTGGCGACGGCAGAGAGAGCATTCTCGGTGACTGCGCCTTGGCTGTGGAACTCCCTCCCAATGGAGGCCCGACTATCCCCTTAAATGGCTTGGGTCCTGCTTATCTGTGAGACCACCTTAGGCCTCGGGTCATTTTGCAGCCCCTGCGGTCGGCCGGGGACACCCAACTCGAAGTTTCCCGGGTATCCTGGGTGGCGACGGCAGAGAGAGCATTCTCGGTGACTGCGCCTTGGCTGTGGAACTCCCTCCCAATGGAGGCCCGTCTATCCCCAGACCTCGCCTCTTTCCGAAGATATTGTAAGACGTGGTTGTTCCACCAGGCCTTTGGGGAAAGGGGGTAGGTAGGGTGAGGCAATTGGGGGGAGGGATTTTTCTGCCTTTTAGCTTTTCTGCTTTTAGTATTTTAAATGGATTTTATATTATATTGTGATTATGTGTTATGTTGTTTGCAGCCCCAAGCTGCCAATGTGCAGGAGGGTGTGGCATAGAAGTATTTGTAAGAAAGAAAGCAGATAACTGAATCAACATTCAAATGATATTGCCAGATCTCTAAATGCATCTTCATGTTCCCAGAGAGGCAGTTTCATCCTCAACAGGTTATGGGGTCCCAGGAGTAAACCCTTTTTTGTGTTTGGATTCCCCACATCACAGTCTTGTGGGAACTTCTGTTGCCAAATCCTGTTGCTTCCCTCTATAACATTGCTAAGATTTGCCCTTTTCTCTGTCTCCTCTGCCAAAACCCTTGTTCACGCCCTGGTCATCTCTTGCCTTGATTACTGTAACCTCCTTCTCACTGGCCTCCCCCGCTCTCGTCTTTCTCCCCTTATCTCCATCCCAAACTCTGCTGCCAGCATCATCCACCTCGCCTGTCGCTTCCACCATGTGCAGTCCCTCCTCTCTTCACTGGCTCCCCCTTCTTGCACAAGCTCCTAGTCTTCGTCTATAAAGCTCTTCATCACAACCTTCCTTCCCCCTACCTCTCTGCACTAATTTCCCTCCATACTCCAGTCTGTGAACTCCGCTCCTCCTCTGTCCCCTCTCTCGGCCTCCTATGCCTCCTCTGTTCCCCTAACCGCCTTCGTCCCTTCTCCGTAGCTGCCACACACACCTGGAACTCCCTCCCTGCCCATATCCGCCTCGTCCCCTCCCTTTGTACCTTCAAATCCCACCTCTTCTGCTCTGCCCTTCCCGACTCCTCGCTCCCCTCACCTAACTCCTGCTGATACCCTCCATCCAGTACAATCTGTTACCTGAGGTCTCTGTACTCATATCCTCATCACACAGATCAGCCGGCTATCATTCTCGATGTAACCAAGCCAAGCATGTGCACCTGGGACCTCGCATCTTCGTGAATGTTACACTCCTTGTGTTCCCCTTCCTTCATCTCCCCCCGCCCCCTTGTTTCTCAGATTGTAAGTCCTAGGGCAGGAACCATGTCTATTCCATTACTTTGTAAAGCACCAGGTACATTGCTGGCACTATATAAATGCTTGCTAATAACCCCCCTGCTTTACCTTCTCAGTTGAGCGGAGGCCCCTCCTCTGTAAATCTCCCTGGAGTCCTTGTGGGACCTCCTAATCTTGGCTCCTCACCTTCTCTTGGCTCAAGTTTACCAAGTGGGCTGCCACCTATGGTACAATTCTCAACCCTCTAGGTGCTTTTATCCCCTTAGCCCTTACTATTCAAGCCTGAATCGGGGGCAAACTTCTCCCTGGCGTTACCTAGAATCAGTTTAGCTCTTCCACTAGGGCCAGAGCAATGTTCCCTGTCCTTTGGGTATCCCCTCAGGGCAGGTGCTTTTCCTATGTCCTGCCTGCTGGCAATTCCAGTAACTTTGTCAGGTCACACCCATGACAGATCTTACTCCACATGAGTTCCCTCCACCTGTGCAACCATAGAGTCCTTAATTTCCTTTGTCTTTGTGAAGGACATGACCTCCACCAGTGTCCCAGATGTCCACATGCAAAGCAGGCCTTTGAGGCACCACCTTCTTGGACCCCCAAAGTCCTTTGGACACCTTGAGGGACAGGGCACATGTGTGTAGCAGGGCTTCAAGATGTTGTTCCTTCCCAGGGGTTCCTGGCACCTCTACATCCTAGCCATTCATCCAAGCTGCTCAGGGGCTGGAGTCTCCCACTGGTATGGCTGCTGTTTTCCCCAGCTCCCTTCCAGCTCTGGTCAGCTGCTCTTGAGTCCCTGGCCTTTCCATATCTTGGGTCAGCTTCTCCTGGAAGCAGCACTGCTCCAGCTCACACAGCTCCATAAATTAAATAAATAAATACCTCAGCTGCCACCACAGCAGGCACACTTCTGGATAAACCATCTCCACATTCCCAGTAGCTCAACTTCAGGCAGGGAGCTACTGTGGGTGCAATCCTTCAGTTCTCAGCTTCCGTAACTTTGCAGTAAATCAATCCCCTCCCCTTCCCTTTTCTGCAAACACTTGACAGCAATCATTACGGACTGCTTGCATTCTCCACCAGTCAGTAACAAAGTACATTCCCCCGGAGATTAGTATTGCCAGAATCTAGCCCCCCAAGAACCCAGATCATACAGGATCTTTTCCTCTGTTGTATCTTTATTCAAACGTAATCCAGTTCTTCATTATTAAGCATACACATAAATAGTCCATAACCCTTCAACTCAGAGGTCTGGGTGGCTGTACAATAGACCCCCCCCCTCCCCCCTTGCTGACCAGGCACAGTCCCTCCTGGAGCCAGCTATCTAAAGCCCCACAGTCTCAGATACCTTCAAGTTGCAGCTTTCCTTCTCAGACTTCTAGTCCCTCTAGAGCTCTCTTCACATATACTGCAACAGCTCTCTTAAGCCCAAGGGCTAGGTCTGCCACGCCCAGCTCAGCTGGCTCTACATAAGCCTTCAGCCTTATATAGTATCAGCTCTTCAAGGGTCAGGCCCACCCAGAGAGCCTATTCCTGTTAATCATGATTAGACAGGTCCCTGCCTGAGGGGCTTACAATCTAGAGTGGATAACTGTGAGGATGCAAATAAGAGATGAACATAAGGAGAGACAGGGATACATTCATGAAGTTGAAGGTGGATGTATTTAGATTAGTTTCAAGAGGAGGAGAAGGATCCTGGAGAGTAAAATAGTATAAGGAGAAGAATCAGGAGCTAGGAAAGGCATCGAGATGGAAGAGGTAGGTTTTCAGGAAGAATTTGAAACGTGAAACTTTGTCAAATATTTTGCTGAACTCACGATACAACATTTGACAAAGTTTCATATCAGATCCTCACTGATAAGCTTGCAAAGTGTGGTCTGAATCACACTACACCATAGCTGGTTATAGAACAGTACTTAATGACTGTGCCATGTGAGGTCCCACAGGGCTCTCTGCAACGACCAGTGTTCAACATCTTAATGATTTGGGTGAAGGGCTGGAGGGAATACTTAGCAAGTTTACAGAGAACACAAAACTGGGAGGGATAACTAACACCTTGGAAGATAGAATTAGAACTTTTTTAAAAAAAAAATCTTCATAAGTCTGGGCTGAAATTAACAAAATGAAATTCTACCAAGATGAATGTAAAGTTCTGCATTCAGGGAAGAATGTACCTCTCCTTCCTTCTTTCCTCCGAAATTCCTTCTCTCCCAAGTCTCCACTTATTTATTTATTTTTACAATTTATATGCTGCCCCCTCCTGCCTCAGGCATCTCGGGGTGGCTCACAATATACTTGGAGCAACATTCCTCCTTCCTTATCAACCTACATATTTACCTTGCCATATCTCTGCTCCCTCCAAACCTGTCTCTGACCATCACCTTGCTTCATTCCATCTCTCCTCGCCCCCTCCCCCAACCTCTCGCTCTTTCCATGACCTTCAGTTCATTGATCCTCTTGACTTTGCTTCCTCCCTCTCCCCCCCATATCTCATCTGTCTCCTCTACCACCTGTCCAGACTCTGCTGTCCCCACCTTAAACTCATCCCTTTTTTCCACCCTTGACTCCCTTGCTCTCCTCTAGTGCCATCCTATCCATCATGTAAACCCTTGACTCACCACTACCATCAGCCACCTCCAATCCTACTCTCAAGCCACCAAGGCGAAAGTCGCATGGGTTCGCTGACTTCCTCCACTCTAAGGACATTTTCAGACACACACACACCCACGTGTGCATATTTTGGCTGCTGGGGGGAATGCACAGCCAGAATATGCACAGGAATCGGCCAGTCTGAAAGTCCCCCAGCACGGCTTTGCCAGCAGGCATGCGCATAGATGTAGAGCAGGAAATCAAGCTCTGCATCCATGTCTGCCGGCAAAACCGCGCAGGAGGGCTTTCAGACCGACTAATAAATCCCCACACACATTCTGGCTGCGCATTCCCCCCTGCAGTCAAAATATGTGCCGGGGGAGGGGGGGGATGTCTGAAAGTGGCCTATGTTTGTACTTTCTGCATTTAGCGATGCCCTTTCCTGGCCAAAGACTGCTATTACTCCACATTAATTGAATCTCATTCCTGCAACCCCCTTCTCAACATTTGCTTCCGTTCTGAAACCTCCCTGTCCTCCCCCACTCACTCTGCACAGGATCTTCTCTCCTCCTCCAACAAGATTGATAAACTTCACCTTGCTATTGCTTCTCAACCCTCTCCCTCCCCCCATTTCCTTCCCTGCTGTTTCGCCTCCTGCCTCTCTTCTCCTCTGCAGTTTCTCTTGATTGAGGTCACATTCCTCTGCTCTTCATCTACCCTTCACTTGCCCCCTCGACCATCCCTCTCACCTCCTAACAGCAATTGATCCTACCGCTTTGCCTTCTCTGCTGTACATAATCAATCTCTCTACTGGGTCATTTCCATTGGCTTTCAAACATGCCACCATCTCCCATACCCTTAAAAAGGCCACTCTTGACCCTCTGACCCTTCCAGTTATCACCCCATTTCGCTCCTACCCTTCACTTCCAAGCTCCTGTAGCAGATGGTCTACACACGCTGTCTTGATTTCTTCTCTTCAAATTCCTCCCTTGACCCCCTCCAATCGAGCTTCTGCCCTTTTCACTCGACCAAGAATGCCCTCGCCAAAATCACTGATGATCTTCTCTAGCTAGGTCTAAGGGCCTCTACTCCATTCTTGTCCTCCTCAATCTCTCTGCCACCTTGGACACTGTTGACCATGGCCGCCTCCTGGATTCGCTACACTCCCCTGGTTTCCAGGACTCTGTTCTCGACTGGTTCTCTTTGTATCTCTCAAACTGCTCTTTCAACATTTCTCTCTCTGGTACCACCTCTACATCGCTTCCCCTCTCTTTGGGAGTTCCCCAAGGCTTGGTCCTGAGCCCTCTTCTCCCTTTATACTCTTTCTCTGGGTAATCTCATTGAAATCCGCAGCTTCCAGTATCACCTGTATGCTGATGACATGCAACTCCACTCCCATGCTCTCTCCCTCCTTCCAGTCTCATCTTGCTGACAGCTCTGCCTGGATGTCCCACCTCCAACTCAAGCTTAATATGGCCAAGACCGAACTCTTCCTCTTCCCCCCCACCGTTCCCCTCTTATTTTCCTTTCAATTTCCACTGAGGGAGTCACCATCCAGCCAGTCCCTCAGGCATGTAACCTGGAATTCATCTTTGACTCCTTCCTCTCCTTTACATCTCAGATCTAGGCTGTTGTTAATTCCTGTTTCTTCACTCTGTATAATGCTAAAATACAGACTGTTCTTGAATGGTTCCACTCATTTCTCTCGGGGAGAAGCCAGCGGGTGGTGTTGGGGGATGACACATCGTGCCCCTGCGCCTTATCATGCGGCGTTCCGCAGGGTTCTATTCTGTCTCCGTTATTATTTAATGTATACATGCAGCCCTTGGGGGAGGTCGTGAGAGAGTTCAGGGTGCGATGTCACCAGTATGCTGATGATACTCAGCTGTACCTCTCCTTTTCAACTGACCCAGACCTGGCTGTCTCGGTGCTATCCCAGTGTCTGGAGGCCGTGGCGGAATGGATGCGGCAGAGCAGACTGAAGCTCAACACCGATAAGACGGAGGTGATGTTGGTGGGGAGAGCAAGGGAGATAGTGGCTCCCCTGATTGGGGGAGTTCGACCTCCCATAGCTCAGCAGGTCCGGAGTCTGGGGGTGATTTTGGGCGCAGATCTCCGCCTGGAGCGGCAGGTGGAGGCAGTCGCTAAGGCTGCCTTCCGCCAGTTGCATCTGGTGCGTAGGCTGTGTCCGTTCGTCTCTGGCCCGGACCTGGCCTCCCTCATCCATGCCTTCGTCACCTCAAGGCTGGACTACTGCAACGCGCTCTACATAGGGCTTACCTTGTGCCTGGTTCGGAGGCTGCAGCTAGTGCAGAATGCGGCGGCTCGTCTCCTTACAGGTACGGGTCATCGGGAGCATATTATGTTCCGGACTCTGCACTGGCTGCCAATAGCGTGCCGAGCTAGGTTCAAGGTGTTAGTGTTGGTCTATAAGGCCCTTCATGGTCTGGGCCCCTCGTACCTCAGGGATCGCCTCACCCGCCGCGCCCCAGAGCGGCTCCTTCGGTCTGTTGGGGGTGCCTTCTTGGAGGTCCCCCACGTAAAGCGGGGGGCCACAATGGAGAGAGCATTCTCAGTGGCCGGGCCGCGCCTTTGGAACTCCCTTCCGGAGAAAGCCCACCTGGCCCCAAGCCTGTTGTCATTCTGGTGGTATTGCAAAACCTGGCTGTTCGCCCAGGCCTTTGGGGAGGGTGGGTTAGGGTTGTGTTTTTTCCCCCTACCTTGTTTTATTGTTTTAATGTTGAAATTGTTTCTTGGGGCCCTGTTTTCAAAGTATTTAACTTGTTGAGTGTTTTAAACTGTTTTTATATTGTCTTATGCTGTTTTATTATTGTTGGAAGCCGCCCCGAGCTGTTTACAGGAGGGGCAGGGTATAAATGCTTTAAATAAATAAATAAATAAAATCTGGCCCTGCTTTACTGTATCCAGTGCAAAAACCCTAGTCCATGCTCTAGTCCTCTCTTGTCTTGACAACTGCAGCTTCCTCCTTACTAGTCTCCCCTGCTGTGATCTTGCCTCCCTTATCTCTGTTCAACGCTTCGCTGCTAAAGTCATTTACCTTGCCCGTTGCTTTGAGCACATTCACCCCCTCCTCTCCACCTGCACTGGCTCCCTTTACGTGAACACATTCAGCACAAGCTCCACGTCTTCACCTTCAAGGCTCTTTATGGCCTTGTTCCCCCATATCTTTCCGCTTTTATATCCCACCACACTCCTGCCCAGGAGTTTCACTCCTCCTCTGCCCCTACCCTCGCCTGCTCATGACCCCCTTGCTCCTCTAAACATCTTTGTCCCATCTCTTTTGCTGCCCCTCATTTCTGGAACTCCCTCCCTGGATACGTTCACTCTGCTTCCCTCACAACTTTCAAATCCCTCTTGAAAACCTACCTCTCTCATCAGGCCTTCACTAGCTGATCATGAGTGAAATTGTGTCGTCTTCCCCCTCATTCAGAATCTAGTTCCTTGTAACTAAATTAAGCACATGCACCTGAACTTCTCAACCTCATAAATGTACTCTCATCTCTCCCTGTGTTCACCTCTCCCTTGTCTCCCCCTCTCTTGTCTCTTAGATTGAAAGCCCCCTGGAAGTAGGGACCTGTCTATAACTATTGATTGTACAGCATCAGGTACGCTACTGATGCTATATAAATAAAATAAAATAATAATAATAAATAATTAATGACAATAATAACATTCCTGGAGAAGCTAGGCTTCTTACTGGCAGGTCTAGTCCTGTTTCTTAAACCAAACATACTGAAAAGGCAGGTGCCGGCTCTAGCTAGTGTAATAGGTTCTGGGTTCAGAAGTCACTAGCATCTCATCCACCTATCAAGAGATTTCTCAGGGCAGCCTTGTTAATCAGTCCCCTATGAAGCATAGGTTCCCCAGATGCAGGGTAAGTGTGGCAACCACCTTTTGAGCCACTTCAGAAGGGGAGGTGGTTGGAACGATGGTGGTGCCATACTCAATGAGTACCACCAATTGCAGCATAGGAGCAGTTTGAGAACCTATGCTGTGACTGTTCGGGCAGCAAAGAAGAGTTTCTTTGCTGCCTTTATAATGTCTACAAAGTCTTGTCCAGCAGAACATTTCCAGGTGGTGAGAGGTTTGATCAGTCCTGCCTGTCTTCACCTGGACCTGGAGCAATCTAGTGCCTGCTGTGACATGTTCATTGAGTAATTTGTGGACAAGATCGCTTGCATCCACCACAACCTCAGTGCAAAAATTGAGGCAATAGGATAACTAGAGGTAATTAATGACCCATCTTGTCCAGTTTTATGGGATCAATTTAAGATGGTGGAGCCCACTGATGCTGGGGATGTGCTTGGGGTGGTCCATGCCTGTCCTGGCTGGTCTAGGTCAGCCGGGAGACATTGGGTCCATTGCTGGCGGGTGTTGTCAATGCCTCCCTGCAGGAGGACAAGGTGCCGGACTGCCTCAAAGAGGCGGTGGTGCAGCCACTGCTCAAAAAACCATTGCTTGATGTTGATTCCCCTGACAGCTATCGGCCAGTCTCTAACCTTCCCTTTTTAGGGAAGGTTATTGAACGGGTGGTGACTTAGCAGGTGCAGGAGCATCTGGACCGCACTGGTATTCTTGATCCCTCGCAGTCCGGCTTTCGTTTGGGTTATGGCACTGAGACTGCATTAGTGGCTTTGGTCAATGACCTTCGCCGGGAACTGGACCAGGGTCATTCGACCCTGCTAATCCTATTAGATCTGTTGGCTGCCTTTGATACCATTGATCATGAGATGCTGGTAACTCATCTGTAGGACTATGCCGGGGTAGGTGGAACCGTTCTTGAATGGTTCCGCTCCTTCCTGGCCAGGAGAAATCAGCAAGTGGTGATTGGGGATTGTTCCTCTTTTCCGTGGGACCTCAAGTGTGGAGTTCCGCAAGGCTCTATTCTGTCCCCTCTCTTGTTCAATGTGTACATTCAGCTGCTTGGTGAGGTCGTGAGATGGTATGGGGTGCGGTATCATCAGTACGCTGATGACACCCAGCTCTACCTCTTTTTCATCTGACCCAGACCCGGCAGTCTTGGTGCTTACTCGATGTCTGGTGGCTGTGGAAGATTGGATGAGGGCGAGCCATCTGAAACTAAATTCTGACAAGACAAAGAGGATGTTGGTGGAGAGGGCGGTGGGTGTGACGTCCACCATCCTTGCTGGGGTTTGTCCCCCACTGCTCTCTCAGGTCCAGAGTCTGGGGGTACTCCTCGATCCACAGCTTCATCTAGATCTCCAGGTTGAGGCTACGGTGAGAAGTGCTTTCCGCCAATTACATCTGGTGTGACTGCTTCGGCCGTATGTCTCTGACTCCGACCAGGCCACTCTCATCCATGCCTTCATCACCTCAAGATTATATTATTGTAATGCACTCTACGTGGAGCTACCTTTGGTGACAGTCCGAAGACTGCAGCTGGTGCAGAATGTGGCAACAGGTCACCGTGAGTACATTACACCAGTGCTCCGAGCTCTGCACTGGCTGCTGATAGTCTTCTGGGCCTGATTCAAAGTGTTGGTGCTTACCTATAAAGCCCTATACGGTCTGGGCCCCTCCTATCTACGAGACCGTGTCACTCTCCATACCCTGGATAGACCCCTGCAGTCTGCCGGGAGCACCCTTCTTGACATCCCCCAGGTGGTGCAGGGAGATACAGTGGAAAGGACGTTCTCAGTGGCGGCATCCAGGCTGTGGAACTCCCTTCCGGTGGAGCTCCCTTGCCTCATTTCAGCAACAGTGCAAGACCTGACTCTTCTGCCAGGCCTTTGGTGAGGGAGATGGGTGAAGGGTGGGTGTGGAGGTTGGGTTTTTTATTTTTCTTATTCTTATGCTTCCTTCCCATGTATTTTATGTATATTTTAAAATATTCTAATTTTTGTAAGTCGCCTCAAGCTGCCTAGGCAGGAAATAAATACATAAATAAACTTGGTCCAATATGGGCAGGTTTTCATGGGACTGGCAAAAGGAACAGTGCTGGTGTCAAAGCTGATCTGCCTGCCAAGTTTTACATCTCTCCTACAAATGGGGGCATTAGGTTTTGCCCCTTTAAATGAGAATCTCTATCTGTTCAGCAGGGGAAAAAATGCTTGACCATTTTTTATTAAGCTTTAATAACAAAATTTTAACCTGAGGCATGGAAAATTTCAGCTCCAACAGTTGAAGTCTGACAACGTTGTAACTAACAGAAATTAAGGAAATGGTCCCCAAATATTTTGCCTGTGACCCCATTTTGAAACTTGAATATAATCCCATAGCCACAGACAAAAGTCATGCAAGAAGTATGTCAGCTACCAACTGGGATCACAATTTTCTGATGGTGTTGAACCCCCATTTTGAGAACTTCTGAATTAGGGTCTTATGATCCCAACTCTGATGGTCTAGATCAGAAGAGGGGAACCTTTTCCCTCCCAGGGACTATTTTGAAAATCAGTACAAGCCCCAAAAGCTGCACGGAAGTCGGAGTGGGGATGCTTAAGGAGTTCAGATCATGGATCTGTGCCCTCTGAAGTGCATGTCCTCATCTCTGCTCCCTTACCTTGATCTCAGTCTTTCAGTGTTGAGGGTAGAGATTGGATCCAGGGACCAGATCCAGGAACTGGAAAGGGGCCAAATGAAGATTAGCCAAGGCTGAATTTGGCCCCTGGGCATGAGGTTCCCACTCCTAATCTAGATTCTTATGATCCTAATTATGATGGTCTAGAGACTGAGTGTGTGGTTCTTTAGTGTTGGTCCCTGGTGTACATACATGTGCGCGAGAGAAATACAGATCTCTTTTATAGGTCCAGCTTCTGTTAGTGAAACTATACATGCTTTGGGGCAACACAGCACCCCCTATTCAAGACAACTATAGATGAAGCAAATGTAGGATGGGTATACATATGGACGCAATCACTTGGGAGGGAGCTGTAAGGAAAAAAGTGATTCGTGTTTCAAACATTTTAATACAATAAGGGGAAACCAATAATCAAATGATAAAATAAAACCCAACTAGGCATGTACATAACAGCAAACACTTGAGAGGGGGCTGTATGGAAAAAAGTTGTAGGAGAAAAGGTAGCTATTTAAAAACATTGAAATACATTGTAGGGAAAACAGTAGGGGTCCTGTTGTTAACAGAAGGTTGTCAGTTACTTACACATTTCTAAAGTGGGTTATGAATCCCAATTCTTTATTTCTAGTCCATTGGTTTTGGTATCCAATCAAGTTATGAATTTTAGTTCCCAGACTTGTCTTTTCAAAGTCTTGTACAGGTTTCTGTTCAGGACAAGGATCGTTCAGAGATGGACCCACATGGGGTGGATATCCTACCAGTTTGGCAGAACCAGTTGTTAAAATCCTACCAGAATACACATAAAGAGAGGTGGGGAGAATGGCACTCTGTTCTTGCGGAACTGGTTGTTTATTAGTTAGAATAGCACCGCAGCACCCATGTTCTTCTCAATGTTCAGTTTTCTTGCCAATAATCTTTTTTTTCCTGTGAGAGTTCATTCCTTCTAGGGATGGGCAAACAGATCACAGTTCGGGTTCGGTTAGTTCACCAGGTTCGGGTTCAGTCGTACGGTTTGGGTTCGGCCGTTCAGGAAATGTTTTGTTATGAGTTTTTTTGTTTGTTTTTTATATGTTTTTTTATTTGGTTTTATATGGTTTTTTATTCAGTTTTTTTAATTTATTTTTTTAATCTAATATATATATATGTGCACTAAATCTAACTGCTATTACCTATTCTAAATGCTATGAACTAAATGGATTATCTAATAAGTACACAAGCCTACTCCTACAAACACTAAAACTAAATCACTAACGTTATCTCTATCACTAAGCTAACTCCTACAACTGTCTACTATCTCTAGTCAGTCAGTCAGTCTGGATGGATGGATATGGGAGGGGGGGAATCACAAACACCACAAGGTTTCAGTTTAAGGTTTAAGTTTCATTTCAGTACAAAACTGAAATGAAACTTAAAGCAATCTAATAATCCTACTCTAAATGAAAAAATAGAGGACAGGAAGGGAATCTGGGATGGAATATATGGGAGAGGGAAAGGATTAAATGGAGGGGGGAGGGAGGAAGGAAAATTGAACACAGGGAACACAAAGGGGTAAAAACAAAAAATAACCACTAAATCTATCTAAGCTAAATAAATGAATGAGAATATGGGTTAGATGGGTTGGATGGGTGAAATGGGAGGAGGATTGCAATGGATTGGGGAGCTGGGAAATTCTGGGAGAGGAAACCTTCTGAAACGCCTGCTATTCAGGAACAGTGACTAGGTCANTTCAGGAACAGTGACTAGCTCAGAAGGTGTTGGGAAGTGGGGAGGCAGATAGTTTTGTTTCTTGCAAGCCTCTCCACCCCTGGTGCCTGGAAGTCTGCTCCTCAGCTGACTACCCCTCCCTGTCACGTTTGACCTTCCAGTGACCCTTTTTTTGTCACCCAAACTCACCCAAACACGATCGGAACTGACCGATCTGTTCAGTCATTTCGACGTTCGGAATTGAGTTCGGTTCTGTCAGTTCGGGTTCGGTCATCCAAATAGGCCGAGTTCGGGCCAAACTCCGAACTTCTGAACCACATTCGCCCATCCCTAATTCCTTCACACAAAGATTGTGTGGGCATGGGAGCATTTAGTGCACTGAATGAAGTAAATCATGTGTTGTGATTACTGATTAGTAGGTGTAGGTCACTTATGTTTTGGTTTTCCCTGGAGTGTATTGATAATGGTGGTGGCAGGTTTTACACCTTCTGCTTTAACAGTTGTCTTGTTCCTGCAGTGTCTTGGGTAGTAGGGAGTTTGCTCCTGATGATCCCTTTTGAGGTGTAAGGGGTTGTTTGAATGCTGGAAATGGGGGGGGGGGGGGGTTGTGTTCAGAAAGATTTCTCTCGGAGTCTGGTCCCTGTTGAGTATGGGTTGTAGTTTGATGTATTGCATAAGCTTCCAGTGCAGGGTGGCAGGTGGCAACTAGAGGTTAAGCAGTTGACGAGTTCCTCCTTTCTGGGTTGTAGTAGGTTCTCATGGGGTATCTGGGTAGCCTGTTTCATTATATATGGTCCAGTCCTCTGATAGGAGGAGGTAGTAAAGGCAGTTTTTAGCATGGCAACGTGCTTATCGTGGATCTTCTTTTCAGATAGATTCTGTAGCATCTGAGTGCTTGGCTGTAGAGGACAGTTTGCTTTTTTAAAATGTGTCTTGGGTGGTTGCTAGACTGTGGCTATCTGATGATCAGTTGGTTTCTTGTATAACGTTAGCTGTAGGGTTCCTTTATTTATGCTGAGTGTGGTATCTAGGAAGCTGGTGCTGGTGTGGGAATTCTTTTGGGTAGTTTGAAAAAGGGTGGTGGTGGTTGAAGTTTTGGCAAAATTTGAAGAGAGATTAGATTGTTTGTCCAGATAAGAAAAATATTATTATTGTACCTGAGGTATAACCAGAGACCAGTGTCCACTGCTTTTCCCCCATTGGAGGCAATGGGGAAATTGCAGCTAGCCTGGGTCCCTGGTATAACAAGGATTTAATGATACATTTCCCAGATAGAATCACAGAGAACCTTAGATCCATAAGGGACCTCAGAGGTCACCTAGTCCAACCCCCTGCTCAGTGCAGGAAATCCGCAGCTACAGCATCCCTGACAGATGGCCATCCAGCCTCTGTTTGAAAGCAAGGGGCTGGACTAGATGACCTCTGAGGTACCTTCCAACTCTAAGATTCTATCTGAGAAATGTACCATCAAACCCTTGTTGTACCAGGGACCCAGGCTCACTGTGATTTCCCCATTGCCTCCAATGGGGGGAAAGCAGTGAACACTGGTCTATAGTTATACCACTGGTACATTGATAATATTTTTCTTATCTGGACAAACAACCTAATCCCTCCCTCCCTCTAAATTTTGCCAAAACTTCAGCCACCACCACCCTTTTTCAAACTACCCCAGAGCATTTCCATCAATATTCCCAAGTCTTCTCCAAGGTGTGGCCTATAGGTATCCCAGCACATGCTTGTGTCCATAGCGGTCTCCATTGTTTGCACATAGTGTTATTAAATGTAGAGTTGTTGTGTGCAAGGATGAAATGGATGAGCATTACAATGTGCTCGGGGTGGATATCTGAGTTTTCTCCACTGTCCTGTAGATATCTGTGCCAGACTGGAATAGAAAGTCCTAGGCAACCTGAAATACTAGGGTTGCTACAACTGTATATTATATAGGCTGTTTTCAGATGAAACACGTCCACCGAGGTCCACCCATCCCTCACGTATCTGGGTGCCCATCTCAAGGTGTGAGTGGAGGTGCACTCCTGCAGCCCACACACCCATGCCCTGCACGGAGCAACCTAGTTTTTCCCCCATTGCTCCATGTGGGGAAAAGATGGGGCGGTGCATAGGTGCGGGTGAACACAGACCACACACCCATCTCCTGCTGTGTGAAGCCCCCAACCCCTCACCAGAAGTGGGTCCATCTGAAAATGGCCATAGTGGTTAGCAGGTACAACTAATACCTGTTGTATTAGAGACCTGTATTTTACACTAGCTGAAGTCAATATTTTGTAACAATACAATATATTATTATAGAAGAGGATGAAGCAACAAAGCAGAAGCCTAATGAGATTTACAGCCAGCTCCAAGTCCAAGTCCATCTGTTTTCGTCAGGCTTTCGTAGGTTAGGAGAATGTCATAATGCCTCTATATAAATCAATGGTGCGACCGCACCTTGAATATTGTGTGCAGTTCTGTCACCCCATCATAAACAAGGAGCAGTTATTTACCCTCTCAGCTAGTACTAGAACTAGGGGACACTCCATGAAACTCATGGGTGACAAGTTTGAAACAAATAAAATATTTGTTTCACACCGCATATAATTGGGCTGTGGAAAGGGCCAGTACTATAGCTGAGTTTAAAAGAGGTTTGGACAAGTTTCTGGAAGATCAGTCCATTAACAGCTCTTAGCCAGACAAGATCAGGGAACATGACGGGAGCTGGGGAAAAACAACAGGGAATGGATCCCCCATTGTGACCTGTTGGGTGCTTCTCCCACGCCACCGTGATTGGTCACTGTCAGAGACAGGATGCTGGGCTAGATGGACCATTGGTCTGACCCCGTATGGCACTTCTTATGTTCTTAGGAAGGGCATAAGAGGGTTAAAATGGTCATACTTAAATTTGACATAGGTCATATATACTGATTGGCTTATTTTGTATTGTTCGATCATACTAGGTCTGCTCCTGAGATGGTGAATTGTTCCAAATAATTTAAATAGGAGAACTTTAAATGTTGCAACTTTAAAAGGTTGTGTGAAGGATCCAGATTTTCTACTCTGTACGAACAGACACGCTTTACCTAGATACAAAAATATGAAAAAGCTCCCCTGCTGCAATTCCCTCTGAGTACAACAAATATAATGTGTTTAACACAAGCAACTTTCCAAAGTGCATTCCTTACAGAAAGGAAAATTTGGATACTTACCAGTTAATTCTTTTTATTCACTGTGATGCCTTCACAGAAGCAGGCAGGATCCCTAAATGACTGCCAGCCTCTGTCTGGGGGAGGGACCAGCCCCCAAAGAATAGACTGGATGAAGACTTCCAAAGCACAGAGGCAGGATGTATAAAATTTAATAGAAAAACACCAGTTCAAACTGTTCAATTACAAACCAGGACAAGAATGAGAGAAATGTTAAACAGAAATAAGGAGAGCATAGGAAGGTCAGCGAGTATAACCCTCAAGAAGAATTACTGGCCACTGGAATTAGGGTGGGGGTATCGGATTAATCTGATAATCCAATATTCATCGGTACCAGCATACCAGATTTTTAACATTGGACGTGTTATCGGGTTTTTTGCATTGCGGGCCATTGAAATAATGGCCACAATGTAAAAAAAAAATGGTACGCGGCCAATGTTAAAAATCCGGTATGCTGTACCGGTAAATCCGACACCGGGGAGATCCGATACCTGTAAATCTGGTATCCGGTATTCTCCCCGGTGTCCCACCCCTAACTGGAATGGAATCCAGAAAGGGCAGGTCAGATTGTCTACCTACCACATCACAGTGAAGGAAAAAAAGAAAGAAGACAATTCAGCCAGTAAGTGTGCAAATTTTCCTCTCTCCCACTGCCATAAGTTGGACAGTCTTTGATGGAGCCTGTTCAAACAGTGCCTGCCACCAAAAACCAGGAAGGGAGGATTTCAAGACTAACAGCCCTGTTGGAGATCATTCTGAGCAAGGATGAAGGGACCCTCCAACTAAAACGTGCCACAGCTGATGCTAAAGTGTTGCTTCTATAGCGATGAATGCAGGAGTGAACGGAGGACTAGGCCGCAGCCCTACATTTCTTCTCCACTGAGGCCCCTTGAAGAAGGGCTGCATTAGTTGCGGTGATCCAAAGGGAATTAGTGACTGACTTCCTGGAGAATCTGGCGTCGGGAAGCCTTATAGGCCTTTGCGATACACCTAAGCCACCTCTTTGAAACACTGAACCTCTCAAAGGTGTTTGGGGTTAGGACAGAATGAACACAACAATATCTTGCTGTGAAATGTGGAGTTGATTTTTGTCAGAAAAGTGAGGTGAAGTTAAGCATGACCTTGTCTTGATTGAATCTGCAGCGTTTGGGGTCCAGTAATAGTGCTGTAAGCTCCAAAACCTTGTTGGTTGTAGTAATGGCAATTTTTTAAAAAATCAATCTTGTACAAAGGAAACTAAATAGGAATATTTATTTATTATATTTTTATCCTGCCCATCCTGCCTCTGACAGTCCTGGGTGGCGAACAACAAATATAAAATACAATTCCATAAAATCAATGAAAACAGATGTATAAAATGTATACAAATTAATATTAACAAAAACCTACAACTGGGAAAATAAAACCTACCCCTTGCCAAATGCCTGATGGAACAGCCAGGTCTTACAACCATGTCAGAAGGAGACAAGGCTCTGGGCCAATCAGACCCCCTTGGACAGGGCGTTTCACAGCTTGAGGGCAACCGCCAAAAAAGCCCTATGATCTGTGGCCACTCACCTTGTCCAAGGGACCTCCAAGAAGCATATCCCAACCCCACCCCACCCCACCCTGGGACAACTGCAGGGACTGATCAAGAACACAGGGAGTGAGGTGGTCCCACAACTACATAGGGCCTAGGCCATGTAGGGCTTTATAGGTCAACACCATTACCTTGAATTTGGCATTCTACACCAGCTGCACCATCAAGGGCAGCCACACATAGAGCACATTGCAATAGTTTAATCTTGAGGTGATAAAGACCTGGATCACTGAAGCAAGGTCGGAGTCCGAGATATATGGCCAAAGCCATTGGACCAGATGTAATTGCCAAAATGTACTTCTCGCCACAGCTGCCACCTGAGCCTCCAGGCGGAGCTGCAAATCAAGGAGCACTCCGAACTTGGGAGACCAAAGGAGGGCGGACCCCATCAATGACAGGAGACTCCACCACTCCCAGGCCCCTCAAATCCTTGCCCACCAGCATCACCTGTGTCTTGTCAGGATTCAGCTTCAGATGGCTCGCCTTCATCCAATCCCCCATAGCTGCCAAACAGGACCTGGGCCTGAGGAAAATGAGAGGTAGAGTTGGGTGTCCTCAGCATAAAGGTGACACAGCACACCTTCAAACCCCCTCATGACCTCCCCCAGCGACTGCATGTACACATTGAACAACAGAGGGGACGGAATGGAACCCTGCAGGACTCTACACATGAGGTCCCGGGGAGAAGATGTACAGTCCCCCAGGACCACCCGATGAGTTCTCCTGGCCAGGAAAGAGCAGAACCATTCTAAGACTGTTCCACCCACCCTGGCATGGTCCTGCAGGTGGCCCACCAACAACTCATGTTCAACAATGTCAAACGTAGCCAACAGATCTAATAGGCTCAACAGGGTTTGTCGACCCTCCCTGGTCCATAGCCAGGCAGAGGTCATCGACCAGGGCCACAAGTGCGGTCTCAGTGCCATAACCTGTCCATGGTTTGCCCCAGTGTCATAACCTCTCTCTTGTCCATGTCCTCTCTCACCTCTTGCAACCTCCTTCTTACTGGCTTTCCTCAATCCTCCCATATCAGTTCATAATTCTGCTGCCACGGTCATCTACCTTGTTCACCAGTTTGGCCATGTACACCCCCTCCTCTTCTCTCTCCACTGGCTCCCTCTTCTTGAACGCAGTTTGCACAAACTCCTGGTTTTTACCTACAAGGCACTTCATGGCCTTGCTCCCCCCTATCTCTCAGCACTCATTTCCCACTACACTCCTGTCTGGGAGCTCTGCCCCTCCTCTGCCACCACCCTCGCCTGCTATGGCTCCCCTGCTCCTCAAAATGCATCTGCCCCTTTTCCCTGGCAGCCCCCCATGCCTGGAACTCCCTCCCTGAACAAATTCACTTGGCTTCCTCCTGTCAAATCCCTCCTCAAAACCCACCTCTTCTGTCAAGCTTTCCCTGGCTCCTCTTTCCCTTTGCCCCCTTGTTGATCCTGAATCATTGTATCTTGTGTAACATTAAATCAGTTGCCAGGAGCGAACCAACCGAACTGGTTCCACACCCTTCCAGGGGCAGACATGAATGATTTCAGTTCTCACAGTGTCAGTCGAGGCTTGGTAGAGGATTTCAGAATAAGACCACTTGCACACGAGATGGGAAGGTGGGGAAACTTCCACAAGCCGAAATGACAGCAGGGGCAGGGGGAATAAACTCTGCTCATGTGCGCAGGGTTTTAACTGGTCTCTGCCACAATTTCTCCCATGGATTACAGGTCTCAAAATCCAGCCCTGTATCTGAGAGTAAAACCATGGCAGAAATAGGCTAAATCCCTGTGCACACAGGTGGAGCTTCCTGCGATTCTCCCTGCTGTCATTTTGGCCTATAGAAGTTGCACCACCCTCCTGTTCGTATGCAAGTGACCTAACTCTGAAAATGTCATAGAATTTTAGGGTTAGGCAGGACCTTAAAAGGTCTTCTAGTTCAAAGCCCTGCACCACAGCATGATTAATTTATACCCAAACAATTTCTGACAGATGTCCAACCTATTTTTAAAGTGTCCAGCGACGGAGATGACCAAATTTCCCTTGATAATTTGTTCCAAAGACCAATTTTTCTTATTGGGGGGGGGGGGATATCCCAATATTTGACCTAAGCCCCTTTCTTCCTATAGCTTAAATCGTTTGGCTCCAATTCTAAACTGCTTCACTCGCACAAGCATCATTCATCTCAGTGGGGCTTGTATCAGAATAGCACTTTGATGACTGAAGCCATTACCACCTCCATAGCCATGGGGAACTATTACCCCCTCTATTGAATTTGCCTTTTATATATTTGAAAGCTGTTATGACCCACTTTTCTTCTCAAAACAAAACATTCCCAGTTCCTTCAATCTTTTCTCACAGATTTGCATTCTAAACTTCGTCTTCGTTGCTTTCCTTTTTGAGCCCTCGCCAAGCTGTCTTGGGTTTCCTTAAAATGTGCTACTGAAAATGCAACAATGTGGGTCTGACCAGTGCTGAAGAAAGTAGAACTATTATGTCCCATGACTTGCACGTGCTAGTATTGATACATCCCAAAATGACACTAGTATTTTTCTGAAACATTATGAGATTGCTGATTCATATTTTATAGTCCACTAAAGCTCCCACATCCTTCTCAGAAGTACTACTGCCTAGTTATCCCTCAATTTTTGTGTGCATTTGCTTTTTGTGTGTCCTGTGTATAATGCTTTAAATTTTTCTGTACTGAGTGCATGCCTCAGAACTAGGGCTGAAATGGATACTTAATTTAGTACCTGTGGGTAATACTCACATTTTGGGTATCGCAAACAGGTTACCCGCATAACCAGTTGAGTACCCAGATATCAATCAATTTATTAAATGGCTCTAGCTTGCATCATGGTCAAGTATCAAATTACAGATGAATAAAAATATCACCTACTACATTAAATATATCAACAAAAATACATAAAAACATAAAATTGATTGTCCAAATGCAACATAGCATAGCTAGCCCTGATCCCCTCATCCCATAGGTGAGCAGGTCAAAATTTTAGATAACTCAGGATTGACGTTCTGAGACTGCCATATCCTCTACTTAACCTTGGTCGGGGGACCAACCTGATATTTTAGTAAAAGGTATGTCCCTTGTGATCATGGGGATCATGACTCCACATTAACCTATGGCTAGTCATAACAAAAGTTTAAACTTAATCTTCTTTCGTTAAAATATAGCCTTGCTCTTTTGGGGGGATTACTTTGGCAGAGCTTGACCCCTGGTTATACTTAGTCAGCAAAATAAAATACTTAAGTAAGTAAATGTAAAAACATATAACTATGTTCTTTTCGAGATTATCCATAGTAATGGTTTTCCCCGGTTTTTCCCCAGCAAGCAATAGCTCAAACCATCAACATTTATCCTCTAAAAATAGTAGCCAAAGTAACATAACATTATTTACCAAATTACGGACACTAGGAACTAACTGATCCAGTTGACACAATGTATCAACAAATTTATTTTTCTTTTGGCAGGTCAGAGCATATGCCATATTTGCGATCTTCCTTCCAGTGTCTTCATTGGGGTTTTCAAGGATATAAGCAATTTTCATACATGTGTCCCAATGGGATTTTCCTTGCATAACGGGATCTAGATATTTCTCCCTTACTTCTTCCGTTAGTCTATGCTCAAAGAGGTAGTGTACCAAATTCTTCACTTTAAATTGACCACAAGGACAGAATCTTTCATTGTAGGGAACCTGATTCAATCTCCCATCAACTACAGCAGATGGCACGAGCTGAAACCTCACCAGCGTCAATGCCCTTTGTATGGGAAAATTTGTCAGTGCTGCCAAATAAGACTCCATGTGATCTGAGAACTTGAATTTGCCATAGTAAAAGGCTATTTTGTCCTCAGCTACCGCAGCCAAATCATTCTGTGTAAAAATATCCCACAACCAAGTTTTCGTCAAACCTCTGGCCCTGGTTGTGGGGAAACCCTTCATAAAAGAAATAGATAAGCCAACTGATACACATAAAGTAGTTATGTGTATCAGAAGGCCGGGAAGAAAAACTTACCAAAAAAGTGGCCCTTTTTTTGTACAATGTACTACGGGTTAGTGGGCAATAGTATCGACTGGATTGTTTATAGTTAATAGGATCCCTGATCTTGGGTTATTTCTTTAATGTGAGGATGGGGTATATGGCAGTTTGCTAATTTATGTCTGGCTGTCGATTTACATTTTGTTACTAGCTATTTATATGTTATGTTCTCTTATTTGGTGAACTGTACTTTGGATTATATGTATTATGTTTTTTGGGTTTTGTGTGTGTGTGATTCTATGTTACGGCACAGGCCAAACACTAATAAACATTATTTATGTATTTATAAAGTAGTTAGACCTTGATACCCAGGAGAAACAAAGTCGTAACTTCTCTTGCCAACAAAGTTTCAGGAGTCTGTTGCCTTGCGTATTGTAAAGTTGTAGCCAATACAGAAAAAAACTAAAGCAAACTTGCTGTTTGATGGGTAGCATCCCTGTGTCAACCCTTAGCATACAAATTGGAGTGAACCCGGATGTCTGAAAAATCAGTAATTTTTAACCAATTACCATTACCAATTTTAATTGGTAAATTGGGACAGAAATAAAAAAAATTTGAACCAGAAGTCAATTTTCCAGGAGAGAAAACTGATAAAATAGGTGTCAAAGTCAGTACATTGACAAAAATTGATTTAAGTTTAAAAAAATAAAAAAAAAGAAAAAATCGGTACTGGAAGTTGATATTCTGGGACTGTAAGTCAGCATTCTGGTATATTGGGTACACAAATCAGGTCACAATTGGGTAGGCTATCAATACGCAATGTTGTCGGGTCGGTTTGGTTTGGGTACCAGATATTTGACAGGTATACTCATTTTGCGGGTACCCGCTTTTAGCTCTACTCGGAACTCAGGGTAATGTTTTTTTCCTGCAGTGCTTTTCCTAGCAGCTGGGGGCTACTGTGTAGTGCCAGGCACAGGTGTTGAGAGTGTGAAGATACAGTCTTACGCTCTATGCCCTTCTGTCCTTCCCCTCCATAAAACCGACAGCATGGTACTTCACATGCTGTGGAATCAGCCCATTGGCTTCTTAGAGTTTGGTGCTTCTGGACTCTAGAGCAGAACAGTATTGCTGATGTGAGGATTGGGAGAGGCGCAAGAAAGGAATTAGCAAGCCTGAGGCAATACTCTAGAGAATAAAGAAGAGCAAGATTTGATCCCAAATCTTGGATTTATTTGGGAGATGTCTGGAAATGAGCCAAAGTTTGTGAACGACATCTGTCTTTTCACTGGCTCAAACTATATAGCACTCTAAATCAGCCCTGCACTTTTGCATGTTTGCTGCCATCCAGATCCAAATTTTGCCACTTAATCCCTGGAACAAAATGAAACTGGTCAGGCAACAAAATGAGACAAGACTCCATTTAATATGGTTCCATCTCAACACAATTTAGCACTCACACACACACAAAAGTTTCTATTAACTGAAAACAGTCATATTACTAAGCGCCTCCGTGTAACACCACTTTTGTCAACATCATAGGCCCATGGACGTTAGATTAGTGAAAGAGTAAATAAGCACATAGGCAGTGTATACAATACAAGTTTTAAAATGTACATAGTGCACTAAAATCCCCTGGCGGGCTCTTTCAGTGCAATTATTGGACAGTGAAATGTAGCCCTTTTTCCCCTTCTTCTCCATCTTCTGCTGTGCTGTAGATCTGGAAATTGCATCATTTTGTTTCCCAAACTTATTCTGAGGCTGTGAAGGCAAAGATCCTCACTTCCTTAGAGCTGATCTTAATTTTTTGTTTCCATATAACTCAGTGATAGACTGAAATCATTATACTGGTAACATTGCTCATGCAGAGGCACTGAAACTAGCAGATCGCCTTTAATGCTGGTAGGGCATTTTCCTTTTGGAAAATTTCCCTTAAGGAAATAAGCACTGGCAGCATGTGTGTGGCACTGCTACTGTTTGTGGCAGTACAGCTGTGGCTACGCTAGACTGTTTTAATAGTTATAACTCCATTGGTTTCGCCGCTAACATCGTGGCATCAGTACAAGTAAATGTAGGGCAGGCCTAAGACATCAAGCTAGTCAGCACTAAGGAGGTGTATTAAACAGTAAAATCTAGAAACATGTTAACAGGAATAAAAATTTTCATGCTAGAATGAAACTAAAAACATTCTGGCTTCTTCTGGGCGGAATTAGGTTTGCTCAGTTCTTTGTCAGAGGACCTGCACTGTTGCCAGCTCAGGCAGATTTTCTTTTAGCAGAGGTAACAAGAGCCTGGGTTTCCTGAGACAGGAGGATCTGGTTGCTGGATTCATTGTTGCAATGAACATCTGAGTGGCTATGATGTGCAACACAGTAGCAGCTATGGAATTCCTAGGCTGCTGTAGATTTGTCACCAGACCTCAGGGAAAAGCTTTCTGGGAATGGTAATGAGGACTTGGTTGTCATATGAGATGTAACTTTTAGATGCTATGGCATCTTGTTCTTGAGACCACATTACCATCTCCTGGCCATGGCAACTGAGTCAGAGACTTTGAGCAAATTCAAGTTCAAAGCTAAACTCATCTCTTCCAAATTAAAAAAACAAACACATTTTTACAGCAAGACACAACTTGCAATCTGTTTACATGCAACAACTATAACAGGGAGGCCCTTTGATTTTTCAGTACCTTGAAACAGAAAATAAAAATATTCCAACAAAAACAATGCAAAATCATCGCTGTTCCTGATACATTGACAATTTCTGTCAAATGTCTATTAGTAAAGCTCCAGTGGAAAGATAAAAATTTTACCCTAAAGAAAATCCTCCACATAATCTACAGCATTTGGCTGGCATGGACTTTGAAAAACAACCTTTTATAATACTCATATGAATTTAGCATTTAAGAAGATTAATGCATTCATAAATAGCCTGGAAATCCAAAGTCATTGAATTTGGCGCATGGAACAGGTCAAACAAACATTTAACAAACCATCTGGCATCTTTTTTCACTGGAGAAAAATGCACCATATGCTGATGATGCTTGTACTTCCATGAAAACTATCTAATTGGGGTTTCTTTAACACTCCACCAAGACCTGCTGGCTGTTGATGGGCATTCAGCAGTTTTTCTTTGTAAAGTTGGGGGGAATTACAGTAGAACCTTTTAGGGTTAATAAGTCACTAGAGGCGCCTCCTGTTTTGGCAGGATGCTGTGTGTAGGATTTTATTTTATTTTATTTGCTTTTCAAAAGCAGCTGGGCTGGAAGTTTGAACGGACCAGTTTGCTTTTTACCAATCTATGCATCAAAGAGAGAGTTGTTTCTGACTACAAGTCAATTACCATTGTGCAGGCCTTAGGAGAAACAAGGAGTGGCACTATGCAACTGAGAAACCAAAATTTGTTAGGAAAGGGTCAGCATGCTTGAGCTCCCAGTTACTAATAACAGCACCTGCCATGTTAAATAATGGCCCAGGGAAGCTATTGTGGTTTGATTTTGCATATAACTCACACAAGCTATGATTTTTAAAGCCCCTTTGAAAACTGTTTGTTCCCCTGGTGCTTCCCTGCAGGATCCATTCAAAGATGTCAGTGCGTGGAACCTTAGTGTGGGGCAGTTGCACATTCAGCCGTTTATTCCTCAAAGTTTTTTGTCTACTTTCCTTTTGTTTGCTCTCCCACTTCATCTGTGGAAGTTTGTTTTGCTTGCTTTTTAAAGCCACATGCAATGATGGTCAAGTTGGACTTCCATAAAACTATGAAAATGTCTTCAAAACTCTTAGGTTCTTTTGTCTTCTGGGTTTGAACCTTTAATGTTTTCAAGCTTTTTTCACAACCATCAGTGCTTTAATTTTTTTTACTTTAAAGTTGAAGAGAGGTCTTGTGCCAACACATCTGCTACTAAGTAGGAGCAAAACTGTGACGTTTTTGGACAAGACACTCCTGACCCACCTCCCACCCACTATACATGTTACAGGGCACCCATAGGGCAACACTGCAGCCCTGCAACATGTAGAGTGGGTGGGTGTTGGGTGTCTTGTCTGAAAACACCCATAGACACACATGGTTTTGACTTGTGCCAGCCAGTTTTTCTGGTTCTGTTTTCTTGTGCCTCTTCTCCCACAGACATAAGCTCAAGCCAGTGCAATTTTTTTCTGGCTCAGTAAGGGTGGACACACAAGACCAACAATATTATGCCTAAATTGTGTACACTTAGGAAACAATCCTGACTTTGCTAAAGCCAATGCCTGTACTCCTACTGACTTGAACAACATCGGGATTGTGTCCCTATACTGGTAAAATGGAAGGCTTTCCTGAGGCAAAACATTTTCCACAGGGACAAGCATAATTTGCTGTGGGCACACACAATTCACATTTCCTTCTGCCAATATAATTTATGCCAGCACATTTATTTATTATAGAAGACCTGAGACCTCCATGTAATTGCATGACCTCAGGAGCTAGAATAAAAACAAATACTGTTACTCAAGATAAAATTGCCAAAGCCAGCAATCTTAATCTCTCATTTACCACCTTCTGAAACATTTTTGGTCTAGCACAAGTGCAGCTCTGCTGTTATGGGAGAGATGTCCCAAGTCCTTTGGTGTTTTTACCACTGGGTCATGAAATGCTGATCTGAGGAGAGTGAGATAATGTGTCAGTGAAAGCTCTGGGGTCCTATCAGCATAGAGAAGTTCCACTCTTCCTAGTGCTGCTGAGCTAGTACCTGTGGCTGCTAACACAATAGGGGAGAGAATAAGAAAATCCTGAGGATAGGCACAGCCAAAATTCCTTGCTGCTTCCAGCAGGTAAGTCCATGCCCCCTTCTTAGTACCAAGCCTGCTTATTTTCATTTTCCTTCATAGCCCTTTTCAAGAATAGTGCAGTAGGTATGTTGAGCCTAAAATAGACCTGATTCTGTTCTCACAGCAGTAATTGGTAGAGTTTGGAATTTCACTGATGTAAAATGCCATAAGGAGGATCAGCCCCACTAAGTGTGTCAGAATCTACGCTTCAGAGCCCCTAAACGGGGTCGCATGAAGGGCAATGGGAATTTGGCCATAAAAACAGAGTTGGGTTCCATGCATGTATAAACCATGCAGTGTTGTCTTCACGGAGGAGCCACTTCTAACTGATTATATCTGTTTCAGAGATGGCCATTTGATCCGCCTTATAAGTGGTGATCTCTTGTAAAGATCTGTGCATATACAGGAGACTTTACAAACATATAGAAGGCAAATTCCCTGTCTCCAAAAGCTTACAGTTACTCTCAAAGCATGGGCCTCTGCTGGAATCCCAGCTACAAACACGCCCTGTACTTTGGAGATATTTGGATCTACATCTGAACTCTGAGCTGCAAACTCCTCTTATGACTATGGTTTACAAAAAATAAATTCTTAAATAGTAAATCTTTAGGTCATTTATTCTGCATAGACAATCACTACTTGACCTATGATGAGTACCAAAAAGTGAAGAGAGCAAAGGATAACTTTCATATGATATTTCCCCACTCCTGAAGAAGCTTTGTCAGCTAATCCATCCAAAAGCGTGGTGTTGGAAAATGCTTCAGTGGTATTTACCACCTCCTCAGAAAAGCCCCTCTGGAGCAGAAGTTTGGAGATAAGGCTGCTGAACTTGCTCTCTGTGGTAGACTGTGGCTCTTCAGTTGGAGTTGGGCTATAGGAAGTCACATTCAACTCCTCTGGATCAATACAGTAGCTATCAGGGGATCTATCAAAAAGTACATCTGTTAGGTCAAGACCAGCTACAGAGGATGGAGAGGCACAAGGAATATCCCTGACAAGTCTGTAATTCTCCATCCACTCTTTCAGCCACTCAATCCTACAATCGCATTCCCAGGGGTTCCGGAAAAGGTAGAGCCTTCCCAGGAAATAGACAGGTTGGAAGACAGAAAAAGGCAAGGTGGTCAGGTTGTTGCTGTTCAAGTGCAAAGAGACAAGACTGGTTAGGTTCTCAAAAGCCCCTTCCTCAATGTAGTTTATCCTGTTCCTGTCCAAATACAGAACCTCCAGTTCGAACTGATCCCGGAACCAGGTGTTTGAGACATTCCTTAGAAAGTTGCCGCCAAGATTGAGCATTTTCAGGCGCCTCAGCCCATCAAAGGAGTTGTCCGGGAGAATGCTGATTAAGTTGTCATTCAGATAAAGATACTCCATTTTCTGACAATCCTGGAAGGCTCTGTCATGAATGACATTTATTTTGTTGTCCTGGAGGTTAAGATATTTCAGTTTAATCAGGCCCTGGAGAGAATTATAAGCTATAGCTTCTATCCGGTTCGTCTCCAAGTAAACATGGGTCAAATTCTCCATGCTCCTTATAGCACCTGGGATCCTGCGGAAATTGTTCTGGAAGAAGAAGAGCTCTTGAAGGGCAGGGAGCTCTATAAAAATCCTGTCTGGGATGTTGAAAAGGTTGCAGTCTGCTAGGTCCAGTCTAATGAGTCTCTTGAGGGAAATGAATGTCCGAGTGTGAAGATACCGGATGTACTCATTGTGGGCCATTTTCAGTTCTGTCAAGCTGGGCAGTCCCTTGAAAGCCCCAGGAGTGATGAAGGAAATGTTGTTGTGTTTAATTGAAAGGGATTTGAGGGAGGGCAGGGTACCAAAAGCCCTCTCTGAGAGAAATTTAATGCTGTTTTTATCCAGGTTAATAGAGGAGGCTTCACAGGGGAACTCGCTGGGGATCCGTAGAAGACTAGCACGGTCACACAGGACAGAGCAGCTCCGCTCCTGGGTACACAAGCAGTTGGCAGGGCAGGAGCGGACACAGGCCCACACACCATGGACATGGGGGATACAAAGAATGACTGGCAATTGGAAGCACCAGCAGAACCCATGGGAAGAGAAGAGGGGAGGGAGAGAAATTAGTAAATGCAAAAAATAATATTGATATCACAGTTACAGCCGGTTCAACAATGATGGCCCACACTACATACAGCTTCAGAAAGGGAGAACTGTTGCATACAGTGCATAAGCTTCCTGTGATTAAGTCCACATATTTTCCCAACTGGTGATTTGGATAAGTGCTTTAGTATAAAGGGAACTATTAGCTGATGGATTAATCGTAACATGTATAAAGCCTTAACCACATGCATGCTGTGGTTAAGACTCAGAGCTACGAAGGAAAGGCAGACTCAGAAATTTCTCCTCAAACTGGAATGGCAATGAGTGCAGCCTGCCTTGCTCCTTAATGCTATCCCATCCCTCTGAGCTCCTTCAAACCTCAGCCCCCTTGGAAGAGTGTGAGAGAGTAGCATGGGGCCAGGCCCTCGAATGTACAGTGAGGAGGAGAGTTCAGACTCCATGACCTCACTTAACAGGAGAGAGGCAGGTGAACGGCCACAGCCAATGGGCCTGTGGATGAAGGAAAAGCCTGGGCAACCAGAGTCTGCGGAGGAAAACATTCTAGTGAGAGAACTGAAAATAAATTTCACTATGTAATTGCTCACTTTGTGGGTGTTTTTGCATCAGTCAGCACTTTCAAGACTGGAATTAGGAGGAAACTTGTGTATTTATTACCCAATGACTGATTTTATTTATTTTTCTGGTATCTTGCTTTAAGAAATGTTCTTGAGGCATAGTTGATATGCCTAACGGTGGGCCCTCCGCTAACTGAAGAGACATTAACTAAGGAGGACAGCCTATGCCGCAAGAACATTTGCAAAAATCCACGCACAGACAGATTGACTGTCCATCTAAGCAGATGATGCAGTGATTTCTGCTTTCCCTGGGTGTTTATAAACGAGGTGATAGCCCACACCAGGAGGGTGTTTGGCCCATGTTTACTGTCCATTTCTTAGATGGCCACAAGATGTGTGTTCCTGTGTGGCACAGACCCTCCACTTGCAGTGGAGCACTGGGGCATTGTGGGCCAATCCAGGCCAGTGTTCACTCATGTGTCCACCCCCATCTATTAGGGGGTGTGCAGCCTCCGTGTGCGCAAAGCACCTAGAGCGGTCCCAGCGGCCAGAGCAGAGATCCCACTTGCCACTCTCGTTCTCCCTAAGGCTTCTACTGTTTAATTTCATTTTTGAGAGCTCCCTGGACCCAGAATTCCCCACGGCTGACCCATGAAGGAAGGGTGGTGGTGGGCAGAGCGTGGTACCTGCCCATGTATTGGTTTTTTTGCACAAATCCTGAGTGGGGGCTGCTCAGACCAAACACAGAACACCTGCAGGCTATGGTCCATTTTATTTTCATCCCCTGTTTTTCAGGAAGTCCACCTGTTTATGAGGATTTTGCTCTGAAAAGTTAAACTCTGGCAGAATGCTAAAGTTGTCGTCATCTCTCGCTTTAGCCCTTCTGACTTTTGTATGTAGATCAAATAGTTTTCTTGGGATTTTCGGGGTGGCCTTGGCATTCCCTATTCTTCTCAAAGGCCAGACTTGCTTCCTTTAATCTTTAGTCCGAAATTCTGCAAAATTAACCAGGTAGTGACCCTCTGAAGTCAGTTAGACTCGGGGACTGGTCTACATAATTTTCTTTGCAGGATCTGCTGCGCGCGAAAGGCTGAAAAAAGTGGGAGTGGGAGAGTATTTTTAAATAAAACAATTGACTGACATTAATTAGAAATTAGTTCCTCTCTAGCTTGTATACTCTAGGGTAACAAGAGAGTTAGCAAAATGTAATCGCTACCCAAATCCAGAATGACCAATAAAAAGGGGGCCTTTGCTTTTGATGCTAGAGGTCCTTCAAGAAGACCAAACCACTTCTGAAACTCCTGATAAATTCAAAGTTTAGAATAAATAAATACATTTTTAAAATGCAGACTAGGAAAAAACCCCACAGACATTCTTTGTGCATAATGAAGAAGTAATAAAAGAGCACAAGTAATAAAGAATATAGAATCAATATATTTGCATAGGCTCCACTGTCTTTGAAATGCTTTATGCACGTGCTAGGAATTCTTCTCATTCATAAGCAGCTGGTTAAACTTGGGTACAAGGGGCTAACAGATTTGCCAAAGGTTTAGTAATGAGTCAGTGGGCAACGGTACCCAGTTCTTATGCTCCTCAGCATGCCTTTTTCTCCACTTGATGAGAACACCATTGTAGGAAGTATCTGAACCTAATGTAAATCCAGTCCTGTCGTAGGCCGCTAAGCTCCTAGGAATGGCCAATTGGTTGTAGCTAAGCTGCCAATAGATTTTCACACTACAAGAATTTAGGTTGTCTCTTTAAAAACCAATCTGTTTAGTCTGTATAAAATGCAGACTCCATTATTGTGTGGCAAACAAGCCTTTGGAGGCAGCATCACCCAAGCATAGGAAATGAGTCTTTGATACTGCAAATGTGTACCTCAACCTCTTCTCTGTAATCAAAATCCCACCTTGAGCATACAGTACTTTGTGAGTGTTCAAAATCCAGACCTGGATGCTGATCTGATTTTTGCACATTCAGTCCATTTGTATTCTTCGACAACAGCAATTTTCCTGGTGATTAAGCACTGGTACATTTATGTTGCCCTTACATCAATTCAAAGTTTAAAAAAAATAGGAACTTGTTTTACTGTTATTGGTTAGAAAAATAAATTTGCAAATTGTCATTTAAAAGATGATTGTTCCTCAGGCAGTGTCCCATGCAGTCAATGCTGCTAAAATTTACCTCTTCTCAATTTATACACAAACTATTTGATTATATTCATTAAATGTGAGAAACAAGCTGGTGGGGAAATTGTCAGTTTCCTGATGTCACTGAAATGGATGGGGGCAAGATTAAAGAACCCAACAAAGCACTGAAATTTTATTTTTTTCCCTCTGTTAGAGCATGCAGCAAGCCACTAACTTCAGTATTTGCAAATCTGAACTATTAAACTGACATGATATCTACATTGGACTGCTAGAACAGGAAGAGAAAATGTTTCTAAACAAAGCAGAATTAGACAACGATTGATCTAAACCAAGAATGTACTTGAATTTTTAAAAAGACTGCTACTCACCATTTAAAATGATGACAAACATCACCTTGATTGTTCACTTGTGGCATTTCAGGTCTGCCAAGTGGACTTCCAACTAAAAGTGGTTTGAAAGAGCAGAAATAGATGCAGCTCATCATAATTTACATTCAATCCATCACATTGTACCTGTCTCTAGAAAAGAAGCTAAGAAAAATCTCCTTCCTGCTGCTGTAAAATGGATCCTGTCCCCTGAAGCATCAAAACCTCTACATTTACTTCCCCCCAACCCTCGAAGTTTTCACACAATGCATATATGGGCTGAGAGATTCCTAGACGGATGTGGGTAGGGGGGAATAGATTTGCTAGGGCTTGACTGTGTGTGTAGCCAAACCCAGTCCCCCATCAGCTTTATTAAACTAGCAATGAAAAACCCAAACTAGACTGAAATAATAGAACTAGTTTCCCTGCCAGCTACATTGCTTTACCTGCCAGGGGAATGGCTGCATTCTCCTTTGTTCTCCGGAGCCTGCCATTAGTTCCTCTAGCCCATCTCTGGACGGTTGGCATTTTTTCTCAAAAGCTATCATTTAATAGCAGGAAAATCCTCTGTATTGGGAGAGGATTAGCAGAGATGGAAGAATGTGCTTGTCCTATAAAGCTCCAAAGCAAAAGACAGCTTGCTGATGAACCAATCTGCTTTATTCCCCCTCCCTCCCTAAAACATATAATCCTAGATTTGGCACTCTGCCATCCAAATAGCATTACTAGAAATCTCAGACAAAGCCAGCAGTCCCGGGACTGTTGCATAACAAGAGAGGGAGGGGATGAAATGTAATTATGTTTGGGGGCCAGTACAAGGCTTACGATATCTACTAAATAACTGAAAAGGGTGACAGAGAATCTATTCAAACTAACCCCAAGCAGCATCAGCTTAAATTTCCCTACAAAGCAGTAGCAGGTGTGCCCCAATCCAAGCTATGGTCCTGATTTTTAGATCTCACTGTTTTACAAAGGTGCAAGTCTACCTGGGGCTTGCCTTAGAATGTGGGGGGGCAGGGCAAAGATAAAATGCATTCTCCCTGGCAGAGCTAGCCCCGCCCCATAGGGATCAGCCTCCGTTTGAGGCTTCTCTGCAGTCTGCTTTGGTAAAATGGGGGGCACCGTGGAGCCTGGGACAGCTGCCCCAGGTTGCCCCATGATAAAGCTGGCCCTAAGTCTATGGACTTCAAATGAAGTTGCTCCTCTTCTTTGTTGGTATAAGCGAGATCAGATCCTGGCCCTATGCACCTTTTGCATGGACAGCAAATGCTCTATTAAAGGCACACACACAACGCATTTTGTCTCTGAAATACAGCCCAGCCTGCCTAATGAAGTGTTCTGCTTGATGGTAGTGCATGGAAACAGTAAGGTTAACAGGTAAAACTTGCATAGCACCTACGTCTCATTTCCAAAAGCGAATCAGCCAGGTGTTTGAGAGTTATTTTTGTCTTTGAGAAAATCTGCCCTGTGATCCTTGCAGCACTCCACTGGTGCCAGACCAAACCGATATTTTTCATTGACTTTCAATGAGAGTTCGACATCTACATGTTCTCCCTTTGCTTTTGAAAATCTACCCTGTAGAAGCTTTAATCCTATTTTCAAAAGTGATTAACATGTAGGAAACCAGCGTGCATGAAAACTTAATGGGCAGTGTGGGGAGTGAGCAATCCCAGCCAGCCCCTCTCTATGATGAGAATGCTGCCAGAATAATATCCTCATGTTTCCCACTTTGGTGAATGAAATACAGATGGATCCACTTGGACCTAAAAGTTCTAACTAGAAAATAATCCCTCAAGGTGTATGGAAGCTTGCATAGTCAAGTGTGTGCTGCAATTTAAAAAAAAATAATCTCATTTGAATAGACTCCTCAGTCTTAGGAAAAGCCCATGAGAGTATTTTTGTATTTTGAATTAGCTTCTCATGTTGGAAAACCCTTCTGACAAAGTTAATTTTACCTGGTTGATTTGGTGGGTTGTTTTTTTTTGTTGTTTTTTTTAAATATCCTCAAGATACAGATCTAGCAAAATGGCTTTAAGCTAACTAGATCTGAGCTTCTAGGACTGGAGGGAGCTCATTTGTATTCGTGACAGCTAAAGCAGGAAATGAAGTCAGTTAAGTAACAGATCTGCTGAGCAGGAAGCAAGCCTGGTGTGTTGTGGGTTGGCAGAGAGCATCCAAATATCTACGTCGGGATGGGGAACCTTTGGGCCACTCTGAAAATTGGTACAAGCTCTGAGGGCAGCAAAGAAGTTTGAGGTGGGATGATTAAGGGGTGTAACTAAAGAAGAAGAGGGTCTAGATCATGGATCTATTCCTTATCCTTGTGTGCATTTTCTCATCTCTCCTCCCTTACTCTGAGCTCAGTTTTTCATTACTTAGGGGTAGGAACTGGATTCAGAGACCAGATCCAGGCACTAGAAAGGGGCCACATAAAAACTAGCCATGGGCCACATCTGGCCCCACATCTGAGGTTCCTCGTCCCTGACCTACATTCAAAGACTAGATGGGTGGAAACACTATATAGCCAGGAGGGCTTGATTGGTATCCAGGGACATGGCATTCTTGGATAGCCAGGAAAACTCCATTGGTATCCAAGGGACAAAGCATCACGTCTCTCTCTTGCCATGCAATCCCCCACTTTGTTCATCTCAGAAGAGGGGTACCAGATCACAAGAGCTAGCTGGTGGGGGGTTCTCCAAAGTGACCCCATCAGTCTCACATACATTAGCAGTTATAAACAGTGGAGCAGTGTCCAGCCAGAAATCAATTATCGATCTCCAGCACTGCTTCAAACGGCCAAAAGCCCTCTCCACATGAGACCGGGTGGCATTGAGCTTCCTGATGAAACACCTTTGCTCAGGGGTGCGGGCAACACTGTAGGCTTTCATGAGCCGGGGTTTCAGGGGCTAAGCAGGGTCCCCAAGAACAATGGGCTGCATGAGTACCCTCTCAATACGGTTTGGGTGTTGGGTCCAAGTCCCTGGTGTACATGTGCCCAAAGAAGGGAGACTGGCAGAAGATGCGGGCATCATGGTTTTTCCCCAGCCAGAACATACACGAACTGGCAACTGTGGTCCACTACCACCTCGAGAACACTGGAGAAGAACCCCTTGCAGTTGAGATAGTCATCCTTGCTGTGGGGTGGGCAGATGATATGGCTGCCATCGATCAGCCTATGCAGTTGGGGAAGTCCTCCATTACCTCTACGGGGTGTGTGTGTGTGTCAATCAACTGCCAAACTTGTCCAGCAAGTTGTCAACCATCTGGTTCAGCAGCACAAGCCATAAATAAATTTGTTGTTGTTGGTTCAGCAGCTATTCTACTATTGCTGTGAAAACTTCCGTGAGTATTGTGGCCACCGTAGAGATTCCAATCCTGAATTGCTGGGTGACAGGTAGGGATGTGTGAACAGAATGCGGTTTGGACGTTCAGATGTTTGGTCATTTGGTTCAAAACCCAAGTTCGGGTTTGGTACGGTGGAGTTTGGTTCAGCTGAACATCTGAAAATAGTGCTATCGATACTGCTATCGATTTTTTTTTATTTTATTTTTTTATCAGTATCATTTGGCCCTGAAACCACCCCTGGTCTCCACCCCTGGTGCCAGGAAGTCTGCTCCTCAGCAGCCTCCCCCTTCCAGACATGTTTTCCCACCCAAAGTCACGTTTTTCCCGCCCCCAAACTTATCAGAACTTTTCCAAACTGTTCGGCTGTTCAAACGTTCGGTTTGAACATCCGAACAGTCCAAGTTTGGCCCGAACTCTAAACATCTGAACTGCGTTCACACATCTCTAATGACAGGAGTCCAGAGTGACACGTTTCCATATGGCACTGGCCGCATGCTTCTCAGTAGGGATAGGTAAGTGCAATGCATCACCATGCTCTGTTTCTCCAGTCATCCCTGGAGAGTCTCTGCTATTCTCAGGACAAGGTGGCAGGACATCCTGAAATTTGCAGCGCATTTCTCATCTCTACCATAATGACAGCATGTTTTCCCACCAGTCTGGTTTTTTTTCCTGAACCTGGGCAATCCTCTTCATGGGTACAGCCACATGTAGGGCATTGAAGAGCAAAGTCACTTTTCTGGACAGGTTGCTCTCAGCGCACATAAGCTGCACTCTCAGCACAGTTCGTTGTTGCTGAGGAAGGCATCTGCACATTGCCGAAGCAGGAGCTGCCTTCTCCTTGTGGTGCACCCAAGTGCCATGGCCACAAATCGAACAAATGCCCTTCTGTGCCTAGCAATCTCTGTGCTCCAAGAGCAGCAGGATTCCTGGATCTGATGGACCGCTCGCACGTTCTGCTCATTAACAGCTATGAAGCCCTGGACAGCATTAAAGATCAAGCACAGATTGACAGCAAATGTCTCCATGGCTGCAACTCAGGTGCAGTCTGCAGACCACATACAAGGTATTTTGAATACTTAAAAGTGCTGGGCAGCTGCCTAGCTAGGATTGGCTGCTGGCAGCACATGACTAGCCCAGAAATGCCCAGAAGAAGGAATCGTGGCTTTTCCCATGGTTCACTGCGGCTGTGAGTCATGCGAGAGGGGGAGTGGATAGAGCATGGTGCCTGCCCATATATAAGGATTCATGGGTTAAACCTGTGTGTGGAAGGGTGACTGGAGGCTGCCCACATGAATATGACTACACACATGGGACTGCTCATATATTAGCTCTACACATTAACAACTGTAAGCGGGCTGCACAGACCAAACACAGACTCCAGCAGGTGAACATCTTGTTTGAAAATACCCATAAATACGTTCTTTGAGATGGCTCCATGCAGTCTCAGCTTGGGATCACATGACCACGTGCCTAGCGCCGCGATCACGTGACCATGTGCCTAGCACCAGAAAAGCTTGTCTCTCTAACAGCAGTCAAAGCTTCCAGATAGAGAAAAGTCTGGAAGGTTACAGCTCCGCCCTTCCAGAGACCCCCTCCCCTCATGGAGAGACCAGGGGTATAATATAAAGAGGGGGCGGAGCTATCCCCACAGTTCCTTTCACCATGCTGGCAGAGGGATCGTTCTCTCAGTGAGATTCACGCAGCAGGCAAAAAAACAAAAAAAAACCCACCAAATATTTTTACTCTTGTAGATAGTTTTTCTTGTACATAGTTGTTTAGATATAGTAGCTGTATATAGTTTTAGTTTAGTAAGATCAGTTAGGTTTTTTCCTCACAGGCTGTTCCCACCTTTTATGGCAGCGCAGCCCATTAGGAGACCAGGATTTAAACGTTGCTGTTCTTGTGCTTCTTCTATCCCGGTCTCCGACGGACGCAGCTCCCGCCTCATCTGTCTGGGGGAGGAACATAACACTAGAGTCTGTCCGAATTGCTTGGCTCTTTGCCCCAGAGCCTGGAGGGATCACAAGCGCTGCCTGAACGACCTTCTTATGGAGAAAGCCCTCCAGCCACGACTTCCTCAGACTCGAGATACTATGTCCCCTCTGCCACTATCCCAGAAAAAAGCCAAGAAACACGCCACCCCACGTGAGCCTACAAAGCCCCAAAAGAAACAGAGGGTAGAGAAGCCTGAGCCCATGCAAGGCACTTCCATCTCAGTCAAAGACCGTGCAGACATGTCCCAGGCTCAGTCCACTGAGGGGTCTCATCAGCGCAGCCTCAGCCCGTACAAGGCGCACCTTTATAGGCCATTCTCGGCCCATTCACCCAGCCTACCCCACTGCTGGATCTCCCTCATGATCAAGGAGAGTTTGATCCAGTGGCGGCTGGTGGGGTTTGAGGTTTGTGGGGCAGTAAGGCTGGCCGGGCTGCCGGCAGAACCTTATGGCTGGCAGAGCTCTAGGGTGGGGCTTGGCCATTGTAGGCAGAGCCTCCATAAATCCAGTAACTAGGAGTTACCAGCGTTAATATCTGACAGAACATTAGTTAACACTGGGAACTCCTTGCTGCTGAGTGAAACTCTGCCACTTGGAGACAGAGAGAACCCTTCTACTAGCATCTCATCCATTCAGTGGATGGGACTCCAGTAGGATGACTCTCTCTCTCTCTCTCCCCCCCCAACAGTGGTAGTGCCATAGCAGGGGGGGGGGGAAATCCTGATCACATATTTAACAGGGCCACAACAAAATAGCTGCAGCGTGCAGTTCTGAGTAAAGTTGAATGGCAGAGTACACATTGCTATTGCACTGTACAGGAATCCCCCTCCTTCTCCCCCAAGAAGAAACCTGGGAAAAAGCTGCATAAAAAAAAGACAGAAATCTGATTTTCAACCCCTCTTCCCTGCCACCTCCAGAAGCTCTTTTTGGCATAGGACATAGCAAGATGGCAGATTGGTTGGCACAGACCACCACAATGGTGCAAGCAAGGTAACAACATACTCAGCAGTATAACAAAGACTTAAAACAAACACAGGCCAGCTGGAAATACCATGAAAGACCCCTCCCCCCAAATAGGGTACCTTCTTAGTTAAAATAGTAACTCACAATAGTAATAGTGAGCTATTATAATAGTGAGTCACCTGGAATGGAGCCAAAGAAGCCTGTCCAAAACAGCATCCTATCTACACTGTATCCCCACCAGCCAATGCCTATCCAAACAAACAGGCCCTTTTCTAAGTCTGAGGAACTGGGGCGTCTTTGGTTCCATCCAGCCCCCCCCCCCCCCCCCCCC
>QEPC01003278.1:920480-930950 GCA_003113815.1 Sphenodon punctatus
GGGTGTCCCCCCTTCCACCCGCGCAGCCTGGGAGGGGGAGGGGGGAGGAATTAATTTATTTCATTGATTTCAATGGGGACACAGTGCCCCATTGAACTCAATGAAATAAAACCGGTACCGGTATACCGGATTTAATCTGGGAATCCGGTTTTTCGAGAACCGGTAACCGGTAAATCCGGTAGCCGGTAATGGGCCCGGGGTCCCACCTCTAGCAGATAGTGTCATCAGGGGTGTTGCAGCAGCTGTCACCATGAGATACCATGCCAGGCTCAGATCTACAGCTCTGACGCTGAAAAACAAAGTGAGAATAGAGAACCTTCCCTTCGAAGGGTGTGGTTTGTTCTCAAAGCAAACTGATGATACACTGCAAAAGATTAGAGAAACATCACAAACTACAAGGTCGGAAGGCGTGATCCACCAGACATCTAGACAATCCTACCAGGCTTCATCCTCTGACATACTACAAACAGCATCACCCATCTTTTCAGCCACAAAGGTTTGTGCAGCAAACCTATCAGTACCAATAGCAGAACAACTGTAGGCGTTTCTCAAAGCCCTGACCAAAGCAGCATAATTCTACCTTAACTCAGGGTTCCATGCCTCGGTCAAGGGTTTGACCTGGGCAAGGTCAAGTGCATAAATCGAGCCAACTCAATGTTCACTGACAGGCTAGACCCTTTCTTCTCTGCTTGGGCGGAGATAACTTCAGATAAGTGGGTATTGGAAATAGTTAATTTGGGCTACTCTATTCAGTTTCTCTCTCCCTCCCCTCCTTCCCTTCCCCCCCAGACCCTCTTTAGGGACACTCCTCACAAGACACCTCTACTCAATGAGGTGCACTCACTTTTAGAGAAGGTAACAGTTGAGGAACTCTCTTGATCGAACCTTCCATGATGTTTTTATTCCTGTTATTTCCTTGTGGACAAGAAAGATGGGGGTATGCGGCCTATACTTGAACCTCCGCCACCTCAGCCATTATGTGAGATGGTTTAAGTTTTGTTTGGCTTCCTTAACTACTATCCTTCCATCCATCCATCACCATTGCTGGCTCGTGGCACTTGATCTAGAAGACGCCTATTTTCACATATCTATTAGGCAAACACATAATAAATATCTTTGTTTTCTTTTAGATTAACGTCTTCAATACACCAGCCTTCCCTTTGGCCTTTCTACAGCTCCAACCGTGTTCATCAAATGCATGGCCTCAGTTGCAGCACACTTACACAAGAACGGAATGGCGGTGTACCCCTACTTAGACAACTGGCTCCTCATAGCAGAAACAGCACAGGAACTACGTGACAATGTTGACTTCACTATAAATCTCCTGAACAACCTGGGTCTACTAGTCAATTACAAAATAAATAAATAACTAAATAAATAAAAATCTACACTTCAACCAGTTCAGTGTTTACCGTTCATAGGAGCGGTGCTGGATACAACTCGGGCGAAAGCATACTTATCTGTAGAACGTTTCCAGAACATTTGCAGCATGGTTCATCAGTTGAATATGAACTGATGAACCAACTGATGAACCCTCAGGGGGTTGCAGTTTTTTTCCTCCAGCAACTTGGCCTCTTTGCTTCAGTAACAGTAGTCACACCCTATGCACGACTGAGGTTCTGACCCCTGCAGTATTGATTGAAGGACAATAATGTCCCCAGCAAAGACAGTCTTTCAAAGCGTTTCACTATACCACCTGCGGTAATCAACTCTTTCAAATGTTGGACAATTCCAATCAATGTATTTGCGGGCACCCATTTTCAACCTCGGGACCCGACCATGACAATAACTACTGATGCATCACTAAAGGGCTGGGGGGCCCACTGCAATGGCCTTACAACCCAGGGATGTTGATCACTGCAGGACAAATGCCTACACATATACTCGAGATGTGAGTGATACGTCTAGCTTTGCAAACCTTCAAAGTTCTCATACAAGGGAAACATGTATCGATCATATCAGACAGTATGATGACAGTATACTACCTCAATCGCCAAGGAGGTGCTCGCTCAAAGCCCCTGACCAACGAGGCATTGATGACCTGGTACTGGTGCATAGCGGCCAAAGTGACCCCGTCAGCTTATCACCTACCAGGGGAGCAAAGCGTGTTAGCTGACTAAGCGGTTCACCCTACCAGAGGCACAAGTGGTCTCTCTCGCCCAACATCACTCACCATCTTTTCAAAATGTGGGACACTCCAGACATAGATCTTTTCGCATCAGACATCATCCTCTGCTGCAAAAAAGTGGGCATTTTTAGTTGAAGAGCACCAGTATCGACTTCGGACATATTCACAATCCTATGGACAAACATGTTCGTTTATGCATTTCCTGCCTTCCCAGTGCCCACTCATAGCAAAGACCCTATACATGGCGTGCAGAGACAGGACTTGCCTTATTCTTCTAGCCCCAGAGTGGCCTCGACAAACCTGGTTCGCAACACTCCATGGCATCCTGCAAATGGACTCTGCCTCTCAGACCAGATTTTATTTTCTATTTATTTATTGATTTGATTTATACCCCACCCCTCCTGAACACAGCTCAGGGCAGCTTCCAACAATAAAATCAATAAAAACAATTGAAAACACATAAAAATACAATCTCAAATATTAAAACAGGGCCTGGGATACAAAAATCAATAGGGCAGGGGAGATAAAAATCCCCTAGACCCTCCCCCCCTCCCCAAAGGCCTGGGCGAACAGTCAGGTTTTATACTGTCATCGAAAAACCAAAAGGCTTGGGGCCAGGTGAGCTTCCTCCAGTAGGGAGTTCCAGAGACACGGCCCGGCCACCGAGAATGCCCTCTCCATTGTGGCCCCCCACTTAACACGGGGGACCTCCAAGAAGGCACCCCCAGGAGACCGAAGGGTTCGCTCCGGGGCACGGAGAGTGAGGCGGTCCCTGCGGTATGAGGGGCCGAGACCGTGAAGGGCTTTATAAGTCCAACACCTTCAAACTGGCTCAGCACGCTATCGGCAACCAGTGCAGGACACAACACAACAGCACTCTGCTCCACCTGTGTTAGCTTGGACCTCTGGTCCCCCCCAGAATGGAGGTACCCCCCCCCTTGTGATAGCCAACTGTCTTGGACCCGGAGGTCAGCAAAACCCACAGGGGTAACCAAGGGCAAGAAGGCTTGGGGTAAAAACCCCACACTGGATACAAGAGGAAGGAGGTGGGGGGGGGGGGACACATGGAAAATAAGGATCGGGCCCAGCCACCCTAGCTCCTAGCAAAAAGGGACCACTCATGGAAAAATACCAGCCTAAGGTTGAGAAAAAGTTTAGAAGGGAGAGCTCTCTGAATAAAGAATGGAGTCATTAAGGATAGAGACTCACCCTGTTATAACAAAGGACTGGTAGTTAGGACTCAGTGCAGCATCCTATCTTTGCATTCCCCAAGAGAACCCAGACACACACCCATTGTACCCTAAAGGACCGTCTTTAGTCCTATCTCCCCTCCCTGCGTCTTTTGTTTATAGTTTCCCCCTGTGTCAAAGATATCTTGTGCATCTAGTATAGCTCTTTTTGTCATGGAAGTAACCTCCCCTCGTTAGCCCATTGTACACCCCAAACGACCCTTCGTAGCCTCCCAAAACCCTTTGTTCAGTACCCAATAACCGCCCTATAGTTTCCCCTCCACCTCTGAGAAATCTTGGGACCCAGATACAGGCAGGTCGCTCTGTGCGTGTCTGCGTTAAGAGTTCTCCCAGACTCTTGTCTGCCCCTTCTTTTTCCTCCATCCCCTGAACTCAGCTGGATCCGTGGGCCGCCTGTCCCATCTCAACAGGCAAGGAAAGGTAACTGCAGGTCCAGACTTTCCCAGCCAACTGGGGAAGCCCTCTTTCTCCCTGTCTCTCTCTCCCCCTTCCACCCGCGCAGCCTGAACTCGGAGAGGGGAGTCTACAGCGTCTGAAGCCGGCAGCCACAGCCAGCGCTAAGGCCGCCGGACCGCCGCCACCACCACCCGGAGCTGAACTGGAAGGTAGGATCCTGGGAACTTGTTGGAAGTAGGGTGATCCCTGGGGTGGGGGTGGGGTGTTAAACCCCACCCCACCCCGGGATCAGGTCTAATACTTACCGGCTGCTGCTGGGACGGCCGCTGGTGCTGGGGGGCTCTGGGTTACTGGTGGGGTGTTAAACCCCCTCCCTGAGGGATCAGGTCTAATACTTACCGGCTGCTGCTGGGACGGCCGCTGGTGCTGGGGAGCTCTGGGTTGCCGGCGGAGAGTCACTTAGGGGAAATTTTTTTTTAAAATCCAGGCTGAGCAGGGTGGGTGGGGGGTGTCCCCCCTTCCACCCGCGCAGCCGGGGAGGGGGGAGGAATTTTTTTATTCCATTGATTTCAATGGGGACAGTGCCCCATTGAAATAAATGGAATAAATCCGGTACCGGTATACCGGATTTAATCCGGGAATCCGTTTTTTTGGAAACCGGAATCTGGTAAATCCGGTAGCCGGTAATTGCCCTGGGGTCCCACCTCTAATATATATATATAAATAAACTTGTTGTCATTGAACACCTGTCTCTCTCTCTCTTTCTATTTGGGGAGGGTACATAAACTGCCTGTAGCACGTACTGTCCTCAGCTTGATCCCTTGAACACGAGGGGACCCCCTAATTTGACTAACTCTAAATTTACATTGATACAGATATTGATACAGATACAGCAGATATTGGGGAACCAACCCCCCAATAATCTCACGTGGCAGGGGGTCTCATGTTAACAGATTGGTGGAGAATGCGGGCAGGCATGTGGTAATCCACGCAGGATTGTCCACGGAGGCATACGTAGCTACAGTCAGCCGAAACCCCCATATTTCTATCTCTTTTCTGTGTTCTATCACCTTTCTCCTCTCTGGACCTGTGGATTTAAGGATTCGGGGTCTGGTTTTTTGGGGAGGAATTGTACTGGGGCAGTGAGTTGCTAATCTTGGGGTTGCAAAGGCAGCCCAGGGCTCTGTGTTTAGAAAAAGTGGACTTAGGTCCAGTTTAAAGAGTCTCGAACGTGCAGTGGCACGTGTGGAGCAAATTGGAAAAATGGACTTAGGTTCAGTTTACTTGTAAAGTCTTGAACGTGTAGTGGCACGTGTGGAGCAAATTGGGAAAATGTTGGGACAATTGTGGTCTCAGGAGGCGTAGGTACAGCCACCGGTGCAGCCCTGGGAATATTGGGGTCTCTTGCCCGCAATGTCGGGTAGGGAGACATTTGGTTTGGGAATGGCCTGGACCACCTTGTGTCTGGGGATCCTAGTGTGGGTCCCACGACTGATAAAACTGTGTTGGGGTGGGACTGTGTCCGCCGTCCGAGGGGTGTATTACTGGCATGTAGAGGTGATACGGGAGGGATGCACTAGCACAAGCTCTGGGAGGTAGAGGGAATACCTGGGAGGTAGAGGGAATGTTGGACCAGGAGCCTGGGACACCCAGATTAGAGAAATGGGCAGCGGAAAAGGGGGAATGCCCATGGAAGCTGGGGTGCTTTAAAACAGAGGACCTGGTGACATCAGTTAGCAGAGCATATGATGGTTACTGCCAGAGGTTTAATCCCAAAGGTAGTAAGAGGGATGCTTGCGCAGCCTGGGCACTGTGGCGTGCATGTGGGGACTTGTGGGATCTGCTTAGGGAAGCTAGGCAGAAATGTGAAGCAGAGGGGAAAAAGCTGGGAAAGAAGGAAAGAGGGTGGAGAAATGGGAGGCTCAGTGTAGGGAGCTGGAGAGAGACAAGAGCGAGCTGGTAGCCGAGAAATGGAACTTAACCTCCTTCCTAAAGAAAGCTCAGGAGGAATACACTGTTTCACTGGCCAGGGCAGAGCAGGCAGAGAGGGAGTTAGAGGGATCACGGGAACAGCTAGGGCAAGCCCAGTCAGCAGCTCGCTTCCTGGCAGGGCAAACCCAGATTGCTAAAGTCACGGTGAGCCATGATGCCTGTGAAGCAGCAATAGAGAAGCTGCGGGGAGAACTCAACTTGCACAAAGGTTTAATAGCCACCGTGCGAGCCGAGGATCTTTCTGGGGTGGGGTTCATGTTCCTTAGGGAAGAGTCCAATCTGCCTAGGGACGCCATTCCTGAAGCCCCGTATAATCCCGCTTGGCAAGCACTGGAGCCAGTGGCCCCGATTGTAAGCCGAGACGTGGATCATATCAGAGCAGGAGGGAGGGCGACCCACGAAGAGATTAGAGAAACGGTTAGGTGGACCCCCACTCAGGCGAAAGCTATTGCTGAGCAGGTGGGCCCATTGAATCAAGGAACTGCCATTTCTTGAATGGCAAGAGTGCGGCAGATCTATCCCACTACAGATGGGGTAGATCTGACACAATTGACCCGGGCGAGCGCGTCGCCTGCCGATGCGCATGTCCTGGAAGCGGGGCTCAGTATGGCTGATATCCACGGTGCCAACTGTGGCGAATGGATGAAGGCGGTGCTGCGAGCCATGCTCCCGGGACAGAGACCACAGAGGCTGTTTTTCCTGGAGAGACAGGCTCCTGGGGAGCAGCCGGAGGCTTATGTGGCTTGCAAGACGCTATTGGGGGCCCTAGCAGAGGTGGTGGTTCCAGGGCAAAGGGACGGGAGGCGGGTCATGCAATGCTAAAGCTGGCCCCATGTGACGGAGAGTGCATTAGTACAGTTATCCATAATGCTATTGCTCTGCTGCAGAACTTCTATACGCGCAAAGATTATCTAAGCATCTTGCTTCCTGTTGGTGGGGTTTTGTTTCATCAGCCTTACACCACCAGTTGAGGCTGCTACGTTTTGATTCTCTTCCTTTTAGACATGGTAGGGATGTTTTTATAAACACCTCAAACTGACATGTTGTTGTGTACATGACACGTGTCTTCCATTGTTGAAAGAAAATTTAAAAGCTGCCACCTTGCACTCAGAGCTCTTGGAATGTCAGTGTGTTTTGCCCTGGGACGGGACTTTCTGTCTCAACAATGCTACTTGGCAATGGCAACTGCTTCTAAGAAATCATGTGGGGACAGGTACACATTGTGGTGGCACAAAGGCACACCTTAAAAGTTCTTGGTTAGGCTACAGCACCTCATAAAAGCAAAACAGAGTGACTGGCTGCAACCACCTTTAACCAACCTAACGGTGATGTTTTGAGAATGCATGATACAGTTTATTATTTTGCATGTTTGGGTATTATTGTTTAAAGTGATGATGTGTCTCTCTGGAGCTTAAGGTGCTACACAGTCAATCCAGAAGCTGTGTCATGAGCAGGGTTTCCTGGTTTTCCATTTAGTGCAGAAAACCAGAGAAAAACATGTAATTCCCATTTTATCAGAGAAAAACATGGAATTCCAGGGCTTGGGAGAGAAATTTCTGCCTACAAAAACTCACTGACAGCAGCAGGCATTTAAAGGATGCAGAAGCTATATGGAGGCTCTGGCATGTGCCTGCATCCGAGGTAATTTATTTATTTAGTTCTATTTTTACCCCACACCCTCCTGCCCATGGCAGCTCAGGGCAGCTTACGAAGTGCAAAAATTAAATAAAAATAAGTAAATATATAAAATATAAAATAAAAAATAGATTAAAATGCAGAATATAAAACAATAAACACAACACCGGAGTTAGAAACCTTCCCCCCCCCCCCATCAATTACAGGGGTCACCACTCCCTCAGCCCCACCATCCNCCCCCCCCCCCCCCAACCCACCTTCCACCCTTTACCCATCTCCCTCCCCAAAGGCCTGGCAGAACAGCCAAGTCTTATGCTGCCTTCGGAAAGAGGGGAGGTCTGGGGCCAGGCGGACCTCCGTTAGGAGGGAGTTCCACAGCCTCAGTGCAGTCACTGAGAATGCCCTCTCCACAGTCGCCACCCAAGAAGTTTGGGAGACTTGGAGTTGAACGCCCCCGGTTGACTGCAGAGGCTACTCCAGGACCCGGGTGGTGAGGCAGTCCTTAGGTAGGCAGGACTCAGGCCATTATACGGCTTTATAGGTCAAAACCAACACCTTGAATCAGACCCATCCCCATCTGGAGACGGGCAGCCGCACCACCAGCTGCAGTCTCTGAACCATCACCAGGGGTAGCCCCGCTTAGAGCGCGTTGCAATCGTCCAGTCTTGAGGGGATGAAAGCATGGATGATGATGGCCAGGTCTGAGTCCGAGACATACGGCCGAAGCCATTGCACCAGATGTAACTGGCTAAAGGCATTCCTCGCCACAGCTGTCACCTGGACATCCAGACAGAACTGCGAGTCAAGGAGCACTCCAGGCTACAGACCTGAGGGACCAAAGGAGGGCAGACCCCATCAATTACAGGGGTCACCACTCCCTCAGCCCCACCATCCATCAGCATCACCTCCACCAGAATCCTTGCCAGGATTCAGCTTCAGATGGCTCGCCAGCATCCAGTACCCCGCAGCCGCCGAACCCTGGGTAAGCACAGAGACTGTCGGGCCTGGGCCAGCTGAAAATGAAAGGTAAAGTTGGGTGTCATTAGCATATTGATGACAACGTTCGCCGAGCCCTCTCACGACCTTGCCCAAAGGCTGCATGTACACGTTGAACAGGAGAGGGGGACAGAATAGAACCTTGCTGGACTCCATCCGTGAGGTCCTGGGGAGATAATGAGCACTCCCCCAGCCCCACCCACTGAGTTCTCCTGGCCAGGAAAGAGTGGAACTATTCAAGAACAATTCTGTCCACCCCAGCTTGTTCCTGCAAGCAAGTCACCAGCCGACAGATGCATCAAGTGCAGCCGACAGATCTAACAAAATCAAAAGAGATGATCTGCCCTATCTAACTCACGGCAGATGTTGTCAACCAAGGCCACAAGCACAGCCTCAGTGCCAAAACCCAGACTGTGAGGGATCCAGAAAATTGACATGATTCAGATGCCCCTGAAGCTGCCGAGCCACCACCTGTTCAATAACCTTCCCTGAAAAGGTACGGTTAGAGACTGGATGATAACTGGCAAGGGAGTCAATCTCAAGTGATGGTTTTTTGAGCAGAAGCCGCACCACCGCCTTCTTGAAGCAGCCCAGCACTCTGCCTTCCCTGAAGGAGGCATTGACCACCCCCGCCAGCAACAACCTCAACATTTCCTGGCTGGCCTTAACCAGGGTTTCCCATTCTGCCTTAACGGGCAGAAGAGATTTGACGTGAGAAGAACACTGCTTTGTCTGTTTGGCGAGGCAGAGGTATGTTGGGGTCCATGCTGGGGCTGACAGGGAGGAGGGAGTTGGAGCAGCACCCCCGGCACACACCCCTGCAGAGTGGGAGACTTGGGATCCGTGCCTGTGCTGGCTGGTGTGAGATATTGGTTTATTTTGTTGTTTGAGTGGCAGTGACAACCAGTGCATCAAACTGTCACAAACAATGAATAATTTGCAATAAACACTTTCTAATTTTAACAGCCAAAAACCACAGATTTTGGTGTTTATAATCAGAGAACTTAGTGTTTTTTTTAATCCAGTGAAGGTCCAATATTTTGGCAGAGAAAACTAGGAACCCTGGTCATGAGTTTGTAAAACCTCTACCAGTTAGCTGAACTGACCTCGGATGTTCTTTTGATGAAAGCAGAGAGCATTGGGGGTGGGTAGCAGAACAGAATGCACTCTTGCTGTGCTACACCACTGAGGAGGAGAACAGGACTGCAACTTAAGCAGGGAAAAGGTTGTTTCTGCACCAGAGAAAGAAAGAAATGTTGCTGACTCAACCTACTAGCCCAGCGCATGAGAATCATTCATTGGCACAGGGTCACAAGTGTCGTTCCTGAGACGCCTTGTTTGCCAAGGGAAAATGTTATATTCCCTTAGTGTATCGACCCTGCCATACAAGGACCAGCTGAGGAATCCACGGAAAACTGGTGTAAATGACACTGTACTGACAGCAAGATCCAGCATGCTTGATACAGCCACACAGTTTCCCCTGACCCTCACCCCCCTCCACCACCACCTTTTGTAGCTCAGGGCTATTCTTCATTTGCTGGCAGTGGGGCAGAGCTGCTATTTTCTTAATTAACTAGCTACTATATATTCCATTTCTCAATGGATTTTGTTCCAGGGGAAACAGGGCTGTTTTTTCATTCTCTATCTAGAGTAAATGCTGGAAATACACGTACACACACACACACACACACACTACACCAACACGTCACAATGAGTAATTGCTAGTTTGGAGTTAATTAATCTTAATAAAGCTGCTGTAACAACTATACACACACAGGTAACATACATAGAAAGCAGCTAACACAAGCTACTGAAAAGCATCCCATTTAAACAGTTGTACAAGTAAAATGTTTGTTCCCCAGAATGAGTCAACTTGAAACAGTATTTTGGTGCAGTGTATGAATAACCTTAAAACTCTCCTCTTTCGTCCTTGAAACTCTCCTCTTTCGCTCTGCTCTGTCTGACACTTTATCCTGCTGAGCCACTATTCCTATACCTACGATCGGTTTACCCTTATCCTTGCAACATGGACCTGCCTGCTGTCATTCTCATCGTAACCAAGCCAAGTACGTG
>QEPC01003278.1:931987-1011394 GCA_003113815.1 Sphenodon punctatus
GCTGGGGAGGGGAAGCCCCGAGGGTTTTTTCATTCCCCTCCCCTCATGGAATCTCCTGCCCCGCATCCCCGCAGCGCAGGCTGGAAATTCTGCGCTGGGGTAAGCGGGGCAGGAGATTCCGCGGGGGGAGGGGAATTCCGTGGGAAATCTGCAAATTGCAGACCCGCGTTTCCCTCGGGGCCCTGGCTATCACCCCATTTCATTCCTACCCTTCACTTCCAAGCTCCTGGAGTGAGCTATCTATATGCACTGTCTTGATTTCCTCTCTTCCTCCCTTGACCCCCTCTGATCGCAGCGGTGTAGCACCTATTGAGCAACGCTGGCTTTAGGCCGAGGACCACCGGGGGCTGCTGAGCCCAGTTACATTTTTTTCCCCTTACAGTAGGCGGGCCATGCACTCCCACCTCTCTCTACTCTCGGCGGGTGGGCAGCCACCTTAGGAAGCCTTGCCCCTTGTTGTGCAGTCTGGTCCCCAGCGGTGCTGCAGCTTGAGTTTCCACCTAAGCAGAGCTGGAAGCAGCTGATACTAGGTGGCCGCTGGCAGCACACAAATTAAAGCCCAGCGCTGCCGGGGACTGGACTGCACAGCAAGGGGCAAGGCTTCCTAAGGCAGCTGCCCGCCTGTCGCAGCCTGGGGTGAGTAGAGAGCAGCGAGAGTGGGCGGCCCACCTCAAGCAGCACCGGAGCCCCAGCCACCGCCACAACAGCCACTGCTTCACACCATAGATAGGTGAGGGGGGAAGCAGGATGGAAGAGAGAGATTGCTGGGAGGGTAGGTGGGGCCCAGGGCCCGCTCCCACCATAATGGGTCTGAGGTTCTGAGCCCAACTGCATCCAGCAACACGGCTCTTCTTCCTTCTCTACAGCCCCCTAGGGAGCTCAGAGTCCTGCCCCAGAGCATAAATAGTTTCCCCTTATTTATTTCACGGGGGCTGTGTGTGAGTGTGGGTGCACATGTGTGTGGGTGCACACTAGGGATGGGCAAACATGGTTCGGAAGTTCGGAGTTGGGCCCAAATTCGGCCTGTTCAGACGACCGAACCTGAACTTGAACTGACTGAACCTGAATCCGAGCGCTGAAATGACCGAACAGTTCTGATCACATTTGGGTGTCTAAAACAAAACCGCGGTATCACTGGAAGGCCAAACGTGACAGGGAGGGGGGAGTCAGCTGAGGAGCAGACTTCCAGGCACCAGGGGTGGAGAGGCTTGGAGTAGCAGCCAGCCTGCCCAATCACCATCCCTTTTCTCCTCAGACCACTGGCTTCGCAGTCTGCGATTGGCCACAGGGTAGGCTGCACAGAGCCAATGGGGCTTGCGGTGAAGCGGGCGCAGCAACAAACAAAACTGGATTGCCTCCCCCCCTTCCCAACACCTTCTAGCTAGTCACTGTTCCTGAACAACAGGCGTTTCAGAAGGCTCCCTCTCTCCCAGCAGCTTTTGTTCCTTCCTATTTCTAATCCATTGCCATCCTCCTCCTATTTCACCCATCCAACCCATTTACCTCCATATTATCATTTATTTAGATTATATTAGATAGATTTAGATGTTTTTTTTTGTTTTTACCCCTCCCTGTGTTCCCTGTGTTCAATCTTCCTCCCTCCCTCCCCCCTCCATTGAATCCTTTCCCCTCTCCCTCTTATTCCATCCCTGATTCCCTTCCCCTGTTTTAAGTTTTGGATTTATTTAGAGTAGGAATATTATTAGATTGATTTTCATTTCAGTTTTGTACCCCTCCCTGTGTTCTTTGTGTTTCCGCCTGTGTAATATTGTATATATAGAGAGATAGTTATTAGATCAATATACATAGGAGTTAGCTTAGTTATAGAGATAGATAGAGATACAGTGTGTTTGTAGGACAAGGCCTTTGTAGTTCGTTATTAGGATATTCCATTTAGTTCAATAGGTTTTGGAATAGTTAATAGCAGTTAGATTTAATGTAGAGACAGATATATATAAAAAAAGAAACAGCCACTCCAGCCCCAGGACCTGCCGCCAAGGTTCTGGGGCCAGGTTACAGGCAGGGAGGGCTGTGGCCAATATCTTTAAGCTGCCACTCTAGTCCCAGGACCCACCATCATGGGTCTGGGGCCATCATTTCTTGCAGAGAGCCTTTTTCCGAACCGAACACGACCAAACAGCCGAACACGACCAAACCAAACGGAACGGGTGAACCGAATGGCCGAACCTGAACCATGATCTGTTCGCCCATCCCTAGTGCACACGTGTGCATGTGCGTGTGCGTATGTGTGGGACTGCCGCTCTGCACAGTTGTGGGAGACAAGGGTTGGAGAAGGCGGGGGGGGCAGTGTGAACTAATTATGGGGCTGGAGGGCACAATGGTTATGGTGTGTGGGAAGCTGATTACTGAGGGCACAAATGAACTGGTTATAGGTGTGGGGCAGCATGAATTAATTATATGGGGATGCAACTGATTATGGGGTGGGGGCAACATGAATTGATTATGGGGGCACAAATGAACTGGTTATGGATGGGGGCAGTATGAATTAATGGGGGCACAATGAACTGGTCATATATCTAGAATAATGTCTCTTTGTATGGCACAATGCTTAATAGGCTGCATTTTGGGGTGTCTTGTGTGTTCAATTGTGACTTGGGCATTTGGAATTTAGTGCTCTTCATGTGCACTTTATTATTTGCTTTCTGCTTGTGAAAAGTTTGTAGTTGGAATTATGAGAAACACCCAGTCGGTAAACCATCATTGAGGGTGCAGTGAGCACAGACAGCCTCCGTTTGGAGGAAGGGCAAAAGCGCCTTTAAGGTTTATTCACACACATGTGAGCTGGGCAGCGCTCCCAGTCCGGCAGAGCAAGGTAGCGCCCCTAGGCCGGCTGGCGGCAAAGCCACCAGCAGGAGACAAAGGGGATGGGGGCATCTTAACTTCTTGACCAGGGGCCCATTCACCTTAGCTGCGCCCCTGTCTGATTGGGCTTCTGCCCTCCCCTCTTGACTGAGACTGCCCTCACAGAAATCACCAATGACCTCCAATTAGCTAAGTCTAAGGGCCTCTACTCCATTCTTGTCCTTTCTCTCTCTGCTGCCTTTGACACTGTCAACCATGGCTTCCTCTTGGGTTCGCTACGCCCCCTTGATTTCTAGGACTCTGTTCTTGACTGGTTCTCTTTGTATCCCTAAAACCACTCCTTCAACGTTTCTCTTGCTGGTACCTCCTCTACGTCGCTTCCCCTCTCTGTGGGAGTTCGCCAAAACTCTGTCCTGGACCCTCTTCTCTGGGTAAACTCATTGAAACCCACGGCTTTTAGTATCACCTGCAACTCTTAGCTCTCCATTCCCGTGTTCTCTTCCTCCATCCAGTCTTGCATTGTTGACTGTCTTGCTGACATCTCTGCCTGGATGTCTCGCAACCAACTCAAGCTTAATATGGCCAGGACCGAACTCCTCATCTTCCCTCCGCACCCCAAAAGCAGTTCCCTCAATCATGAGTTGGGCACTAGGCAATTGTATAGGAGGAATATACACACTTAACACACCAGAATCTGCAAACAGCTCCAGCTCACAGGCTTTTTTTTCCTTCCCGAAGCACACACTTGGTACCTTATTACTTTAAAATTCAGAATTTCCTAGAGCAGCGTCAGATCCAGCAAAGCTGGGGCGTGTGTGAAATGGTAGCATAAGGCCCCTCCTCCTACAGGGACACACACACGATTCCTTAGAAAAAGAAAAGTGTTACCAGAATTAATTTTTGATCAGTTAAATTTACCATCCCCTTCAGGGGCTCTGCGAATTGCAAGTCAGTAGGTTACGCATATGTCATTTCTAATTTACTTATGGGGGCCCCCCCACTCCCAAGTTGCCATGGCATGGGACCTCCATAGGCTGGACCTCCCCACATTTGGGGCTCTGTGTTGCTGTATATTTCTCACACTCATGTCATTTCAAGTTGGCTTATGGAACCCCCCTATGTTAGGGGGCCCATGGAGCCCCTGTGTGGCCACACAGTTTGCTCTTGTCTGGAGCCAACCCTGGCCTTGGATATTCTTATTCTACACAGCGCAATTACGCATTATTTATTTATTTATTTATTTGATTTATTTATTTGATTTATACCCTGCCCCTCCTGAACACAGCTCGGGGTGGCTTCCAACAATAAAATCAATAAAACAGTTTAAAACATATAAAAATACAATCTCAAATATAAAACAGGGCCCGGGATACAAAAATAAATCAGTCAATAAATCATTAGGGCAGGGGGATAAAAAAATCCCCTAAACCCTCCCCCGCTCCCCAAAGGCCTGGGCGAACAGCCAGGTTTTACACTGTCGTCGAAAAACCAAAAGGCTTGGGGCCAGGCGAGCTTCCTCCGGTAGGGAGTTCCAAAGATGCGGCCCGGCCACCGAGAATGCCCTCTCCAAGAAGGCACTCCCGGCTGACTGAAGGGTCCGCTCTGGGGCACGGAGGGCGAGGCGGTCCCTGAGGTATGAGGGGCCGAGACCGTGAAGGGCTTTATAAGTCAATACCAACACCTTGAACCTGGCTCGGCACTCTATTGGCAGCCAGTGCAGAGTCCGGAGCACAGGTGTTATGTGCTCCCGACGACCCGTCCCCGAAAGGAGACGGGCCACCGCATTCTGCACTAGCTGCAGCCTCCGAACCAGGCACAAGGGAAGCCCCACGTAGAGGGTGTTGCAGTAGTCCAGCCTCGAGGTGACAAAGGCATGGATGAGGGAGGCCAGGTCCGGGCCGGATGCAGCCTCCGCACCAGATGCAACTGGCGAAAGGCAGCCTTTGCGACTGCCTCCACCTGCCGCTCCAGGCGGAGGTCCGCGTCCAGCACCACCCCCAGACTCCGGACCTGTTGAGCTACGGGCAGGCGAACCCCCCTAATCAGGGGGGCCGACACCTCCCTCGCTCTCCCCATCACCGTCTTATCGGGGTTGAGCTTCAGTCTGCTCTGCCACATCCATTCCGCCACGGCCTCCAAACACTGGGATAGCACCGAGACAGCAGGGTCTGGGTCTGTTGAAAAAGAGAGGTACAGTAGAAGCAAGATAACTACTAATCTGGTCCCTGGCTCACAAACACTAATGGAATTATTCTCACAACAACCTGCAAATCAGGGAACTCTCCTTTTTATCGCACAGAGGGGAACTGAAGTGCAGACACATAATGTGACTTGCTCCGTCTTGCACAAGAACTGGACATTAAACCCTGAATGCTGCTTAAGTGCATTTGTCACTAGACCATCCGTGCCCAGGGTGCAGGACTAGACAGGCTGAATCCACGCAAAAATAAACCCGTAGACTGCAGAGTTGTATCAATGTGAGATAAGTCATGAAAGCTTAAGTAGGGACTTAAAAATTAGCTATTAGTAATTACAAAATTGAAAATTACAAAGCAATTAGTCTATAATGTGATCTAATCACAGTTAGCAATTAGAGGGGGGAAATTAAACTGTCAAGGTCTTTGAAAAGTGACCGACCCTGGTGGGATTTGGTTCGGTTAACTAATCGGATGATGGCTCAGGCTTCATTAGAGGCTGATCCTCAAAGGGCAGCAGCACAGAAGTTCCAAATAACCAAATTTCACACTTTTTTCCTTGTTCTCAAGCTGCCAGTTATTTTCTTTCCATATGGAAAGGGGAAGGTAGAGCTCTGTCGAAACAGGTGGTTTGGAGTAGCTTAGCTTTATGGTATCTCTTCCTGACAGTTATCGCCTGAGATGCGCATACGTCATCAAAACCTGTGCTTTCTAAGCCCAGCCAAAGGGTAAGATGAGAACTGCAATAAAATACAACTGAACTGGAAGAGCAGGAACTACCATCCAGTGTAGAGAGAAGTTTCCTAAGTATCAGTGTGTCACTGGGTAATGATTCCATCCTCCTCTTGCCTTAGTTCATTACTGGGCAGCCTTATTCCTATTTGTTCTCTAGTGCCACCGAACGTAAAGCCTGGTTTTCAGTTCTCCAAGAGGCTGAAAGGGAGGCTGAGTTGATCTCTGATTCCAATGTGGAGTCTCTTTACTTTTGGTATTAGATAATTGTCTCCCACTGCAAATCCCTGTCCCAGAATGGAAAACCCCCAAACCCAAACCGCACTGCCCTGGCATGGCAGGGCAATGACTCATTGTTGCACCCATGCTGGGTGCAGCCCTCGAAAGGGAAATGGTGTGCGTCAGATGGACCTGGGTGACGCTAAGGGGAGCAGTCAAAGCTGTAAGCTGCTTCTGTTCCAGAGTGGAAACAGCCGCCCCGAGCTGTTTTAGGAGGGGCAGGGTAAAAATACAATAAATAAATAAACCTACCAAAGCACAGATTTAACTCTTTCATAACTAATTAAACTCACTGCTGATGCTGATCATGATTTCATCGATAACCTGCTTCTGCCAGCTTTCTGATTTTTGAAGAATGCATTTGTAAGCTTTGTCAACAAAGCCAAGTGCTCACAAGGAAGCCTTTACCTTTTTCCTACACTGTAATAACCAAAAGTAAAAATAATCTGAGTTGTGCTGTTCAAGTTATGGATTCCAGGTCATGAGGTTCTATCCTTGAACACACTGGGTCTTGCGTGCTAGCCAGCTGAGCACACCCAGGCTGTGGGTGTATTCAGACATGACGCTAACCCCAGATTAACCAGACTTGAACATTTCTTATGTATGTTGCAGGGCTGTATTGGTGCCCTATGCAGCCCTGCAACATGCATAAGAAATGTTCAAGTCTGGTTAAACTAAGATGAGTGTCATGTCTGAAAACACCCTATGTCTGCACTACAGACTAAGCTTGACTTAATTTAGCTGTGAACTTGGAGCATCCCTACTCTAACTCTAGCTTTTCTCAAAATCAAAGCTCTGACTCATTCCCATGACACATTCTATCCTGTGTACTGTGACTGGGTGAGACAAGAATCCTGTGCAGGGGGATGCAAATTATAAGGCAAATTCTGATACAGCCAAATGCTCCCAATGTGTGGTGTTGGCATAATCACAAATACTGGTTTTCAATTAAATTCACAGGACACAAGATGAACAGGGTAGGAGTCCCAAGTTCGTTGTGTGCAGGGAGGTGCATTAGCAGTTCACCAAAAGATTTCAACTCAGGAGAAACCCCCTTCAGTCCTGCATCAAAGAGATATTTCTTTTTGTTTCAATTTGCTCCTTCTCGAGCACTTTATGCCTGCTTGATACAGCTTGTGAGGGCTGACTATATGTGGGCCAGAAGTGAAAGAGTCTGGACTAGATCCTCAGCCGTGTCCTTGTATTGACTACCAGGCAGGTGTGTAAAGAATGATGAAGCAATAGGCGCTGCTGGTCAGAACCAAGGTTGTACAGGCATTTTTCCTCATTTCTGAGTGCTTGAATTTGCAACTTAAATAATGCTGTTTAACTTTAAAAAAAAAAAAAAACCAATATGCAATAAAAGTATCTCTACTGTTTGTGTAATAAAACTGTGTGAGCTTGCTCTAGTGTACATGGGGAAGGGGTTCTATTTACAATAGACTTGACATTGGGTGTTTTTAGACCAGCACCTCCCAACCCATTACCCACCCACCATCATTTTATTTTATTTTTCAATTTAATACCCCGCCCCTCCTGCCATCAGGCAGCCCAGGGCAGCTTACAATATAAAAACACAAATAAAATCCAATATAAAACATTTGTTAAAACTGCCAAAAGGAGGGCGACATTTACCACCCCCATCTCCCTCCCCCTCTCCCCCCTGCACCCCACCAATGCCTGGTGGAACAGCCAAGTCTTACAGCTTTTCCGAAAAGAGGGGAGGTCCGGGGCCAGCTGCACCCCCACCAGAAGGGAGTTCCACAGCCGCAGTGCAGCCACTGAGAATTCCCTCTCCTGCGTGGCCCCCCGGAAGACTCGGGGGACCTCAAGCAGGGCACCCCCAGACAACTGCAGGGGTCAATATAGCACCCAGGGGTGAGGCAGTCCCACAGGTAGGCAGGGCCTAGACTGTTTAGGGCTTTATAGGTCAAAACCAACACCTTGAAGCGGGCCCGGAACACTATTGGGAGCCAGTGCAGCGCACAGAGCAGCAGTGTTATGTGCTCCCGGCGGCCCAATCCCACCAAGAGACGGGCCACCACATTCTGCACTAACTGCAGCCTCTGAGCCGTTGTCATGGGTAGCCCCACGTAGAGTGCGTTATCATACTCTAGTCTAGAGGTGATGAAAGCATGGATGAGGGTGGTCAGGTCAGAGTCTGAAACATACGGCTGCAGCCACTGCACCAGATGTAATTGGCAAAAGGTACTCCTTGCCACAGCCTCCATCTGGGCATCCAGGTGGAGCTGCGCATCAAGGAGCACCCCCAGACTCCACACCTAGGGAACAAACATGGGACAGACCCCCGTCCACAAAGGAGGCTCTTACCCCCGTCACCTTACCCACCAGCATCACCTCCATCTTGTCAGGATTTAACCTCAGTCTTTTGGCTCTCATCCAGTCCCCCACAGCTGCCCGACACCGGGTAAGCACCGAGACTGCAGGGCCTGTGTCTGTTGTAAAAGCAAGATACATCTGGGTGTCATCTGCATATTGATGACACCGCATGCCAAACCTCCTAATCACCTCACGGAGTGGCTGCATATACACATTGAACAGGAGAGGGGACAAGACAGAACCCTGCAGGACACCACATGAGAGGTCTCGGTAGGATGAAAGACATTTTCCGAGTACCATTCACTGAGTTCTTCCTGCTAGGAATGAGCCAGAACCATTCAAGAACATTCCCGCCCACTCCTGCACAGTCCCACAGGCGCATCACCAACATCTCATGGTCAACGGTATCAAACGCAGCCAAAAGATCTACCACCACCAACAGGGTCGACCAACCCCGGTCTAACTCTCAGCGCAGGTCATCCACCAAGGCCACTAGCGCAGTCTCGGTGTCATATCCCTGACGAAATCCCGACTGGGAGGGATCAACAAAACCGATGCGATCCAGATGCTCCTGCAGTTCCTGGGCCACTACCCATTCAATAAATAGAGGTTACTTACCAGTAACTCTGTTCTTCGAGAGAGCTCCACATATTCTCACTCTTGGGATTCACTTCCTGCTTTGCAGACACCAAAAACCTTATCGCCAGCAGTCTCCAGGCAGAAGCAAGCCTGGAAAAGACTAGAACATGATGAGGGCTCCGCCCCCCCCATCCCCATCCCATCGCGTGAAAAGTGCGGGCTCCAGATCGCGCAAGAACAGGACTATATAAAAGGGGGAGGAGCCCTCATCGCCTCAGTTCCTTCCAACTCCATCCCGGAAGACCTGATAACAGCGGCGGCGCTCGCTTGAGGGCACCTGGGGCAGTGCCCTGCTCTCCCCCGCCATCTCCCCGGTGCCACTGAGAGAGCTCACTGACTGAGCGCTCTGTCTCTGCTGAGTGGATGAAATTGACATCGGAGCACCGTGCTGCTCTGACTGCTGCAGCTTGGCTTGCAGAGCAGCGCAGCAGTCATATTTTGACACAAACACAGGATCGGTACAGTCACCCCAGACACTTTGGGAAGCTATCAAAGCAGTGATAAGGGGCAAGTTTATAGCCATTAAGGCAAACATAAACAAACAGAGAAGAAGGAGGAATGAAGCATTGCTTGCACAGCTAAATTACACCTTCAGATAGAAAACAGTAAATACCTCACCAAAACTAATCAATTAGAGATACAAAAAATTCGCAGTGAAATAGACACAATAGAGACGAAAAGAAAAGGGGTAAAAAAAAAAAATCAAAAAAAAAATCACACAACTAAGAAAAATCAAGTTTTTATTTTCAAAATTGTAACAAACCAGGAAAAGTTTTAGCACAAATGACAAAAAGAAAAAAGGAAAAAAACAGCGATCCCAACAATAAAACTGCAAGACGGAAGCAAAACAAACAAGCAGCAGAAAATACAAAAGGCATTTGTAGAATTTTATCAGAGGCTCTACACTTCCTCGAATTCAGAACCTGAAAAAATAAAAGCAATTTATTAGTAAATATAATATTCCAAAATTCAACACAGACCAATCAAAATTTCTTAATTCCACAATAACAAACAAAGAAATTAAACAAACAATCAAAGAGCTCAAAAGAAATAAAGCAGATGGACCAGATGGGCTGCCTGCAGAATTCTATGACATTCAGCAAAATCATCATCCCACACATAATGAACACATGCAATGACATCATCCTCACCCAAAAAATGCCAGCCACATTCTCTGAAGCAGTCATCACTTTAATCCCCAAGTCGGGCAGAGACATAGAAGAATGCCAATATCATTATTAAACACAGATTATAAAATATTCACAAAGACATTGGCTAATAGATTAGCAGCAATAACCGGGGAGGTAATCCATACTGATCAAACAGGGTTTATACCAAACAGATTGGGAATTGACAATATAAGAAAGACAGTTAACCTGATATACATAACCCAAAAAACCAAAACACCAACTTTAATTTTGTCTGCAGATGTGGAGAAGGCCTTTGACAGGGCGGAACCGGAATGTCTTTATAGGGTAATGGAGCAAATGGGAATCAAAGGCAACTTTATGAGGGCGATTAAAGCCATTAATGCAAATCCAAAATCCCGCCTGTTAATAAATGGAAAATTATCAGACACATTCCTCCTGACAAGAGGAACTAGACAAGAATGCCCATTATCGCCCCTGCTATTTAATAATCACCCTAGAACTTCTAGCATGCGCCATAAGGCAGGAACAAGAGATCTCAGGTATACAGATAAAACAAACGCAACATAAACTATCCTTGTTTGCAGATGATATGCTACTATACATTACAAATCCACACAGCACTGTACCTAAGGTCCTTAAGCTCATAAGCAAATTCAGTGAAATTTCAGGTTATAAAGTTAACCCACATAAAATCACAAGCACTAATACTCATGAACAGGACATTGCAGGCCAAACGTCATTTGCGATTGCTGAATCGCAACTTAAATATCTAGGGGTAAACATAACAGAAGACCAAACAAAGCTCTACAAAGCAAATTCTCCCCCCATATCAAACCAAATTTGCAATGAAATTTCTACTTGGCAAAGACTCAAGACCTCTTGGCTGGGAAACATAAACCTATTCAAAATGATAGTATTACACAAAATTCTTTATAAGGCAATGGCGTTGCCAATAAAACTCCCGCCCAAATTAATAAAACAGTGTGAACGAGCCATGCTCGAAGCAGTATGGAATGGCAAAAAGCATAGAATCAACAAACAAACACTGATTAGAAGAAAAGAGAAGGGAGGCGTTAATATGCCAGACATATGAACTTACCTGGAAGCAACAGCACATAGAACATTAAGATACTGGTATCATCCTACCAGAAGTTCCTCCTGGGTGGAAATAGAAAAAGAGATATTAGGAAATCTTCAAGAAATAATAACTAACCAAGACAAAACAAAAATGAAGAAAATAATAGATCATCCTTTCGCATATGCAGCGATACAACACTGGCACCATATAAAAAAAAATTAAACATATCACTAGAAGCATCACCCTATACACCCATAAATACACAGACATCAGACAGAGATAATATAGTGAAAGAATTGAGAAAAACATTAAATAAATGTAATTTACATAGAGCAGAGCAACTGTTCAAAGATAATCACTTTCTAACTTTACAAGAACTGCAACAAATAACCAAAACAAAAATTGATACTCTACAATATTTACAATTAACACACATATTCACTGATAGAGACAAGATACAACATTACTCAAGAACACCCGCTACAATAGAAAAAAATACTACTAAGCCACGCCACAAATAAAGGGTTAATAGCTAGAATATATGGAGCGTTGGTCGAGGCCGATTCCAATAAACCAATTACATGCATTTAAAAGTGGGAGCAAGATTTTGGGGTTAAATTTTATAATAAACAAATAGATTCAATAGGACACCATATGCACAATTGTGTGGGTTCTCTTGAAATCAAAGAAACCCAAATTAAAGTAATCTTAAGATACTATTTAACCCCAGTCCATTTTGGGAAAATGAAGGGGTCTGGCCTCAACCAATGCTGGAGGAACTGTGGAGAGTGGGGTACTTACATACATTGTTGGTGGTCATGCCCCAAAGTACAACAACTTTGGCATATAATTTGGTCCAATATGACAAAAGTTACAAGTCTCATTATTCCATTTCGACCAGAAACTGCACTGCTGGGAATATACCCAGAAATACCGCTGATGAAACACCATCGAGAAACTTATGACTCTGGCAGGGCTGAACATCAATGCAAGAAATTGGAAAACAGCAAAAAAATTAACAGAAACTGAACGGGTAAAACGACTTTGGTACATGTACTCCATGGAAAAAATAGCAGCATTGCAGGAAAATAAATCAAAACAGTTTACCAGTAGATGGTTCTCATGCATAGAGAATATGCAAGGTCACACTGTGGAAGAAGAAGCAAGATCATACCTAGTGGATTACAATATATAAAAAGGACAATATAACAGCTTGACAGTATATGTTAATATGTGTAGTAATTAGTGGATTTACAAATGTATACGTTAATGTTGAAGTTAAATAGTGAATAAAAATATTTTTAAAACAACCCACCAACTGCCCCTGCCTGATAAACAGGAACGCCGAGACTGAGGGGAAGGCGGGTGGGTCATGAGAATACGCGGAGCTCTCTCAAAGAACAGAGTTACTGGTAAGTAACCTCTATTTCTTCTTCGAGGGTCTCTGAGATTCTCACTCTTGGGAGAGTGAGTAGCAGTTCAAGGCACCTACCTCCAGGGGGAGGGGAGTCGAGAAGGTTAAGTGAACGAGTGTAGAACTGCCACCCCCACTCTGGTATCTGATCCAGCCGCTAGGTCCAGCGAGTAATGTTTCGTAAAAGTGTGGATTGAGGACCAGGTAGCAGGCTTGCAAACGTCCAGAATTGGTACCCCACAAAGGTTAGTGAGCGAAGATGTGACGGCTCTTGTAGAGTGTGCCCGTAGGTGAGATGGAGGAGACTTCCCTGCATGGTTGTAGCATCTTTGGACGCAGAGGAGTATCCATTTTTAAAGTCTTTGGGACATGATCTTTACACCAATTCTCTGCCCAGTGCCCACCATAGGAAGCGAACAGGGCGTCCAAGGCCCTGACTGATTTAGTTCTGTCTATATAGAAAGGCAGGGCTCGTTTCATGTCCAGGGAGTGAAGCGCCTGCTCTGGATGCATGAGGTCTAGGGAAGAATACTGGGAGGGAAATAGTCTGATTGAGGTGGAAGGGTAAGACCACCTTAGGAATGAAAGAAGGGTCCGTACGTAGATCCACCTTATCTCAAGAGAAACGAATATAAGGGAATGAGGCCCTAAGAGCCGTCCGCTCACGGACTCTCCTTGCCAAAGTAATTGCTAGCAAGAAGGCTGTTTTGATAGATAGGTTCTCCATAGAACAGGAGACCATAGGCTCAAAGGGAGGACCCATTAGTTTAGAAAATACTAGATTAAGGTCCCATTGAGGGGCTGGGCGAGTGGTTGGAAGGAATTTAAGAGGCCCTTCCAGAACGTCTTCATAAGGGGATGAGAGAAAGAGATTCGCCATCCTGTGGTTGCAGTCGAGATGAAAGTGCCGACAGATGTACCTTCAAGGAGGGGGTTGACAGACCTGAGCTTTGCAAGTGTAGAAGGTATTTAAAGACATCGGTCATGTTAAGAGAAGTTAGTGGTAGGAATAGAGAAGCGCACCACTTAGAGAACCGTGTCCATTTGACAGCATAACAAGCTCTTGTGGACGGGCGTCGAGAATTCAGTAAGATGGCAGCGATGTCAGGGGAAGCATCTTCAATCAAGGAAGTATCAACCAAGCACAAAGGTGGAGGGTTCCTAAGTCGTGGTGTAGAACTGAACTCTGTTGCCGGAATAGAAGATCGGGCTGGAGCGGGAGATGTAGGACCTCTGACGCCATCTCTTGAAGTGTCTGGAAGAGTGGGCAATCCACTGCTGGAGCATTCGCATAGGAAGGTGAGCATACGGGGTTACTGTGGTGGTGGAAGCGAGGAAACCTTGTAGACGTAGGAAGAACCTCACGGTTCTGGAGGTTTGGGAAGGTAGCTCTAGTATGATCTGTTTGATGGTCTGGAATCTGTTCAGAGGAAGGAAAGTCCTTGTCAGGTGAGTGTCCAGGATAGCCCCTATGAACTGCAGATGCTGTGATGGTATGAGGTGAGACGGGTAGGTTGAGTAAGAAACCCAGACTCTGTAACAATTTGAGTGTCAGATGAAGGTGGCTCCGAAGTTTTTGTTCTGAGGGAGCTGCTATAAGCCAGTTGTCTAGTTAAGGGAAAGACTTCGATGTGCATCTTCCTTAGGTGAGCGGCGACGACTGCAACACATTTTGTGAAGACTCGCGGTGCAGTAGATAGGCCAAATGGGAGTGCAGTGTACTGGTAGTGGTGATCTCCTGTAATGAAACTTAAGTATTGTGTGTGTACAGGGTTAATAGAAATATGGAAGTATGTGTGCTTTAGATCAAGAGAGGCTAACCAGTCTCCTTGATGGAGACCTAGCATGATGATAGGGAGGGAGGTCATACAAAACTTGAATTTTTTGACATTTATTGAGACCGCGAAGGTCCAAAATAGGTCTGAACCCCTCGTCCTTCTTGGGGACCAAGAAAAAACTGGAATAAAATCCTGAATTACATTCTGTAGGGAGGACTAATTCAACAGCTCCTTTGAAAATGAGCTTCTGTACCCTCCAAGAGTATTTGAGTTTTGTGGGGGGGAGCACCTAGGGGGCTGGGATGGGTGGGAGGAGGGAAGGGAGCGGAACTGAATGGCATAACCCTGTTTGATTATTTCTCTGACCCAGCGGTCAGAGGTGATGGAAGCCCAAGTGCTGTAAAACGGGGGGAGATGGTTAGCGAAGTGAAGTGGACGCTCAGTATCTCTCCTGATCAGCAGCATATTAAAACCGCTGCTTGGGGGTTTGTCCAGATGAAGGAGTAGAGGAAAACCTGCCTTTCCCCCATTGCTTAGTAAGCCTCCTAGGTTGAGAGGAGGAATTCTGTGGTTGCTGATACTGAGGAGAGAAGCGCCTCGCAGAATTGGAAGAATATGAGGGACAGATATGCGTACGAGGTGTGGGAAGGGTAGAACCTCCTTTTGAAGGATCGAATAACCCCAGTAGACCTGGCTGTTTGTGATGTTTCCTTTATCTTTTTCAGGGTGTCATCGGTAGTGGATGCAGACAGGCCGTCTCCATCAAATGGTAAGTCCTCTATGCGTGTTTTATTTTCTGGGGCTAATGCAGTAGAGCGGAGCCAAGCATGCCTTCTCAGAGTAATGGCCGAGGCCATTCCCCTGATGTTCGAATCCGCAATATGCATAGTGGCAGTTAGTTGAAATTGAGCCATCTGCATACCCTTTCTTTGTAATGCGGCAATCTGAGTGGGGTCTGTAGCCCTACCCAGTTGAGACCATAGCCAGTGCTGGCATCGGCACATTGCAAAGGCATAATTTGCAGCTCTAAGGGAAAGGGTCTCTGAAGAGAAAATCTTTCTCCCCCAAACATAGAGGCATCTACCCTCTCTGTCTGATGGTGACGTTTGGAGTCCCCCAGACCTTGACTTGAGGGAGGCAGCAGCAATAAACAAGGAATTTGGGGCTGGATGCTTGTAAAACAGGTTAGCACCCTCCTTAGGGATCGCATATAAAGAGTCTGCAAGCTTGTTAGTAGGGGTGGCCGATGATGGTTTAGTCCAGATGGATTTAGAAGGTTCCATCAACTGGTCAAACATAGGTAACATAATATGACCAATTTCCGCTGTGCACAGTATCCCAAATACTGGTCCTGACTGTTTTCTTCACTACCTTAGTTGGAAGTTTAGGCAGGGCTGAAGCAAGCCTCTTTAGCATTGCCTGAAAGGCCTTAGTATCCTCAGCAGCGAGGGTAAGATTAGGGTCTGAAGTGGCATCGGTTGGAGGGGGTGAGATGGTTTCATCTTCCTCTAGAGGAGAGATGGAGGAGGAGGAAGCGGAGGGTAATTGGGAGATCACAGATATCTCCTGATGTTGTAGCTGAGGCACTCATGTTTGTGACTGCCCTATAGGATTCCCAATGAAGGAACTGAGGAAGGTGGATCCCATAGGCTGAACTGACCGGCTGTCCTGTGTCTGCATTAGCGGTGCCGGTGGTACCATTGGAGCCACGGGTTATAAGTGGAGTGGCTCATCCAGGAGGGCAGGCGGTGACATCTGATAACATGTTGCCTGTTCTTGTACCGGTACCGAATCCAATGGTGGTCGGGAGATGGTCACCGTAGGGGACGCACGGGGAGGAGCAGGTGGGATGTATCTTGATCCATCTGTGCCCCCCTCGCGGGAGCGGGTAACAGTTTCAAAATCATAGAAGTCAGACCTGGTAGGATAAGGAGACCTGTTTCAAGGACGGTACCCGTAGGAATCTGTGTAACGGTACCAACTACCCCCATATGGATAACAGCAGGAGCAAGGTGATCCTGATCTTTGGTCTCTGTGGTATTGCGAAGAAAGTTCAGCTCTTTGTGGTTCAGAGAAAACTGTCTCCATCTCCAGTGTGCGAGGTGTTCCCACCTCCTCCACGCTCCTGGAATGTTTTTTCTTTTTTCTGCGATTCCATCTGCACCTTAGAATGACACTCCTTTGCGCGTGAGGCACTCCTCAATGGGATGCTGGTGCCAGAGGTGCGGCCGGTACCGCGGTTATGGCCGGTACCAGCTGGAGTTCTGTGCCTGCGATGACCGAGACATCCCAAGCACTCTGGGACGGTACCTCAGGGTTCATGGTGCAGATTGAGAGCCTAAGCGGCCCCTCTTTGCCACCCTGAAGCGCCTGCTGGGTTAAGATGTCCTGCAGTCGGAGTGCCTTCGCTCTTTTGGTTCTGGAGGAGAGGCTCGCACAGAAGTTACATGTGTAGGTGTTATGGCCCTCTCCCAAGCAGGCAAGGCACTCGTTGTGTAGATCACTAACAGAGTGTCGCTGGGCACGAGCTGCAATGTTTAAAGCCCGGCTGCTTGGGCATAGTTCAGCCCGCTGCAGCAGCACAGCGAAGCCCAGGGGTGAACCCCGCGAACCGGAGGCAGAGGCGCCGAAGCAAAGGTGTTTCCAAATCTTCTTTATGAATATAAATCTCTTGTTCTTCTTTTAGACTACTGACAAGTACTGAAAAGTATTTATTTTATTTAATAGATTTTTACCCCGCCCCTCCTACAAACAGCTCGGGGCAGCTTCCAACAGTAAAAACATATACAATATATATAAAATCATTTAAAACAAATCAATAATATCATTCAACATATTAAAATAGGGCCCAGGACCTCACGTAAAACAATAAATAAGGTAGGGGAAGCTAAAACCTTTTAAAAAAAAAACCCTCGCCTGGGAGAACAGTCAGGTTTTACAACTTCGCCGAAATGTCAACAGGCTTGGGGCCAGGCGGGCTTCCTCCAGAAGGGAGTATGAAGGTGTTCCAAGCGCAATGCGGTTGGAAGGAACTGAGGCGATGAGGGCTCCTCCCCTTTTTATATAGCCCTGTTCTTGCATGATCTGGAACCCGCGCTTTTCACGGGATGGGAGAGGGAATGGGAGGAGCCCTCATCATGTTCTCATCTTTTCCAGGCTTTCTTCTGCCTGGAGACTGCTGGCAATAAAGTTTCCGGTGCCTGCAAAGCAGGAAGTGAATCCCAAGAGTCAGAATCGTGGAGATCCTTGAAGAAGAACCTTCCCTGAAAAGGGAAGGTTAGAGAAAGGCCAATATAGCTGGCAAGGGAGTCAACATCAAGCGATGGTTTCTTGAGCAGAGGCCGTACCACTGCCTCCTTGAGGCAGCCTGGCACTCTGTCCTCTCAAAAGGAGGCATTGACCATCCCCACCAGCAACAGCCCCATTGTCTCCCTGCAAGATTTCACTAGCCAGGGTGGACACAGGTCTAACTCACAAGAAGTGGCTCTAACCGCCCCAAGGACCCTGATCACATCGGTGGGCACCACTGACTGGAATTGATCCCACAAAACTGGACAAGATGGGGCTTCCATAACCTCTGGCTCTCCTAATGTAGTGCAGCATCGAAGTCGTGGTGAATACAAGCAATTTTATCCACAAAATAGTCCACAAACATGTCACAGCGAGCTGTAGATGACTCCACTCCTAGGTGGAGGGAGGCCGGACTGACCAATCCCCACACCACCCAGAAAGGCTCCACTGGATGAGACTTAGCAGATGCTATGAGAACAACAAGAAACTCTTTTTTTGCTGTCCTCATAGCCACAACACAGGCTTGTAAACTAGTTCTGTGCTGCAATCTGTCGACTTCAGTGCAAGAGCGGCACCACTGTTGCTCCAACCGCCACCCATTCCGCTTCAGCACCCGCAGGTCGTCCGAATACCAAGGAGGCCTGTGGTGCTGTCACTTGAGAAGTGGACGCAGAGGGTATCTCCCCCAGAGCCTTGCGGAACCGCTCTGGTTCCATCAATCTCCGGGAGCAAACCATACAAATTGGTCCCGCATCCATCCGGGGGCAGACATGCGCCAGAAGAGAGGTCTGCGGGAGGTAATGGTCTGTCCATGACAAGGGCACTGCTGGTATCTCCCCCCAGTAACAGAACACCTGCCTCAAGGCCAGTGCAAGACATGAGATCCAGAGTATGCCTGGACAGGCCCCATGGTTGCCATGGGAGTCATGAACTCATGCTCTGTGCCCCCAAGGGTGGCGTTGGCATGAATGTTGAAGTCCCCCCAAGACTAATGTCATCGGGGACCGCAACACCACCCCCGATACCACCTCCATCAGAGCATGCAGGGAGGCTGTTGTACAAGTAGGTGCACAGTATACAAGCAGCACCCCTAAACTGTCTCCCGCCAAATCAAACACAAGGTGAAGGACCTCCATACCAACCATGGTTTGCACCGGATACCTCCTCACAGACCATCCCTCTTTAAAAATCATGGCTACACTGCCCCCCCACCCCACCCCCCATCCCTCCAACCATGGCTGATGCTGCACGGAATACCTGGCCGGAACAAGGTCAGCCAGAATAGGCCCTGACTCGAGGTCCAGCCAGGTTTCCAGGATACATACGAGATCGGCAGCGGAGTCCAGGATAATGCAGGTTGCAGGGCCACATTGGCACCCTATGCAGCCCTGCAACATGAATTGGTGGGTAATGTGTGGGGAGGCACTTGTCTAAAAAAAAACATTGACAAGCCTTGAGGGTTTTGAGCTCCATCTACTGTGCATTCCTTCACTGAGATGCTACACAAGGGTGTGTGCAGATTCACTTAAAATTTCCAGAGCCGCTTTCTCCAAGACTAAACACATTTAGGAACTTGGGCAAATTGCCTCTGTGAAGGAAAAAAATAAAAGAAAATATTGCAGCTTTTCCTCTGGCCAGGCAGCTCAAGACAAGAGGCTACAGCTCTCTGTCCATTCATGGAGGAATTACACAGATAAGCTTTCATTTTAATTCTCCTCATATTAAATCATAATTAATCTCTGAGTTGTCAGCTTGCAGGCCCTCTTGAGGTTTTCAAGTGCAGCACTGAACTAACCATGCTGCAACACTTGTATTTCCTCACCAATAAATTTAATAAACGGAATTCAGAAGGTCTTATACTGCTGCTTGCCAGCCAGGGGTTTAAAGCCCTCTTGGGATAGTTGCGATTGTACAGCTTGGCATGGCATAGACAGCAACACCATACAAGCACTGTTCATTATCTGTCTTGAGAGGTATTGAGACCAATCTCTTTAGTCCACGGCACTAAAGAATGCATGAGCAACTAATCATGCGCATGATGTCACGTCTAAGCCCCGCCTGTGGGATTTTTTACATGGTGTGGGATTTTACATCGCGGTTGTGCCCCTTCCTCCCAGCTTGGGCCCTGGGACAAATGACCCCACCATCCCTGTGATAGCTATGCCTCTGTTTAACTCTTACTGTTAAAAAGGGAATTGAATATTGAACCAAGATTTCAGGTGAAGGATTTTTCTTTTCTTTTTTTAATATTTCTTTTTATTTTAACTTTAACAATATAATATCACATTCCAATCAAAATATTACATTTATTCCCCCTTCCCCACCTCTCTCCCCTCTCCACCCTGCCTCCCCGTCCCCTCCCTCCCTTCCCCCAGTATACGTTCCCTTTCCCACCCTCTTTCCCCCCTTCTGCCTCCCTTCCCCTCCCTCCCCTTTCAGTATATTTTACTTAGGCAAGTCGAGTGTGTGAACTGTTCCATCTTTATCTTTTTTGTCAGTACTGTCCAGCATTGGTCCCAGTCTTTATAGAATTTATCTAGGTTATCTTCAAGGCTGGCTGTGATCCGTTCCATCGATAAGCAGTGCCATAGTCTCTGCAACCATGCTTGTCGTGTGAGCCCTTTCGCATATTTCCAAGTCCTTGCAATGGTGTGGATTGCCGCCAGAATCAGGTTTGTACATGTCCTCTTCTGTTGTTTGGTTATCTCTTTTTCTGGGTATATTCCCAGCAAGGCAATTTCTGGCTTAAAAGGCAATGGTATATTTAACGACCCCCTAATAACCTTCCATACTTTATTCCAGAATTCGGCCACTTTTGGGCAGCTCCACCATGCGTGTAGGTATGTACCTCTCTCCCCGCATCCCCGCCAGCAAGTTGGGGGGTATGTTGCTTTTATTCTATTGATTTCTACTGGCGTAGTATACCACCTATGCATCAATTTGATTTGGGGTTCTTTAGCCAGTAGAGATCTGGAGCATGTATTGGTATATTGCCACATCTGTTTCATCTTTTTCTCTGTTATTTCTACCATTAATTCGTCTTCCCACTTTGATACGTATCCAGCATCTGCTAAATGATATATATTCTTTACTATCTTATGCAGTATGGAGAAAATTCCCCTTTGTCCTGTTTTATCAAATAAAATTTTTTCTAGCTCTGTGGGAGGCCTACTAAAATTTAATTTATCCCTTGGATTTGTCAGTGCACTGTGCAGTCGGCAATACTGCCAGAACGGTATCTTTTCCTGTGTAGTCTCTTCTATCTCTTCTTTTGTTTTTAGTCTCCCTTGTATGAATAAGTGTGTTGCTCTATATATTCCTTTTTCTCTCCATCTTTTCATTTTTTCTCTCTCTCTGATGTCCCACTTAGGCCCAATTTTATCTAACGGGGTGTATGGGGTTTTCCCTTGTATTATCTCTAACTTCCTTTGGCATTCCCTCCATGTGTTTATTGCAGCCCCTGCAAATGGATGGTCCTTGCATTCCGGGCCCCTTAATTGTATTTTATCTGGGCTGTCAAAGATGTCTTGCCCATTTTCTAACCCTAGTGTTTCTAATTCCAAATTCCTCCATCTGGGTTCCTTACCCTCGTCGTACCATACTTTAACTGTTCTCAGGGCAGAGGCCCTGTGGTACATCCTCATGTCTGGCAAGTTGCATCCCCCCTGTTCTATTTTAGTTTTCAATATTGTTCTTCTTACTCTAGGCCTTTTTTGTCCCCATATTACAAATCTCATAATCTTTTCTATTTTTTGGAAAAATTCCTTGTTTAATGTTATGGGTATGGCCTGTATAGTATATAATATTTTAGGTAATAGCTGCATTTTAATTATATTCATTTTTCCTATCCAGGAGCATCCCAGCCTTCTCCAGGAGTGTTGTTTGTTTTGCAATTCTTGAATGAGGGGTAAGTAATTTTTTTTATATAGGTTGTTTGTGTTTTTAGTGAGCCATACTCCCAGGTATTTCAGTTGTTCCGTTTGCATTTGGAATTGCTTTAGTTCGTCTAGGTCTGCCTGTGTCATTTTTGTTTTATTTAATGCCATAACTTGTGTTTTATTTGTGTTTATCTTATATCCTGATAATGTCCCGAATTCCTTAAGCAGGCTGGTTAATTCCTGCATTGAGGACTGTATATTTGTCATTGTCAAGAGCATATCATCTGCATATACCATTGTTTTATGTTCCTCTTCTCCTGCCTGTATTCCTTTGATTTTTTTATTTTGATTAATAGCTGCTATTAGTGGTTCTATTGCGAGGTCAAATAAGAGGGGAGACAGGGGGCATCCCTGGCGTGTTCCTCTAGTGATTAGAATGTTTGGGGTCACTTCCCCATTAATTGCAATGTTAGCAACCGGTCTTTTATAAATGCTGGCTACCCATTTTAGATATGCTCCCTTAAATCCCATTTCATTTAGTGTTTTCATTAGGAAAAATTTTTCTAATCTGTCAAAGGCCTTGTTCGCATCCAGTGAAATCACAGCCGTGGGTATTTTATCTTTATTAGCTTTATATATTAAGTTTATCGCCCTTCTGACGTTATCCACTCCCATTCTGCCATTAATAAACCCTGTCTGATCTGGTCCTATGAGTGTTCTAATAATCCCTTGCAGTCTAGTAGCGAGAATCTTTGTAAATATTTTGGCATCGGTGTTTAATAACGAGATGGGTCTAAAATCCCCACATTCCTTGCCAATTTTCCCTGGTTTCGGACATAACGTAATGGTGGCTGTGTAGAATGTCTCTGGCATCTCTTGTTTTGCCTGTATCCCATTGTACACTTTCGCTAGCAGTGGGGCCAACTGTTCCCCATATGTTTGATAAAACTCTGGGATAAACCCATCTGGTCCAGGTGTTTTATTCTTAGGCAGGTCTTTTATTGTTTTTTGTACTTCCTGGATAGTTATAGGTTCATTGAGCCATTCTCTCTGTTCTGCTGTTAATTTAGGTAATTTTAATTTATCTAGGAATACATCAATCTCCTCCCCGTTAGGCTCTTCTGTGGTATATAAATTTTTATAGAAATTTTGGAATTGTTCCTTCATTTCTAGTCCTGTAATCCAGCTCTGTCGGTTGGGGTGTAGTACCTGTGTTATTTGAGTTTTTTTCCTTTTCTGTTTTACCATCCATGACAGAATTTTATCTGCCTTATTACTTTTATTATAATAAATTTGTTTTGTATATCTGAGTTTTTTTATCACTCTCTCTGTTTCTATTGTGTCTATTAATCCTCTTAGTTCTCCCCTTTCTCTAATACATTGCTTTGTGGGTTTCTTTTTCATCTTTTCTTCTAGTGTATTTAGTTTAAGATAGAGGTCATTTAACTCTTTTTTGTTTTTCTTTTTATTATAGGCATCTATTTTGATGTATTGGCCTCTCAAGTAGGCTTTTGCAGCTTCCCACACTACTCCCTGGGATACCTCTCCATTATCATTCCACTTCATATAGTCATCAATATGTTGTTTGATTTGTTCTTTGTTTAATGCATTTAATAAAGTACCCTTCTTCAAAACCCAATGAGGTGTCTTGTGTGTTTTTTGTTGCCCTGTACTTATCCTTGCTATAACTGCGCTGTGATCTGTAAACGCTGCAGGGATAATATCGATCTGAGTGCATTTTTCCCAGTTTGTATCCTGCATGAGTAAGTAATCTATTCTGGAATATGTCATGTGTCTATTTGAAAAAAAAGTATACTCTCTGTCTCTTGCATGTTTTAGTCTCCAGACATCCACCAATTGGGCCTGCCTTATTATTTGGGCCATTTTTAGTTGTCCTCTCTTCATTTTTCCTCCCCCTGATCTATCTAGCCTCGTGAGTGGACTATTTAGGTCTCCAAATACCATTAATGTCCCTTGACTTTCTTTTTCTATCAGTTTTGTCATCTTCGTCATGAATGTTGTCTGCCCTGTGTTTGGGGCATATATGTTTAGAAAGGTGTACATTTCTCCCTCTACTTTCCCTGTTACCATTATGTATCTACCTTCTGGGTCTTTTACTATCTTTTCCCTTTTAAATTTCAGTGTTTGTGCAAAGGCCAGTAGGACCCCCGCCTTTTTCTGCCCCGCATTTGCGAAATATATATGCTCAAAGCGTTTGTCTCTCATTCTCACATTATCTTTTTGCAATAAGTGTGTCTCTTGCAGAGCCAATACCTGTGCATTTACCCTTTTTGCATAATACCATGTCTTTTTTCTTTTCGTTGGACAGTTTAGCCCATTTACATTCAGTGAACATATCTTTAAATCAGCCATCATCCCTTTTCTGTGTGGGTTTTGTTACTCGACTCACTTTAGTGCATTCTTTGCCTATATACCATTCCCTTTGTCCCCATTTCCCTTCCCTCCCCCCTGTTTCTTCCCCATTCCCTCCCCTCCCCCACCTTCCCCTTTCCCTTTGGCAACTTATCCAGTTGTCCATTTCTCTCCTTCTCCTCCTCTGGAGGTGCCTCTGGAGCCGCTCGTTCTGTGCAGTCCCTCCAGACAGGCCCTTCCTTTTGTTCATGGTCCCAATTAGTTCTTATCTTTTATTTTCGCTTCTTTCTATTTCTTCTTTTGTCTTTTGATTACGTGGGTTTTTTCATTAACTTGGATTCTAAGTTTTCCGTTCTGTGTCTCTTGCCCCTAGGTTATTCTCTCGCAGGTCTTGGTTCTTCTCTCTGCAACTCTGGCAGCTTTGCTGCAATGAATCTCTCTAGCGCTTTCGTGTCGTAGAAATTCCTTCTGCGATTTTCATGCATGAAGGAGAAGGTAGCCGGGTATCTTATTTGCGTTTTAATTCCCTGTGCTGTGAATTTTTCTTGTAGTTTATACCATCCCCTTCTCCTCGCCACTGTAGCTGCTGCCAGGTCTGGTTGTATGCTGATTCTGTGACTTTGATATTTTAAGTCTTTCAGTTTCCTGGCTTCCCACAGGATTTGTTCTTTATCAGTATATCTAAGGCATCTGAATATTACTGCCCGGGGGGGATCCCCTTCCTTTGGCTTGGGGCGAAGAGTCCTGTGTGCTCTATCAATCTCTATTTCATGGAGTTGGGGACACTTGGGGAGGATTTCTTTCAGGATTTTCCTGATCAAGTCTCTGCCTCCCTGGGCTTCTATGCCCTCTGGGATTCCTTGAATTCTTAAGTTATTCCTCCTTCCCCTGTTTTCCATGTCCTCCATTTTCCTCTGTATTCCCCCTAGGGCTCTTTCCATCTCTTGTACCTTATCTTCCCATCTTTGCTGCTGTATTTCTCTCCTTTCCACTCTTTGTTCTAGGCTTGTAACTCTTTCTGCCATTCCATCAAATTTCTTATTTAAACAGTCTACCACAGAGGTTACTTTCTGTATGTTCTCGTTTAGGAGCCCCCATTGCTTTGTGGAATCAGCGTGATTGGAGTTTATTGCCTCCATTAAGCCTCTAAACTGTGCTGTAAAGTCTTGCTGTTCCCCCTGCTGGGCTGCATGTGCCTCAGCCATGTTGCCTTCCTGGGGTTGCTCCTGATCCCCTCCCCCTCCTCTCTCACTTCTTTGCAGTTTTTCACCGCTTTTTGCCTCACTCTGCCCCTTTCTTTTGGCTCCTTGAGGGGTGGGGGGGTTCTTTTTTATGTTTTTTCCCATTAGGGGCTGCAAGTCCACGTTTTTTACCTTTTTTTTATGCGAAGTCTGGCTGGGCTGTCTGGAGTGTTTTGCAGAGGCAGCTACTGCTCACGCATGCCCAGAAGCTCCTCCAGGTGAAGGATTTTTCCAGGCCATGCTTCATCTTCCATGCAGAGGTCCATTCCTACCCACTCCAACTGTTAAACGGGGGCATCTTTCCGTTTTTGAAAACTAGAACTGCTTGATGTCATGTGGCCATAAATGGGTAAGACTAGCAGCTGAACTCTGCGAGCCCACACCCCACAATACTTAGAATTCTCTGAGCAAGTCTTCTACTCTTGCTGTTTCTGGCAGGTGCAGAATGCACCTTATGGGGACACGGACCCTGACATGGGAGGGGGCCAATAGACCTCCATTTTTTGCAGTACTGTTAGTACCACGGCTTCCTTGTCTCTCCTGACACAGGTTCTCTTTGGCCCATGTCAGTCTGGAAACCTAACACCCTGATACCGGGATGTTGAGCAGAATATGAATATCATCTATGCAGATTACCTAGAGAAGCACTTTTGAGAGAGGCTGGAGAGACCTTCCCATGGCCTCCCTTTCCCTTCTTTAGAAAGGAAAGTAGTTGAGCCTGGAAAGGAAAGTCGTTGAGGATGGAGTTGGTTGTTGGTGGGATATATAGGAAAAGGGGGGAGGGTGATATTGATGTACAGTTGCAGCCTGTTCTGAGGTAAAACGGATTGGGGGAGGGGGGTTGTTATTGATGATTTGTGAGAGGTTATTGGTGCATGTTGCATAATGTGTAATTGCATTAATGTTGTGAGCCGCCTCGAGCCATTTGTAATGGGAGAGTGCGGGATATAAATGAAAGTATGCTATGCTTTACCCACTCCCATCTACACGGGCACAAAATCTTTAGCCCCTGTGCAATCAGCGGCATTTTGATGGGCCCTTCTGATTCGCTGAGTGCTGCCTTGCAGCTACACCAAGGGATAGAGACTGATAAAAAGGCTGTTTTTCACTAAAAGGTTTAAAAGCTGGTCTAAATCGGGGGAGAGGGGGATGGAATAGCTTGACATGAAAGCTGCTTGAGAATGTCTGCTTTGACCAGAGTGGGGTAGTCAGAGCACTCTGCATCCCATAAAAAAGGAGTGACCTAAACTGAGAATTAATGTTTAAACTCAGGGCATAAATGAATCTCACTGTAAAATCAAGCACTCCCTAGATCTGGTTAGCCCTGCATTAATTTGTCTGTCATGTGTTGGCTGCCTTAGTTTTGGATCAGGGCTTTTAGGATTCCACACACTATGCTGACAAGTGGGCAACTTTTTATTGTTTTTATTTCACTAACATACGCCTGGGGTCACCAAGTTAGATTTATCAACATTTGCTACACCGTGACCAACTACATGAGAGCAAAAAGAAAGTTTAGGACAGTTCTTTAAGGCTCTGTTCCAAAGTCTACTGAAGTAAAAGGAAAGAAAGATGGTGCCTGTAGTTTAGTTTAGTTTATTACAGCTCAGCTTCCGCCATAGCCAAATATGAATATGAACAAGATAAAAACTTAGAAATGTACAAAAATATTTAAAATAAGTTCATCCAAGAGAATTTGAGAACATAAGGATAAAACACATAAAACACAGATACAATCATAAAAATTATCAATGATCGATATGGTCCCTGTACTGAAAAGAATGAACTTGGACCTAGAGGTTCTGTGCAGAGAGACCTCTAGGACAGACTCCTGCCATTATGCTGGACAAATTCAAATGCCCTTTTGAAAGGAATCCCTCCTTTGGAGGCCGGGATAGCACGTGTCCACTACAGGGATATGACAGACATTTATAAGATCATGAACCGTATGGGGTAAGCGAAGAGAAGGCTGTATGGATGGCAAACCAAGGCAAATTACTGATCTGGATCCATAATTTACAGTTTTTATTATGGCCATGGGTTCAGTTTACCCATAATAAAAACAAAGAAGTTAATTGGAGTGGTGCTGGCACGACTCCAATGAGTTTTAGTGCAGGGGAGACCTGGGGGAGGGGGACAGTGCTGGTGGGTTCACCAGTCGGTTCCCCGCTCCTCCGGCCTGCACTGTCCTCCTCTGCCGCTCAGCTGCCGCCTGTTGTGCACCATACTTTTTAAAGAAAAAAAAAGAAAAGAACTACACCTGCGCCCAACAACTGAAATGGGCATTCTGCGCATGTGCAGCCCTTTGCCAAGAAGGTGCTGGTGGCATCAGTGCTATCTTGGTAAAGGGCACACATTCTGAGCATGTGCAGCACTACTGCACACATGCTCAGTTGCCATTTCTGGACAATTATGGATTGATCCGAAACTGAATTTACCATCCCTATTATTTGCCCTCTCAAATAATAGTAGAATTAGAGGGCAGGTCATGAAACTAACTGGCAGTAGATTTAACAAACAAAAAAGTACCTTTTCACTCAATGTACAGTTATCTTCTGAAACTTGTTACCAGAGGATGTTCTGAAGGCCAACAACATAGCTGGGTTTCAACAAAGGGTGAAAAGACATTCACCTTAACTCCACTGTAATACCGCTTTAACATTTTTTATGCAGGTTCCAGGGCTGCATAGGGCACCAATACAGCCCTGCAACATGCATAATGTTAAAGCAGTGTTAAATCAGAGTTATGTGCATGTCTGTTTTTACCCAAAGACTGGATAAGTTCTTGGATGATAGGTCCATAAATGGCAGATGCAACTGCTAGAAGTGAAGCAGCATTGAATTAATCTTTCCATTAGGACCAGTTCGGTACTTCTCCGAAGTGACCAAGGATGCCACTTGGTCTCGATAGACCATTGAGCTGATCCAGTGTGGCACATATTCTGTCTGAATATTTAGAAGAAAGACTGACAATGCAGGGGTATCCAGAAGGGATCATTCATTTTCATTTTCGTTTTCAAAAGTCTATCTGCTCTCATTTTTAGTTATTAAAATTTTTATTTTTAAAACCATTTGTTTTTGTTTTACTTTCATATAAAAATATTTTTAAAATAAATTGAAAAATCACTGTGCGTACACAAAGTGGCCGCTGGACCATTCTGCATATGCGTGCCCTTTTTCAAAATGGTGGAGACAGCATCGCTGCCATTTTAGAAAAGGTCAACCAGACTGCACATATGCAGTGGCCCAGAATTTTGTGCATGCACAGACTGACTGCCCTTTTCCAAAATGGCAGCAATGGAATGAAGGGGATTGGTGGGAAGGCGTACAGCTGTTGCTGCGACCCAATTTATTGACTTTCTGCTTATGCTTGCTTACTGTTTGTGTTTACCAAATACTGTTCATTTACGAACAGGTCACCAGGGTATCCCTCTGTGAAACCTGACGCTCTCCTGCTCAGTAGAAAGAGTCTGGTAGTTTGGTGGTGTTCTCCGAAACCCAACAAAACACTGGTGTATATTCCTGGGCTGCCCCACTAGCATACTATGGAGCAAAACACGGCATTTTTACACACATCTTAAAGTTCTGGATTTTTCAAATCTTCTGGGTTTACAAGTAAGTTCCAGATGCATATTCCACACACACACTGCCCTGAGGCAGTTCCTGGATGCATTTTTCACAAAAACACTGCCCCGAGGCAACGTAAAGTAGCCGCAGCTGTAGATGTGAGGGGCTGCCATGGAAACCAAGTGACCACAGTTACCTGGAGCAAAGCAGTTTACCAGGAGAACATTTTACACACAAAAGTTCTGGGAGAAGTTCTAAACAGAAGTTCAAAAAGCCCGATGTTTAAGATCTGGGTGAGTGATTTACGCACACAGAAAGTTCAGGGTGTAACGGCAAGCATGCAGAAGACGTGTGTGCGTGTAAAACACCCATTGCGTGCCTCAAGGTCCATTTGTGGGATAACAACAAGCAGCTAAATTGCTGCTTGCAAGAAATTTTGCTGCATCAGAAACTGGGATTGATTTCCCAACCATTTCCTGATACGGATGTCGTTTCTTTATTCTTGCAATACCACACGATACCTTCACGATTTATTAGCTTTCTGCTTACCACATACCATTCATTTACCACTTACCACATTGCCAATTATACCATTTTATGGGACACAATTTATAATGGAATCTCTGTCTCCTTCCACCTTTCTCTCTTAGCAGAGAAAAGGTCAATCAGTGATGTCAGATGAACTACATAATCTGTAAATTACTAGGTGCATCTTTGATCAACCCTAGGTCCTTAAAGAGTAGCTTAGTTAATTTACTAAATGCTTTTAAATGGGTCCTTAAAAAAATCTAATAAAAATAACTTTCTTCCCCTTCAGATAACAGCAAGTTCACTCCTCTCCCCTCCACTGGGGCACTGACCTCACCTACACTCTCTTTTAAATCAATCTTTAAAAAGCCATCAAGATTTGAATTACACATAACAGAATCTGTAGCCAAGACAGGCAAACCCTGCTTCATAGAAGTTTCATTAGTCACACCACAAAAAATATGATTTGGCAGATTCAGAGGAAAATTTAACTTGCTTTACTGAACTTAATTCATCCCTCTTGATAGTGAAAGTTTGTAATTTTAGGTTGGCTCCCATTTTTGACAGTAGATACACCTTGTTCAGGGATAATGCCATCCTTTTATATGCACTCCTAGTGTGAACCATGTCTCAATTATACTAATGGGTTAAATCTCCAGCAAGCCAGTCACCAACTCAAAGTACCCCTGCTCAACATACAACAGGTTAATAAATTCTCCTCTCCCATAAATAATGTCACTCCAAATGCTGCCTTGCCTCCTGAACTCCAGATCTCCAAGTAAAGATCTTAGTTCCTGCTGACTGCTGGCAGAAGAGTCTGTCTTTCAGCCTTCACAAACTAGCAAGAGTTTCAGGGTCCACAGATGCAGCCACAAAACAGGTCATCAGAGTTACCTCCACTCCTCTTGTCCAGGCTAGCTAAATCTCAGTCATGGTAGAGCAGGGAGGAGGAGAGGGGTCTTCTCCTGCAGCAACCTCCAGGGGTCCTCAACTCCCCTGACCCACCAAACACAGACAGCTTGTAAGCTCTCCAAGTCCCAGCCACATGATTCAGGGTCAGACAATCCTGGTTCCTGCTAAATGGTCCTTGCCCTCAGCCAAGCTCTGACAACCAGGCTTCCACGCCTGCACCTTCCAGTAGCCTTGCCCTTCCCTGGGGCACAGGAGAGGTCACTGCTGGTCCGACAGTTCCTCAGGGTAAATATTTTGAACAAGTGTCCTTACCAAAACAGGCCCCTCCAGGTCAAAGTAGAAAATCACCTTGATGTCAGACTCCCATTCATGAAGACACCCACAGTCAAAAGCAAAAATTTACCTTTACCTTCACCCCTGAAAAACAATCTAAAAACTTGTAACTTGGGGTAGTTTTGGGACACTCCTCCCACCAATGACCAACACCCTTTGAGTATCACCCTTAAAGCTGGTGCCCTGAGGCCATCCCTGCTATAAATACCTGCAACGGAAGGAGCCAGGTGTGAACAATTCCTCTTCTCCAAGCAGCCCCTTTACCCAAGCAGATCACTCTCCCACAAGGGCCTTCCCTGCTGTAAATACCTGACCCACATCTTTTATGATATATAAGCATGTGATTCTGTGTGAACCTTACAACCATCTTCATCACAAATGGTTCATCAGTATGGATTTGTCAAGCTCAGAGTGGCAACTGGAAGCAGCTCTTCGAAATCTGCCTCTATTGATATGAGGGATACATCCTAATAAATATGCTGAGATAAGTCATCTCCTCAGTTTAGCTGAGGGGTGATAAGGTCAGTCTAGTCATAATACTCGTTACTATTGTGCAGGTGCTGGGGGTTTTGTTTTTTAAAATGTTGAAATCACAGAAAGCCTATTCTCTCTCACCAGGGGAGGCAGCCGGTCCTTAGTTGGGTTTCGCTCCTTTGCTCCAATCAGAGGCAGGATCAGACTTTTGACTGACAGCCCAAGGCCAGGGGAGGCGCTAACTCATCTCAGACCCCCGATTTGTTCATGCCTTCAGCAGAGGATAGCTTTTCTTCTCCCTCAGGAGAATAAATCTGACTTTTTTTCTTCTTACTTTTACCTAAGTTTTAGAGTAGGAGGGAGCACCCTGCTCTCTATTTATTCCCTAGAAAGAATTTCTTGTGGCCCAAGGAGCAGCTCCCTTGCTCCAAAACTCCCACCTTTTTAGGGAGGGCAGCACAGGGCTGCTAGGTTGAGCCAGCTCCCTCCCTCCTGGTTCATAGGCCTGATACCCCAGTCACCAGGGAAAGCACCAATGACAGGTGCCTCTCCGAGAGAACACTCAAGCTGACCGTCAATTGCTGATAACAAGGAGGGAGAATTGCCAGAGGGCATAGTAGGACATGAGGGGAGAGGCAGCCTTTCAGGTATTTGAGAGAATAGTAATAGCACGTTACTTGAAAGAAGGGCATGGCAATGCCAAAGGGGGGGGGGGGGGGGGGGGNGGTCTGGCTCCACCAACTCAGGGGAGGGAGGGAGGAGAAGCACACTTTTTTTAAAAAAAAACCCAGACACTGCTTTTCCAAGTGTTGCAATAGCACAGTGCTCACAAAAAAGGGACAGGGCAAATATTTCTGCTTCTCTGTAACCTGTAAATTTGGTCATGGGCCTGGCTGGGGCTAACAGCTGACCAGGGTCAATCTCTGCCCCAGCAAGCCTAGTCTCGCCTGATTACTGTATTGTTACAAGTTCAAATTTGGAGACCAAAGTAGTTCTGCTATCAACTATCTCCAGCTGTCCCGCTACATCAGACAACAAACTAGGTTCTGGGGTGGGGGGGTCATCCCCTAGTATCTGGATTGTTTCACTTGGTGGCTGCTGGTATGAAGAGGAAATGAACCTGTGTGGGTAGCAACACCTTATTGGACTAGCTTCTGTTGGTGAGTTTACAAAACTTTCTAGAGCCCTTCTCCAGGTATGTAAAAAAAGTCAGGGAATACTCTTAACTTTGATGTGCAGGCATAAACAGATTAAAATTTAGAAGTCTATACTATGGAAGTGTATGGTTACTCATGTCATGCATGAGACTAAAGTCTCTATAAACAAATGAGACTATTTTACTGACCAGTCATATGGGTAAGCTTGAGTTATTTAGCAAATTTCATAACCTACCAGAAAATTCTTGCACCTGTTATTTGTACAAAGACTACCCTTTGGACCTGATGCACCCTCTGCACCTGAAGATGAACATGGACAATTATTCCCTTTGATCTTAAGCCTGTCTTCAGCCTTCAATACTTTCAACCATGAGTTGAAACTGTGTAAATTGGCTGGATCTGTGGGACTGCCTGTCCCCTCAGGCTCTCCCCTCATACACAATGAATGAAAGGAGATCCTGAGGCTACTGGGCAAGATAGGGTGTATAATTTGGGGAAGGTACCATGTCTACTGATGGTACTCTAGCCATCCATTATCTCACCCCAAGTTCTGCAATCTGTGTGTGGCTGCAGGTGAGCTAAAGAAAAACTAAATCCAGACAAGTGGCAGGGCTTGTAGAGGGGCTGAAAGGAACTGCCTTGTGGACCCATTGCTGTAGCTGGGACTTCAAGTTGAAACAGTGGTTTTTCCAACAAACTCCACTTGGTGTTATCTATAAACTGAAAATGAAGCTTTTTAAGCACTATCCCCCTATTACAAAGATCAGCTCAGGGAAGGGGGTGTGGTTTCTGCATGGCTCCTTACTCAAGCCACCAGAGCTAGAGTAAAATATACATTTAAATAAGACTGAGGAACTACTGAGATCGTGTTAAGTAAAACAAGTCCCACTAAGTTTGCTCCACCATACCATACACAAGTTTTGTTTAAGCCCCTGCATAAAGCTTCTGAAGATGGCAAGTTGTAAGGAATCCAAATCTCAGTCACCTAACCCTTGAAGTCTTTCATTTCAGTCTTCGTTGCAACTCGAGTTTGTCTGGCAGATTGAAAACTCTTTATATACCATAACAAGCTGAACTGAAACTTGGAGCTGTATGTGTCTCCCCTTCGAGACTTTGCATATAGGCCCACTGAAGCAACATTAAGTGGCTTCCAGTTAAAATAGGCAGTGACCAACACTCATGCAAGAGTGCAAACATTTATGTAGTGTGCCATGTTGGATACAAACAGGACAGTGAAAATACTGGAGTAGAATAGGAGGAAGTCATTGAAAGCTTTCACAAGTACCATCAGGAACAAGAGTAGACAAGTGCATTTCAACTTTTTATTTTAATAAAATCAAGAGTAATGCACAGCACATGCAGTGCTAGCATCTATAAACTAATACAATAAGCAATTACTAAACCTACAGTGACTTGAGTTCAGTGTCTGCTTTCAGCAAGTTTAAACCCATTCTTTGCATATGATTTTGAATCCTTATTTCTAAACTGAAAAATATTGCTGGCTGATAAAACTTGCTAAAATGCTTTTGCTGAATGTCCCAAGTCACCGATTATGCCAATACAACAAAGATAACCACATGTTTGAGGATTGCAATGTGCCAGACATTCACTTAAAAAAAAACCACACAACTAAACAAAACTCACGCAACAAACATCTGAGAATCTGGACACTTCACATCAGTGTTTAGAAGTGTTTCATTAATATCTTAAGACAAGTGTATCAAAACCTTGGCATGTTTAATTTTAAGTCGCCAATTTTTGTTTTACTATCTGAAAGTTATGGCTACACTGCCAATGCCGGGTCTGCTTAATTTGACTTAAGAGTTTAATATGACTTAAACATTAAAAGCTCACACTACCCCGAAATATATAATTTCACGCATACGGTGACATTCAACATTCAAGTGCCAGTGTTTTTGTACTGTCTTTTGGTCAAGTTTCTTTAAACTTTCAAAGAATCACTTTTAGGCTTACAAAAATAAATATTTGTCAAAAATGTTCAATAAATATTACACAAAACTAGCAGCAAAAAGTATCTAGAAATCTGTCGTGTGCAAAGAGTTTTCTTCCCAACTATCATTCCCATGGTCCCAAATAAGTTTTAGAATCTAGTTCCTTCTCCTTAGACAAGCTGCGTTCAGTCTCCAAGAGACAAAATAAGATTGGAAGTTAAGGTCACACACACAAGACATATAAAATTCTGAATGTGAAATAAAAGAAGTATTTTGTAAAAAGTTATGGGCAAAATGTACAAGGGCCTAAACCTAGACTAATTGAAATAGCACCATAACAAATGACCTCAATACTGTCAAGTGCACCTACTTAATAAAAGTCTTAGAACAAGGCACAATACACTTGAAAAATCTATTGCACTTTAGGAGATTTTGTTTTCCTATGCCACTGTAGATTAAGAATTGATAACAGCTCTGGCCACAAAAATTAGCACAGAAAAATTCCAAGTGGCAGAGGCATTTTACTGTTGGACAATACTTATCTTTGGCCAGATTGAGCATAAACAGACTATAAATACAATGGAAACCTATGCAACTAAAACTGACTAAAACTGCACTTGTTAGCAGAATTGAAACCTTGTGCAGTTATGTACATTCCAACCTCTGTGATCTCACGATTTGTTTGTTACTCTTCTGGAGCCATATTTTTTTATTTTTTACAAAAGTCTACAGTAAGCCAGTTTAACATCTCAACGCAGCTTGAACAGAGTAATGTGAATCTGCATTAAAATAAAGCCTGCTGCATAATTCTTCCTGTTCATACCCTCTTGACCAAAAAACATCAACACTAGCATGCGTTATTAGACCAAGAGTCAGCCTGGCCCTTAAAGTGGACCCAACACTGTCCTGATCAGCCATTCTACCATTTCAATTTCATATGGCAGGCAATTTTAAAAAGTCTAAATAGATGAATTCTCCTAAAACTATTTCAAGTTATCAGACCTTTAAACATTCCCTGTAATGTTCTGCCCACATTTGGCTAGCTCACATTAATGATCTGCCTAAACACTGAAAAAGGAATTGCTGTATTTACTTACATTAACTTTGAAAACAGTGCTTTGTGTATGAATGCATCCATACATCTCATCATGACTGGAATGGCTTATTAAAGACTATCAGGTTCTAAGTACCTATCCAGGATAGAGTGAGCAAATCAGAACTTCAACTTAGTACAGTTTTGCCACATTAGAAACTAATTCCATTGATATGCTTCAAGATGTTTTATTTTCCAAATCTGAAAGTATCAAAGCCCCTAATGCAGGCTACCGCATAAGTTTTCTTTTGTAGTATTTATGGATGAATCGATGATTCCTGTTTAAGTTGTATCACACCTGTGTGCCAAGGTTTGATTTTTAGCCCAAGTTCAGTAATTTTATTTTTTCAAAACAATTGATATCTTGAGCATTACTGAGCCAACAGGACATCAAAATAAAAGTTGTCTAAAGTTAAAGGCACAGTACATTAACAAACAAATGATCCTCAGTCACAAAATCATAAATGCAGTCTGGGGTGGGTGGGAGGGGAGTTAATCCTGACTACGGCAATGGAGTCTTCTTCAAACCATCTTCAAAATAGGGCTGCTGTTCCTTCCTTTCTTCTTGTGACCTTGAGCTCCCTTAAAAAAAATTTCCGTGGAGAATCACAGCTGGTAATGTACTGCGAGTTCTTGAAGCTACACAAGGTATAGTCTGGCTAAGTTACATGTGGTTTCCATATTAGATTGTTTGGTAGGATCTGCAGCAAGCAGATCAGTTGCCCCACCAGTCAACCCCCTGTGAGTTATAATTTCCTCCATAACCATCACTGTTGTAGAAGCCTCCATAGCCGCCACCACCACCTAGAAGAAAAAAGAAACCACACATTTGTCACTACACCATTGTTTTGTAAGTTTTACTTGCACCTCTTAGCCTAGGGGCTTAACAAGGCCATCTTTTCAGAAGACTAGAAAGGACAGATTGCTTGTAGTGGGTAAAGTCTGTAGATATCCCCACAGTTCATGTGCAACTGACATTTAAGCTCAAATACTGGTTTTAGAACTGGATACAGAGCAGTTTTACAACACTAGTTAACATTTTCTCTTTGACGTATCATTTAAGACCTAAACAAGTTTGTCCCCAAGGAAATTTAGGGTCCATTTACTCCACTAGATACTTTGATTGCAAGAACATACTATAAAAGGCTTACCTCCAAATCCTCTACTGCCTCCATGGCCGCCACCACCACCTCCACCACCGCTGCGACTGCTTCCTGGCCGACTACTGCTAAAACTATTACTGCTAGGACTGTTATTTGTTCGATAGTCTCTGGCACCAAAGCCTCCGCTGAAACGGCTAGGAAGTGAAACAAAACAGTGAGATGCTAAGCATTTGAAGTGGAGGGTACAGTCTTACTTTGCTTGTAGGATATTTTGTACAGCTGTTTTCAATCAGCACTTGGCAATAGGAACTGGATGCAGTGCCCAGATCCAGGAACTTGAAAGGCCAAATAAGCTAGTCATGGACTGTGTTCAGCCAACCAGTCGCAAGGTTCCCAAAAGTCTTATTTCTACCTATAAAGTCTGTATCTCTTCAACATCCTATTTGAAAATGGATTTCACAGCATGTATGTCTTATCTTTTCAGTTCAAGATTTCCAACTAGTATAATACTTCAGAAGTTTGCTAATTAGGCTTGCCACTGTTTCAGCCATGTTTTACTCATAACCCTTACAGCATCAGTCCAGAACACAGCCTAATTACTAGCTTATTAGCAAAGTAATAAGGCCTCTAATTCATGGCACAGCTGCTGAAGTGCTGTTTGTTTTGATACTAAAGACTCAAATGAACATGAAAGGTTTATTTAAAAAAAGGTATCCGTAATAGTTTAAGTAGGCACCTCCTAAAATAGATATTGCCATTTAAAACATGGCCAATATTGGTTTCATCTCTTCAATCTCTGGATTGCCATAACCACGATAAACTCATTACTGAAGTATGAAATGCTACTGATGCAATAGTAGATTTTGCTGCACACAACGGGGCTTTGCATTATGCAATAGTTTTTGTATATTTAACTGGTTACACAATAGAAAGTCCTAAAAAAATACCAGTGTTAAAGCAGATTGAGTTAAAAACTAGGGATGGGTGAACATGGAAAAACAGTTTGGAGGCAGGAAAAACGTCTTTCCATGGCTGAAAACTAGGTTTCATTTTTGCTGTTTTTGACTGTTCAGCCAAACTGAACTTGGCTGAACCGAACCATCGAACCCGAACTCAGGTTTCGAACCAAACGACCGAACAACTGAACCACATTCTGTTCGCCCATCCCTAGTTAAAACTCCCTAGTTTTAATTTGTAAAAGCTTGATTGTTAAAGTGTTTTTCAATTGATAGGAGCTGTAAACTACTGTAAAGCAAGCTCAAACCTCAAAGAATTCGTGTTCTATTAATTTACCTCTTAGAACGTCCACGGCTGCTGCCACCCTTGTGATGCTGCTCGTAAGCCATGTTTTCCAGCCAAGAGGGTACTTCCTGTTTTGCTTCAACAAGAAGATCTAGCAAGTCCTTGGTAATGTTTATATTTCTCTCATTGAAGAAAGATGTAGCAAGGCCTAGAACAACACTATTTTGTCAGCATCAAAACCTTAATATTCAAGCTTTCACTCCTCCTTTGCGCCCCCCCCCAAGCACCCACAAGTCATTTTTAACTTTAAACCACACACACAGCTGTGCCCTGGCTACCTAATTCAAGAGCAACATGGAAGTTTATTATTCTCTTTGCCTTGAAGACAGAAGCTGGATATTCAAGTGTAACTTCTCATTTTTATGAGAAGCAAAAGCTTGACACCCCAACTGGGATGCCAGTCATGTAAAACTGCATCAGCAACCCAACTCAGAGGATGGGAGAATATTTTCTTACTCCACTAGCTGCTATGATGCACGCATGGCACAAGTATCCTGTTGAAGATTCGCTTGTTGCAAATTAGCTACTTCACATTGTTGCCCAAGTGTGTGCAGCAAGCCAGCATGAAGTCTGTATAAAAAGGGTATGTAACTAATTCAGTGCATTTTGTAGTTGAATAATGCCAACCTGAAGAAGTCAGGCCTCACACGGCAGCTTGACTTGTCATAACTATCACCCGTTCAGCCAAAACCAAGATAAACTGCATTAACAGGTGCCACTGTATAGCTTTGATGTGCTAAACAACTTCTACTGGAAGACAGTTAGCTTCTGAAGCAACGAGATACTTGCAGATTCTTACCAAGGTTTCCAACACGACCAGTACGACCAATACGATGTACATATTCTTCAATGTCACTTGGCAAGTCGAAATTAATGACATGCTTTACATTTGAGATATCCAGACCTCTTGCTGCTACCTATGGGAAGACAGACTCAATTCTTTCAGGATTTCAAATTACAAGTGGAATAAACCAAAGCTGTCCACAAAGGAACTGGTACTTACTGCAGTAGCAACCAAAATTGGACTTTTGCCTGAACGGAACTGATGTAGAGCTTCTTCTCGGTCTCTCTGAGAACGATCTCCATGGATACTTGTACAAGCATATCCTTCATGGTAGAGGAAGTCTTCCAAGGAATCCGCTCCCTTTTTAGTCTCCACAAACACAAGGGTGAGAGACTCTTTGCCTATAGCAAAAAGTAGACTGGTTAGCAGCAGTGCCACATCTGAAGGTATTTAGCACCACCAAGTGGCAAGATGTAGTTCTGTATTATTGCTCCAATTAAATTGCAGCAACACACAAATTTACATAGGTTTGTTTGCATGCAAATAAACGCAACAACATCAAAGGTGGTATCAAAAATAATATGAAAGAACAAGGAGGAAAAGACCGAAGCTTTTCCTCCACCTAACATCAGTTCTCATTACCTGAGCCATTAGAGTTGGGTTGAAATTCTCCGAAACAGTCTTTACCTGTGGCATTTAGTAGGTCAAGCAGAAATGACCGTTTGTCTGACTCTTCTACCCACACTACTTTCTGTGTAATGTTCTCAGATGTAGAGCCAACTCTGCCTACAGCCAGAAAGATATATTCCTCCAGGAAGTCACGAGCAAGCATCTAGAGGAGACAAATCATTGCTCAGTATTTCTCAAAGTGAAGACTCATTAAGAGCTCAGAATCCCCTACGCTAGGTTTGCAGCTGTGTCTTATGAGTGTCAAGCTTCTCTACGTCAACTTGTGCTACTTTTACTGCTATCCCATAGCATGGCAATGGGTCAACTTACTGAACTACAGTCACACCACAAAACAAACTTGTGCCTCATTTTATTCAAGCCATACTATTTCTGTAGTGCATTAGTCCACTTGCAGCTGCAACTGGGGCTACTCAGCCCCCAGTATGAGAGGGGGGCACAAGTAGCACCGAAGCCCATAACTCACCTTCTGTAGAGGTGCGGACATGGCCTAAGTCTACAGAGGGACACATACCTGGATTTCCTTGGGAAACGTAGCACTGAACATCATGGTATGACGGACTCCTTTTGGTGGCATAGTATCTTGTTCAACAATACGACGAATTTGAGGCTCAAACCCCATATCAAGCATACGATCAGCTTCATCTAACACCAAGTACCTGAATGAAAAAGACAAAGCCACCACCAATCAAAGTAGGGTTAAAAGACTGCTTGCTGCAGTTGGATATTAAAATGTTTAGTACATTATAGGATCATGCTGTATGACCAGACAGTATGTAGTAGCTGGGTTCCAACTACCAATCTATACCTAAGGACTCAAAAGCAAGATGTTTTAGAAGCCAATATATATAAGCTTCCTATTAGCGGAACTCCACTTCTGAACATAGAACTCAATTTAGTCAGCCACCAATTTGCCAAATGTCAGTTACTGAACTTTGACGTCTTAGGACACTTGTGTAGCAATTTTTAATTAAACACTTCAAAACAAAAGCTGGAATTGTATTATCCTGGTGGCAACACTCCAGGTCAGTTATACGAAAGCCAAAACATTTCACCTACTTGCAGAAGTCTAGCCCAATCTTCCCCCGCTCCATCATGTCAACAAGACGACCAGGAGTTGCTACAAGCAAGTGGCATCCACGTTCCAGGTCACGGATCTGCTGACCAATGTCAGCCCCACCATATACAACACAGGGACGAACTCGAGAACGGTATGAGAACTGTAGGAAGAAGATTAGTCAGTCTTTTTAAATCGAGTTTTTGAAGTCTATTCAAGCAGCTTAGCAAATGTACCTTTCTGGCTTCTTCATATATCTGCACAGCCAATTCTCTAGTTGGAGCCAACACCAGTGAGATCGGATATTGCTTACGGCGCCCATACCTTCCATTTTCCTGAAATATTTTATGTACATTAATTAGGAATAATTGTCAATTGGAAAGCATGGTTGTATCAGAGCCATTTCAATTTTATGCCAAAAAGCTTTGACAAGCCTTTAAATGCTGCATCCCCATTCAACTGTTGGGTATGGCCTCCAGGAAGCAGAGATTGGATACTACTCCTTCACCATGATGCGACAGCTCACACTGCAAGGACTGGCCCCCACATAGGGTGTGATCCTGCCTGCATGCACTGCCTACATGTGCAGTGGATGGGCACAATGTGTGTGGCAAAGACACAACCCAGGTCGACCTGACCCCACACAGCCGGGGGAGCTCCATCCCCTGGGTGAGTCGTGTGGGGGCTCAGGTCGGTTCACGTTGTACATTTGCTGCATGCATTCTGCTCGTGCAGATGTGTAGCAGGCAACGCATACAAGCCACCGAATTGCAGTCATAAGCATAAAGAGCAGTGCCACCTGAGTTGAAGGGGCTCAGCTAACAGGATGGTTGAGGGAGCTACATGCCAGTAGCAATAGCTGATGAATTAACAGGAGAAATTCCCTACTGGCACCCACTAGCCATTTTGTCCCTACCTGTTCACCTACGCCAATCCTTAGACTGCCTTCACCATCCCTTGTCAACAGACTTTTTTGGCTCATGTCCAGAGTCAAACCTCCATCAGACATCCTGGAGGGGGACTCTAGACCTAGACTAAGAGTCAACATCTGAACAAGTGCTTGTCTGAAGAACGTACCTTCATAGCCCTCAGAGCATCACCTGGACCATCTGTGTAGATCTGACTCAAAATAGGTAGAAGAAATGCAGCTGTTTTCCCCGACCCTGTTAAGAATATGTAAAGTTTTTGCTCCTAGCATTTCATATTAGTTACAAAGCCTATAACCAGAGCAGCTATGATTTTAAACAGTAATGTTACCTTCACAACCCAGATAAAAAGATTAAAATGCACCTTGATTATCCCTCCCCCCACCTTCACCCAGATATTTCCTCTTTTGAAAAATGGTACAACGTTCTTCAGTCTGAACATACAAATTAAGTCTCATGGTATCTGAAAAAACCCACCAGGTCAGGGAAGTCCACTGACCTGTCCTTCACCTCTCTAAGATAAGGAGAACTCAAGTTCTTTATAAGCTGGTGTCCTAGATAAATGCAACTGGAAATAAAATGAAGCTATTGGAGTCAAGATAATAATGATAACTCCACATTACTGGGACCTTTTAATCTCTGCTTTACCACCAAATATTTTATGAATTTTAAGGGTTGTTGAACATGCTAAATAAAGCCACAGAAAAGGCTCTGACTTCTATTCCTTCAGCATTAAAAAGAGCCAATCCAGGGTAAGTGTCAGTAGTTGGAATTGCAATCTGTACGCAGTTCTGGTTTAGAGGATAGATTATGGTTTCTGACATCATAGGTGTCTCAGGAGCAATAACTTAATCATGAACAAATAATCTCTTCCTTTTGTAAGGATCTTAAGGCTACTTTCACAGCATCCTGAAAAAGACAATGAACCATACCTGTCTGAGCACAGGCCATCAAGTCTCTCTTGTCTTTGATGATAGGGATAGCGTGTTTCTGCACCGGGGTAGGACGAGTGTACCGAGTGAGATCAATGTTTCCCATGATGATCTCCCCCATGTCAATGTCGCTGAACTGCAGGATATTTGACAATGGTTACAAGACTGGAATGACTGCAGCTGGATCTCATTTCCCCCACCTCCCTTCTGGATTACAGCTCTCTCCATCCAAGCAGCAGCTTGTGAATCCAAGACTCATTGGGTGCAAGGTTTGCATTTTACAGTCTGACCTAGGAGAAGCATTTCAATCACTTGGATTGCTTTTCTGTATATGAGGCAGGAAAGCAGCAAGGAAACTTGCTAATGAGGAGCCTAGTTGAAATCCCAACAAGCCACATCAACCCTGCCACAGAAGATACACCGTGCTCTTTAAAGTGTTTTGTGGGATAGGCTACTGCTTATAAACCACCACCAGGGTTTAAGTGGCTAGCCAAAATCCCTTTGTCTAAATAGGATTGTTTGAACAAACTACAAAGAACATAAAAACGTAAGTGCCATACTGAGTCAGACCAATGTTCATCAATGGGCAATCTTGTTCCCTGTTGATCACTCCCTGCTTCCAACAGTAAGATGTTTCCATCTCAATCTACTTGGCTAATAGCCATGAATGGAGTTATTGTCAAAAAACATATCCAGTCCTTTAAATGCAGCTATACTACTGGCCCCGACCACCACCTCTGGGAACAGAGTCCATATTTTAATTGTGTATTGAGTGAAAAAACGTTTTTGTTTTCAAATCTGCCACCAGTTAGTTTCCTAGAGTGTCCACTAGTTCTACTTGAGAAGGTAAATAAAACATTCCCTACCTACTTCTTCTACTCCACTCGAGATTTTATAAGTCTGCATCATATTCCCTGAGTTTTCTTTTCTCCAAGCTCAAGAGCCCTAAGCTATCAAGGCTCTCTTCATACAGAAGCCATTCCAAACCCCATATCCTTTGTTGCCCTTCTCTGCACCTTTTCAAGTTCTACTACATTTCTGAGATGGGGTGACCAGAATTGTGTATCAAGGTGCGGTCTCGCCATCTATTTATAAAGGGGCAGTGTATTTTTAATCCCTTCCAAGTAATTCCTAACATTGTTTGCTTTTTTTGACAGACGTCAAAAAATCCACATTGAGCTGAAGATCTCAATGCCACAATGACTCCAAGGTCCTTTTCCCAAGTGGCTACTCCTAATTTAGAACCGAGCATTGTGTACAAATAGTTTGGCGTTATTATTCCCTACGTGCATCACTTTGTGTTATTCCAGTGCCACAAGACTGCTCTCTGTATTAGCCATACCACCCGTTATGCAGTGCTGCTGAGAGACTAACGTACAGGTTTGATCACATGACCTACATATGCAATGAAGTGTGCAACCCTTCTAGCAACACATGACAAAAGGAGAGGCAATTCCCATTCTGACTTCTGCTTTTTTTTTAAAAAAAAATTAGGTTGTGTAAGGAGGTACTTATTTTTGTGTTCTGTTATGCACTGCTGTTTTGACTTCTGCAACAGAGGAAGCAGACAGTACTCCTGATTTTCCATTATGCAGAAATGACAGGCAGTTATTGATCTCAGATGATCCCTCGTACAGTAACTGTCTTCCCAACCATTAGGCACTGCAACAAAGGTGCAGGGCAACAAAGGTGGCAGCCTACAGGAGATGTATGGAAACGTCCTTGTTTTATAAAGGTGTACATGGATGCATTTTAACATCTCCCAAGAAGGGTCCTAGAGCTTCAGACATTCGTGGCATACCATTATTCTTGTACTGGGCACAAGTCTCCTTCAAGTGAGGGGATTCATGCCCAAGCTAAAATGGCATGCATCAGCACTAGCTGGGGCTGTGCTGCAAGTTGGCACATTTTCATTACGTAGAATTTGTTTTTGTTGAAACAATGTTACCTAAACCATACGGTTCTAGTCAATACTGTAAGTTTTGTTTTCTGTTACTTAGGATCAAGTGATCCCAGGCTTCTGGCAATTCTGTTCTCCCACCTTAGATCAGAGGGACTGCATATAGTGAGCTAACTTGTTTAGAGCTCAACAGCATTTTACACATTTTAGGAACTGTCCAAGGTTTGGACGAACAGCTTTTAGCTACCTAGTACAGCTTTTAGTTACATAATACACCTGCAGTTTGTATAGGCCAAGATACAACACGGTAGTTTCTCTTCTATGTATGCAATTGATATAAGTATGTTAGGTCTGGTTTCCAAACTTAAGATAGGTAGATTGAAGGACCCAAGACACTTAAAAAGGCACTGCCGTTTCAGCAGTGCAACTAAATAAATTTAGTCATGATTTCAGTTTTTAAATGCTCAGCATCAAAATCCAATGTTTGACAAAATTACATGTTAACATTAGTCTTGTCTTCCTTTCTTATAACCTAATCTTTTTACCTGAGGTTGCATAGAATTTAGCAGAGGATTTCACTACAATTAAGCTTTTTGAAACCATGTCTACCTTACTGCATGACAGACGAAACACACTTACACTTTCAATATGGGGAGGACAGTTGTTGCCCGTTGCCTCAACTGGAATGTCATCATATTTTTCAAAGTTAATGCCAGTGTTTCCTCCGGAGAAGAGCTCACTGAAAGAAAAAAGGGAAGTTCAGCATCCTAGAATGCACCAAGCATTTAACTCGCAAACAAGTTTACAATGGTTATATTACTCACTGTTCCACACGCTCGCTTGGTGCAAGTGGCTTCGACCAATCATCTTCATCATACTTGTCAGACCAGCGACTATTTCCCCCACGATCAAATCTGCCAAAGCTACTTCTATCACCACGACTGCCAGCACTTTCGAAGTCACCACCTCTTCCACGGTCATCAAACCTAGACACATCAAGATCAGCCACTCTTAAATTGTATCCCACCACAAACAAAGTGACCTCATACTTATGAATCAAGTTTTATGTTCTAAAACCAATTATGCAAGATTCCCCCCAAGCTCTCTAGTCTTTGGACTCGTAACAACTTCTAGTTGTTACTTACCACCCCGTTTTCCTGGGGTTACTTTTAACATGTTATTTCATGCATGGCCAGCTTTGCTGGTTCACACCAAGAGGGACGGACAGATGTCAAAGGACTCACTTTTGAATATTGCCACTTAAATCTGAGTAGAAGCACTACCTATTGCGTGTAAGATAGTAGCCAAGGATGTTGGCTACTATAGATTTCCCCCCTTTACAGGGGAGAGAAGTTAAATTATGCAATATTAAAACCAAATTTGGGTTTTACAAGTCAACTTATGATGAGCAAGTTTAACTTGCTCCTACATTTTACCCAAGTGCTCAAACAACAAATTTGGCAAGTCTTCTACGCTCAAATACTTATTGGCATGACAAAGGGATACTATAAACACATAGTAAAGAGGGAGCTTATGTGTATAGCAGACTTGGGATAAAAGGTAGAAAAGAGTCCTTACCTGGGTTGTGTTTAATTTTAGACTTGGTAAACCATGTTTGAGAAGACTCAGGACACAGATCACCTTTATTAGCCGAAAAAGGTCACTCACCACTTGTGTATACAAAGCATGAAGTGATAAATATGGTAGAGAACAAGTAAGTCTTTCCCAATTTGTTATAATAATCACTCAGCTCTTTAGCTACTTTAACGTTTTGAGGAAATACATGATTGAAAACTATGCTTGCAACTGGCCTGTGGTGTTCCTTGGATGGGATTAATATAGCCTACTTCCACAGAAATGCTTATCATATACAGCTGACACCTATTAACACAAAGCTGCAGAGCATTTCAGAAAGTGGCCCTTCTACATATTCATTCTTTTTACTTTCTTTGCTATATACCGTGGACTCCTAGCATGCTTCTCCCCTACTACATATTATTCTTGCCCCATCATTGCAATCACCTGCTGACATAAATCAGAATTTAGCCTTGCCCCTACAGGCTACACCCTAAACCATTACTGCTAGTGCAGTGTTATGGCATTTTACAAAGCAAAACAACTTGCCTTCCTCCTCTTGACCCATTTCCACGTTCACTAAATAAGCTTGATCTTCCACGCTCAGCTCGTGCACCAAAGCTACTATATGCATCCTTGTCTCTGCCACCATTCCACCCACTGTCAAATCCTAGAAGAAAAAAATTAAAACTCAATTATGGTATGTACAGAGATGTGCAAACAAGCTAACTTGGAACAAAAAAGCCACAGCTATGTACTTGATAGTATTTAGCCTTCCAAAATAAGGACGGCCATATGATTTTTTTTTTCCTTATTAGGGCAGTAGGTGAAATGCTGCTGGTGAGCTCTGCTCCAGCACTAAAAAGTCATACCAATCATTTACTGTAACTTTCAGGAGGGCAGGACTGAGAAGCCAAGTCAGTTTACTTCAAATTGGGATCACAAACAGCAAGTCGATAAACGTAGTTGTAAGTTGTGTGGCATCTGGACTGGGGAGGGTAGTACAATAAATCATAGCACAAGATCTACACTCAATCTCAACAGGGGCCATGGGGCTATTCCCAGCCAGAGACATTAGAGGCAATAAATGGGGTGCATTTACTACCAAACTGGAGGATAAACTGAAGCTAATTAAGCAGAAGACAAGAAATATTACAGAGTACTTCGAACTGCTGCTGCTTCTTCACTATACAAATTTTTTAAGTAGTGTGACGTGTCCGTAGCTTGCTGAGGAATAGGAAGGGCTTGCTGTGGTTGAGGCACTGATCCAGGCCCACTATTTGGCTTCGCCAGAATTGTCAGTGACCACCTCGGCAGAATGCTTGATCTTCATGCCTCATTCCTTATCCAAGAATGTAGGAGCTACTTCTCACACTTTGTAAGCTCTTCAAGAAAGGGACTATCTTACACAGCCAGCAGTTAAAAATGAAGCCCTCTAGGTCTGGAATAGAATCAAGAGAAAAACCAAGCCTCCCTTCTTGCAGCCTCGTAGTTGTAGTACAAGTTAGCTTAATTGTATGCATTTCAAGTCCCACTGTCTTCCACAAAGGTCTCAGACTCAATGTATTTGGTTACAAGACTAAATTTCTAATTAAGCTGATTTGATGGAGTCTGCTGCGATTGAAAAGTAACTACCTTGTGTCTCTACAAAGGCACAACTGCCACTGGATAAAGATGACAGACCCCCACGCCCACCTCTCTCATCTCGTCCAGATACTCCTCTGGATCCAAACCCACAGCGATCACGATCATATCCATTCATCCGACTGTCACGATCATATCCATTCATATAGCCATGACCTCCACGAGGAGAGTCCCAGCTGGGGGAATCTTTGGCAGAGAATAGAAAGTTAAACCATTAAAGGGAAAATATCACTCATGCCAACAAAAGTTTTGCAAACTCCATCACACTGGTGTGGCCTTTACTTCCAGGAAGGCACGGTGAAGGTAGCAGCAACTTCACAAGATGTCTTTCAGGTATCTGCCTGGAAATCTGGGCCTCCACTTAGCCAGGATTCTACTTTAAGATTAGTTTGGGTAAGTTGCAATCAGAACAGCTACTTCATTAGCTGGGAAGGTGGCAGATATGCAAGAGCTTTGCTGAAGCCAAGTTTGGTCAAGAATTGCCTCCGAGCGCTAGTTTGATTAGATGATGCAAAATCATGTTAGCGAACTGCAAATAGCAAATTTTCTTGTGCCATGCAGTAAGCTCTTCCATAAGCGAAGGGAACAAGATAGTTTCAACAGGCGTCAAGATCATGTGCAAAGTCAAAGCCATTCTCAAGTTATACTCTAGGGGGATTTTTTCCATCATAGGCCGGAGTTCAGGAGGGTTTTAAAACCAAGGCTACGATGTAGAACAAGTTTAAAGATCTGGGACTCTTGTCACCTATGCAAGAAAGACAAATGACTGGCCCTAGAAAGACAAGCTTCAATATCAAACCTAGAGCATAAACAAATGAATCCTAGGATGTGACCAATAGCTTTGTACAGACCCAAGTACCATACCAGAGTGTAGTCCAAGTACATAAGTATTACATGTCAAGTACAAGCATGAAAGAAACTCTAGGAGAGATGGATGTTAGTCCAAGAATTATGAAGCATTTGGAAGTTGGAGTGATGAGGTTTGACAATTTCAGTGTCCTTGGAAGGCTTACTGTAGCAGCCACACAGCTTGCTACCCCAAGATCTACCACTTAAAGAATCACACTAAGCCAAATCAATGCAACATTTTGTATGCAAGATAAATATTAGCATCCACATTTAGTCAACTCTTACAACTTCAAGTTTGTCCGATTGTCAAGATTAGAGATTACACCTACATAGTGCATTCCATGAGCCACCTACTAAAGCAAGGATAACTGCTTAACAAGTGTGCACCACATGTGTTATATCAGTGTGACTATTCTAGAGTGTGGTCTACATTCATGCAAATTAACAAAGGCTGTATGCATTCTATTTTGTACAACCAATTTAACCAAGCACAGCAGCAGAAGTCGTTTCAATTTAATACACACCTGAGTACTCAATCTGAGCAAGTTTTCAAACTCCTGCCAGAGGAAGCCTAGAGCATTTTGCATTCTGATAGTATTGCATAATGCAATACTATTTTCCTTTTAGTCACCAAGGTCTCAACATTTTCAATACCAGTTGACTGGACAAGCTTTGGAAACTAGTTAGCCTATACAACAAAAAACTAACACATGAGCAAGCTTCTACTGCAAATGCAATGCCATCCATTTTGTTTCCACAAATGACTCGTCCTTAAGTTGTATGTCCATTCCTTACCATGGATCACTTTGAAAATAAACTCCACAGGACATACAAGAGTTGGGGGAGAAAAGGAAGGAGTCCAGATCATGGATTCACCACCTATTCTAGAAGGTATGCTCTTATCTTTGCTCCCTTCCCCCAAGCTCTCTCTTCATGCTTAAGAGTAGGGACTGGAACCACAGGCCAGATCTAGGAGTTGGAAAGGGGTCAAAAACAGCTACTGGATGGATTGGAGTCATAATCTAGATTCCCCACCCCTAGTAGAGTTCTACTACCTAGTGGATGCTGAAGCAAGACAATGTTTATAGATCATATGTGTCATTTTTAGCATTATTAGTGAGCAGAACACTACTGTAACCAGTATGCAAGCTACAGAATGCTGAAGGTGTTGTTGGCTTCTCTAACACTACACTAAGTGCAGATCTACCAAGTACTCAGGTGTGAAGGACCTTAAGTTAGACTAGCACAGACTAGTTTAGAAAAAAGGCTTTGATTTAAAGATGTAAGCCTCATGTAAAGAGGGAAGCACAGAATAGCATCTTGTGATGTGTAACAAGCAACTTAAGTAGCAACAGCAAGGTACATTAATATGCCAGTAAGAATTACTCATTTAGCCATATATTATAGCAAACTAAGCCATTTTTGATTTAACCTGCTCAATAGCTTACTTCAAATGCCTAACAGCAACGCAAGAAATGTTTGCATTGTCACTCCACTGCCTCGTCTTGTAAAAAAATGTTTTTATACTGCAGACTCCTAATGAACATGAACAGTTTGCATGGCACAAGATTACCAATTACTATAAGTTACAAGGAAAATGCATGTCCTAATGCAGGGGTGGGGAACTTTTTCCCTCCCAGGGGCAACTTTGAAAATTACTACAAACTTTAAGGACTCAAAGGAAGGGCACTCACGAAGACAGTCTAGACAATGGATGAGGATCCATCCTTTATTCTTGTGTTCATGCACTCATCTCTGCTCCCTTACCTTGCTCTCAGTTTTCAGTCCTTGGGAATAGGAACTGAATCCTGATGGGCCAGATCCAGGAACAGAAGAGAGGGCCAATAAGAACTAGCTGCAGGGTGCATTTGGCTGCAGCCCAGGAGGTCCTGCACTCCTGTCCTAATGTATTTTCATAAAGCAAACCGTTTTCACTTGTGTCTGACCTACTAATCACTAAGGTAGTTTGGGCCACCTTTAAGATGAAAGCTGCAATAGGCAAGCTTGAGAACCCAACACAACATTCTGCCTCAGCAGAATGCCTGCAGAGAAAACCATAAGGCTGTAAAGAAGCTGAGCAGAAGATCATGGCCTAGAAATAGCTTGCACTCCAGTTCTGCCTAATGGACCTTTAAAGCTACAGGTAAGCTATCACTGCCAAGAAGGATCTCTACAGAAAAAGGTATATGTTGTAATTTAGGACTCTTCAACTAATGAACTCATTTACATGCTTAACTAAAATCCTCTTTTTTTCATACGAACCCTACTTGGTATGCTTCCTTAAATATCCACTGCAGGATACAGTTCAGTTAAAGCTTGCCAACACTGCTTTTTTAGTCATCTTTGAGCCAAGCAGAAAATAGTACTCACCACCACAGTAACTAAAATGCAGCATGATAGGAAGTGCTTGCCAACGTATTTAAATTCAAAAGTCCAAATGCTAGCGTTAGTTTATTACTAGTTATTGCTGTACAGACATTTCAAGTCATGCTATACCAAAGAGCACACTTTTTACATCACTGCAATACTGCTATTGCTATCAACTTACAGCTTCTTGGTGGCAGCCCTGAATTGACATAGTAGTTTGTTGAGTAGCTACAGGTATTCCCTGTTGTGAAGAGAGCCATGGAAACTCAATGACAGAGTAAAGCCAAAAAGCAAGTTTTAGAATCTCATGACACCAGGATGCACTACTAGGATGTCTTTCCAATCTAGAAAAGTACTTATTTTGTAGAGGGTAAGGGATGTTGAGAGCATTAAAATATGAAGCTGCACCCTCCCTAAAAAGCTTAAAGTTGAGGGGGATGGTGGTACCTAGCACAGATCCCACTAGTAATTTTATTTAATTAACAGTCTTATTTAACTGCCAAGACACTGAACTGCTGTTGGCATGCAACTCCTGCTACACTGGCTAGGTCGAGAATCAAGCTGGTCACAGCTAATACGCAGTTCAGCATGATCCTTACAAAGTCAAAGATACCTAGCGCTAAGAGGGTCTATTAATCTCAACCTTATTAACTCCCATTTACTGAAGCAGCAAATCAAGTCAGGTTACCACTATTAAGTTTACCTGCTTGATTTACCAGCCTTAGCTGTTGCTAAACCACTACACACGTATGATCACTGCAGTGGTCAGATACAGCCAGTGTTCTAATTATAGTCACAACTCAAATTTTTAAAAAAGGGATACCTGTTGCCATTAGATTGCAATTATGAACACTTATACTATTCTTATAGTATTTTAATACTACAGCAAGTACCCACACCACTTGGTGTTGCTGCATCTCATTCTGAACTCTGGTCATTTTTTATAGGCAATTGTACTGACTTACCCCATAGGTGGGATACCCCCATTCTAGCCAAAACCAGCTAGATTTATTGCTTAACCACCACCAGCAACCCAGTTGAGAGACTTACCTTATTCAACTGAAAATTCAAGCATGAAAAAGGAATAAGTTCACCCTATGTCTATTCCACTGACAAGTATGCCCAGTATCATACAAAAGTAAAGTAAACATTGTACCTGATGCAATTCCCAGGACTATGTCTTGTCCACCACACAGTATCTTTCTATTTATTAGGCAGGAATGGAAGATGAAAATATAAACTGTTCCCATAAAAACTATGGATACCAAGAAAGCTCATGTTTAGGTTGTTTTGTAGTTTATATAGTGCAAGCATCTGGTCTCTGGATGGGGATCAACAACCATGGTTAATCATAGAATCTTAGAGTTGGAAGGGCACTGGGATGTCATCTAGTCCAACCCCCTGCTCAATGCTGGAAATCCACAGCTACAGCATCCATGACAGATGGATGTTCAGCCTGTTTGACAACTTCTAGCAAAGAGCCCACCACCTCCCTAAGCAATCTGTTCCACTGTCAAACACTCATACCATTAGGAAGTTTTCTACTGTTTAGCTGAAATCTGCTTTCTTGTAATTTGAGCCCACTGGTTGGTTCTAGTCCTGCCCTCAGACGCAACAGAGAACAAGTCTGCTCCATCTTCTATGTGACAGCCCTTCAGACATTTGAAGACCACTATCATGTCTCCCCGTAGTCTCTCTCTAGGCTAAACATCACAGGATGTCATAGTGTATTATGGCAGCTCAACTCCTTACATTTGAAAAGTTCTCTTTCCACCCTCTTCTGGTGTTACTTCCACAGTTTTAACTTGTATTTTTCCCCCTACTACCCAGAACACTAAGGCCAATAAAAACCATGAGCTTTACCTGCCTTGGAGAAGGAATAAGAGGAAACCCTAGCAGATGCAGCTAGCACACTTGTTGCTTAGAAACCAAGTGTTCATGGGAATGAGTCTAAATAGATTCTTGCCAAGTGACATGCTATATTTCTAGGATTTTCCCCAGAGATTTTAATCACCCAATGCTACCAACTCAAAATTTGGAACAAAAACTAGGATCTATCCATATTGCTTCAATATGAATTAAAAAATTAGGTGAGATGCACATCTTGCCTAACGCGCCTATCACTACTGATTTGATTGACAATCTTTCACAGCAGGCTCAAATGTCTTAAAAAACTACCTTTGAGGTGAAATTTAGTCACTAGTTGCAGATTCATTACAAATGTATCTAAAGAAACAAGACCTTCCATCATGTATACAAGTGTATATTGCACATTTAAAAGAAAAATAATATTTGATCACTTATCTATATTGGATAAAATACCCACATCAACTGATACACATACCCTGTTTTGCAGGTTCTCTGTTCCGGAGATGAGGAGGAATATAACGACCTTCTAAGAGAAAGACAATGAGGTAAGTTTCTGCACAAATGGTATATTGTATACATCTGGTAGATTTAGGTGCCTCTACCAATTCTACCCATTGACAGTGCCCCTCAGTGGCAGAATACAAGGGAAGTTTCCCCTAGAGCCTCTTCCTGGATTCCCCATTTTCTACTTCCTTTCTGAGGCAACTGGTAGTATCAAAGCAAGGAAGCTTTTAATGAATTCCTCAAAGTGCTGCTGCTCCTTTAGTGGTCCTCCAACTGTGGGAACAAGAGAATGCTGAGCTTTCACCTATGTGAACACCTAGCTTCAATGACCAAGGAAACATATGCCAAGTCTATGTATACTGGCTACATCACCTCAGCAGCATACTTTCCAGGAAAAATGCTCCTGTAGCTTATTCATGCATACTGACAAAACCAACAACAAAAGACCTTATCACTTGGCTCTAACAGTAATGTTGTTAAAATATAGCCTCAGCACAGATTCAGCAATGGAGCTGTGCTAAGGATCTTATGACAAAAGGTAGGCCATGTTGCACCAAACATGCAATTCGGCAGATGGAACAGCCAGACTATTAAAGTCAATTGGGAGCCAAACCACTGACTTTAATGGATGGGAGAATGTATCCTCATATGCAGAAGTCACCTTTATTGCAGTTTGGTGCTGCAATCCAGCATACTATTGTTATAATCTGATGGGAAACTTCCGTTTCAGAAATGTGCAAGGACTTCCAATGACATCTAACGAACTCCAATTTCATATTAGAAGATACAACTCATGCCCTCCAAGGCTCGCTACAGCACCCCATTTTCTGATGGCTTTTGTCTGACGCTATCAGGAAAGCCTGAAAAGAATACTGCATCTAATCCATGTTAGATTATGATTTGCATTAGCAGAATACATACAATGACTTTAATATGCAAGCTATTTTTCCTTCCCATGTTTTACAACAGTAAGCTCCACAACTAGATTCAAAACTATGCTTAATATAAAAGCTTTTTTGCTAACATAAGCAGAGCACAGGCAAAAAAAACCTGGTTACAAACTAAACTGCATACTCACTGCTTGCTGTACCTGCTCCACTCTGAGAGTCTGAGGAATTCAAGTCTAGACCAGCAAACTGGAAGAAAAATAGTTTACCATGAGATGTTATGCCCTTCATTCAGATAACATTGAAAAAAAGTTAGTCTACTACTGACATTTCAGATTACAACAAAAGATGCGTTTGCAAAGACAAGTAGATTTCCATGAGAAGGTTGAGAAAGTGTTACGGCTCATGCCAGTAGCTTTAGAGGAATAACTTTTCTCCAATCCCTTCTGCGCCACAACAGTGGCTCTTAAACAGAGGATGGTGACTTTTTCACATCTTGTGTAAAAGGCTGCATTTCAGGGCTTGTAGGCAAAAATGCCTAGAACTTGAAATTTAGTAGCTTTCCCACTACAGCTAATATTTCCTCATGCCTCCTTACATAAGGACACGCAGCTCCCTAGAGTCCAGGTGACAAACCTAGATGAATTCGACTAGTCAAGACTTGCTTACATTGACTGTTCCTACCAGTGGCAGCAGCCTTATTGTTTTTATAGACAGCTGCTTGCAGGTTGCTAGCCTTTATAGGAGTACCTGCGCATCGCCACCATTCCTGTTTCCATGTATGGTATGGAAAGTTCAGTGCAGATGCTCTGTCCTACTGAGACCGGCCTTTGCTAATTTAAGAGGCAAAATCCCTGTGTAGGCCCCAAAACACCGGGACTGGGTGCGACATGCCCTGTCCCGACTGTCTATAAAGGCTTCCCCAGGAATTGTTTTAATGAGAAAGTTTCCCTTCTCCACTTGACCGTGGTAATAGGCCATTCGAGCTGAAGGAGGCTGGTTTCACCGAAGAGGTTTTCGTCTTAGTGACATGAAACCCAGGGCGCGATTCAGCAGCAGGGAGAGCTGGGTTCCCACTGTAGCCGAGCCCGGCCGGGCCTGTGCGGATCTCTAGGCGGCAGCGCCACCCCTTTCCCCAGTGTTTACGAGGGCGGCAGTGGCCGCCATCTCAGTGCGGCGAAGGCGGCGAAGCCGGCACTGCAGAGCTGGGGTTTCAGACGCAGCAGCAGCCGCCCAGCTAATCCAGCAGCGGGGGCGAGTCACGTGTCTCCCCCGAGTCGCCGAGACCGGCTGCCTGACCTACTTCGCGGAGACCCCGGGGCAGCGGCTCCCCCCACCCCCTAGAGCGGGTGCTTCCCTGTCCGGGCGTCGGCCGGCGAGAGGAGGGGAGGCAGGAAGGAGGGGGACGTAAGGCTGCGAGTTACTGCGGCAACGGGTTAGGTAACATCCCCCCCCCCCCCAATCTCATTTCCCCCCGGGGGGGGGAGGGCGGCCGCTCCCCCCCGGGGGGGAGGGAGGCACACGCAGCTCGGGGCCGGTTCTGGCAGCGGATTCAGACTCGGATCGAACTACGTCACTACCCCCCCCCCAGCAACTCGGGGCCAGCGCCGCGAGAACAAGCCAGCCGGGCGCGCGCATGAGCCCCCCCTGGGGGGTCTCCCCCCCCCGGTTCCGCCCGCCAACCCGGCCTCGCTCTGCCACACGCACAATGGCCGCCATTGTCCCCCGCTCGCTGCCTGTTCCCGCTGCGGCCGCCAGGGGGCCCAGCCACACAAAGCCCGGCCTGACAAAACCTGGGACTAGGTCGCTCAGACCGGCAGGGATTCACCCACCTTTCCCCTCCTCCCCCCCAGACCTCCATCCCCTACGGCCTCGCCCGAGCCTCTCGTCTCCTGTCTCCCCCCCCCGCCCCAATCGGGGCGGGTGCTGTGAGCTCCCAAGACGGGAACGGCGCAATAATTAAAGGCCGCGCGGGGGGGAGGCTACCGCCAAAATGGAGGCCGCATTGAACTCACCGCCTCCCCCCCAATCGCATCTCACCTGCTGATCTAGACTGAGGGCATTTTCCACCGCCACATGACTCATAACGAGAGATCGTCTCGGGAAACCCCGCGTCGCGTATAAAGATCAGATTCGCCGGGTTTCAAACGCGCTGTTCCTGCTACCACCGCTCCTTCGCCTCGAATCGCTTTCTCTAACTGAAACCCCCCCAAGCTCGGCCCTGACCCTTATATACCGCCCTCCCCTTCCAGCCGGCGCGCTGACCTCAGCACGCAAACCACGCCCCTTCTCCCCCACCCCTGCAGCAAGGGTATCGCGGGAGAAGCGCTGTCCGTTCCGCACAAAGGACTGGGGGAGGGGGAATAAAATGAAATCCAGGGGCTCTCGCGAGATTGTACGCCGGCTCCGCTCCCTCGCCTTGGCAAAGGAGGCTATCGCGAGATCTTGTCTTGATGTTTACAGTCCTAACGTAGCCTCTCTAGAGGTGGCCACGAGTTCGCCGCCTGGTTCTTTCCCCCTCCCCCCGCCCCAACCTTACAAGGGGAAAGACTCTAGGGATCCGCGAGATCTCACGCTCCCACTCCCCGCTAGAAAGAGTCCGAAGCTAGGTCACGTGGGCGGCCCTGCCGGGGCCGGCCGCCATCTTGCGAGCTTTGCCGGCCTTTAGTGGCGCAGCTTGCGGCTGGCCGGGAAAAAAAAGAGGGCTGAGCGGAGTAGCGGCTGGGCCGAGGACAGAGGCTGGAGCAACGCTGCTTGCGTAAGCAGCGCCGCGGAGTGACCCGCCTGGCAGCCTGTGTGTGACCTAGTGGTGGAGCCGGGTGACGGGGAGCGGAGATGTAGCCCCGCTCTCACCTGCACCGAGGAAGCGCCCCCCCCCATGTAGCCCGGTAATCTCGCCTCCCCCCCCAGCCCGACACAACCACGCTCCCCTCGCCCCCGACTCCATTAGGGGAAACGGCCAAACGCCCCACAACGTCAATAGTGTCGGTATTGTCCTCCGTTATTGGTGCCTGTTCCCACCCCCCCTTCTGCCGTGTGTACAGCCACGCCGGGCCCGGCAGGCTCCTCCCTGTCACTTCTGTCCAGCACTTGGGAAGCCATCCTTCCTCCTTGACCCCGCACGCTTCAGTGGATGCGCATTACACGGCCCCTTGGCCCACCAACACCTCCGATCCGAAGAAAGCCCCGTTATTGGGCTGGAACCCTGCCTCATACATGCCTCCTGTAAGGGATCAGGCCTAGTTGTGCGCCCCAGCGACACCCAAAGCTGTTCGCTCTTCCTCCGCCTCTAGTTGCCCTGTTTAAAAAACTCTCCCTCATTTGGAGAGTCAGCATCCCAGCCAACATCCTTGGCCGCGTTTTCTATCCTAGCAGCTTAAACACATTGTTTTGGTTCTTACACAAAAGACTTGTACATCTGCTTCTCTACTAGAGAGATCTAAACTGATCTAACGGACCATACAGCAATCAGTTTAACACTTAAAAAAACCAGAGCTTTTACTCCTCTTACTATGCTCTCTAGCCTTGCGTCACTCTTGTCTATAATCTTGGCCTCCTCATCAACTCTCCCCTCATGTTCACAGTAAGATTCAGGACTGCATTTCTTCCTACATAAAATCCAGTCTTTTCTCTTGTTCTCATCAAGACATTAAGTTCAAGGTTTTGTCATCTCTGCTCCAGCAACTTTCACTCTTCTCTGGCTGCAATCATTCATGTCCCTTCAACTCAGCTAAACTCTTAGCTTTTTGCTGTACGCACTGGAATCCTACAACTAACTCCTCTGATATGCACCCTCCTTAATAGGCGTAAGTCACATAATCCCCAACAATTCTCTTTGCCAGCCAGCCTGCCTGCCTATCCACTCATATACAAACACCAACTTTGTAAAACAGGTAGAAATGCTTTTCCCCCTCCTTTCAGCCCCCACTACCCATCAAATCTTATTAAGATATTAACTTTGCTTGCTAGGGAATCTAGCCACCATTTTCACAAGCACTTCCTCCCTTGTTTGCATCTTAAATCAAGGAGGACTTCCTATCAAAATCTATGAGGCTACTATTTTATGTGCAAGATTTATATGTACTGTAATGCAATTAAAAACTGGTGAGGTAGACAGTTTATTATGCACAATTATATTAATGTTACTGTTGCTGCATTCTATTACAAAACTAAACTTGTGAAACCAGGAACTACATGGAGCAGGTGTTTAACTTCAAAGAGCTTAATCAGCGCAAGACTCATTCATTGGAGCACAGAGAGCTTTGAGGATAGCACACAGTTCTTCATCAGTGGAATTACTCTCAAGTATTTTAAAGATTCAAAACCTGGAGGACTGGCAGACTTAGCTAACAGTAGCGCTTCGCAGTTCTAGAACAACAATTTGGTAATAGTTTAATGATTTCAGGACTTCCTCCCTCCCCATAGCAAACAAGTTTTTAACTCATCTTTCCTCTCTGCCCACACTTGTATTATCCTCAATTATCCCTTGGATACATTTGTATTTTACCTTTGAGTGCTTTGGTTACTTTGCATGTCTTAGTGCAGAGATAGACAGTTCCCAACCCCAAAACCTGTGTACCAAAATCTTCATGTGGCTGAGAACCGACACACGTGTCCCTTTGAAACATTTCCCAGGTTGAGATGCTTTCCTTAGGACTGGCTGGTGGAGCCAGTGCTCTTTGATCCTGGTTACTCGGATTCCGAGGAGTAGTTGTGATTCAGCTGCCGAGTCTCAGGTGCAGCAAACTAAGCGGCAGGGCCTTGGACTGACCAAAAGATTCACTTGAACTGTCAAACACCCACATGTGCCTCCTAAACCAAAGATTGCCCATCCTGTTTTATTATTTCTGAATACATTTATTTATATGAAATAGAAAAGGATTTAAGGAATATAGACAAGGAATTGACTGTCTTTAACTCTCACAAATACCTGTGCTCCCAAGTCCTATACACACATGCAGTTTGTATGAATCCCTTTATTCAGATATAGAGCATTCCCCAGAGCTGAAGTTTTCCTTTTTGTAGAAAGATAACCACAGCAGATAGAGAAATTCTACGTAAATTGTGCACACCTCCCAATACATGCTAACCAGCTCAATTTTAGGTAGCAGAGTTTGGTGGTGGTTTGTTTTTTTAAGCATATTTACCATTCTTCTGCATTTCTCCTCCATTAAACTCTTTATCTCAACACATTTCAGTAGAGTTAAAAGATGTGTGCCTTCCTCAGATGTACCGTTCGTATAATTTACTTGTTTGCAGGTGTGTCTCCTTAACCAGTGACTCCTAATAGCTATACAATTAATTGGGTCTGCATTTTAGAGTGAATGTTGCTCAGTTAGGTTGGGCTCCAAACTTAAGGGGGTGGTGGTCATTAAAATGTAATAGTAGTCATCATTTTCCTTCTTGCATTCTTTTACATTTACAGAAACCATATTTTTGTTTGAACGTTACCCTTTTTCAGGGGTGCTCACCCTAGGCATAGCCAGTTCTACAAATAAATACTTAAGCATTCAGACCCATTGGGACTGTATAGATGTAAATATTTTCAGAATGTGTCCCAAACATTTAGAACTCATAGGCCCCAGAATCATATATTTGATTTACAAATCATCAGAATTTTAAACTAAAGTAATAAATGTGGCATTCCTTTTGAGCCCATAGAGCATACAACACATAATTTCAAAATTTTATCTGCAACCAATAACTTGCTAATTAATTTTATGTGTGAGCCAGTAACTTACTTTTGACACAGTCTTCTACCATTAAAGTCAGTGGGATTTTTTTCCATTGGCTATAGGAGGATTTACACCCTTTGTAAATGAGAGCTGTTTCTGAAGCTAGGGCTTCAAGGAAACACCTGAAATCATTAGAGGCTGCAACAACCCAGACATAAAGATTTGTTTGTGATAGTGCATAAGGAAAAGAAAGTAAACCCTATCCCTTTTCATTGCACAAGTATCCTGTGATTATGCCTTCATTCAGCTCAGTGCTATTGTTCTCCTTTCTCACTGGTAGACACCTTGATTTGACCCAGACTGGTGTGTGTGTTTCACATAAGCACATTATCCACTCCGGTACCTTAACCATTGGTTACCAGTGGGGGTTTCACACAAGCACGGTTGGTAATGGGTGAGGAGGTGCTTGTCTGAAAACACCTTTGATCCCTGACAAACAGGTACTGGGAAGAACTGTAATTGTAATACACACAGCACAGGCCTCCTAGGAGAGACTGCAACACGGTGCTCGTTACCAGAAGCAGTAGAAATCAGAAGGGAATTTTGGCAAAATCTATTCAGAATATTCTCTCATCTATATTGTTGGAGGTTTATTTGTGCTAGTGTTTTCTGTTTACTTCTGTCTTTTGGCCCCTAGCTTTCTATTCGAGATATTATTTGAAAACATAAAGTGTCACACAAAAATATTATTATTATTAAAGTGAGCTGCTGGTACTGGACCAATTTCTGTAGAGAAAACACAAAATCCCACTCTCAGGAGCCTAACCCTTTATAATACTGCTGACTATGGGTGAAAACAGACATGATGCTAACCACCCTTTAACCACCCTTGGTGGTTATTTATGCATGTTGCAGGGCTGTATTGGTGCCCTATGCAGCCCTGAAACATGCATAAATGACCACCAAGGGTGGTTAGCGTCATGTCTGTTTTCACCCTATGCCATACACATCACTTTTATTCTTATTTTTAAGGATGGCATCAGGTGTCTAGGTAATGTGTATAATGAAAAAGCTGTGGTGTGATCAGCTTTGTTGCTCTTTGAATAGTGGCCTGTCACACCAGATTCAGGTTTTGTACCGTGGTCTAGTTGCTCTTCTAAGTCACTTAGAGGCTCAGAAAGCTGTGCATAATTCAGTAGAGAGGCCTTGCTGCAGAGGAATTACATGTTGTTTGAACTAAAACAATACCTGGAGCAGAGTTTCTGAGCTTCAAAGAGTTTTGGGCAACTGCAATCCTGTGGAAAGTTGCTATGATTAGCAGGAGTGTTGTACTAGAAAGCACAGAAGGGTTTGGGTATCTAATTCTGGTCCAGGAGAGCATTTGACAACTATGGGTTGTTTCCACACATTATCCAGTATAACTAAGGGGGTCACGTGATGCAAATTTGTGGGTACACCCACTGCTCTGCCCACAGTAGCCCTGAATTCTTGGGACTGCTGTCACCATAACCCCACCTCAGCCAGCTGATCTCTCTGTTCCCTCACCTGACTGCTGATCAGCAGGAACAGAAACCCAAACCATAGGTGGTTTCCTATTCTCCACTGATCATCCTTTAGGAAGGAAAACCAGCCTTCACTGAATTGCTTAGAGCGAGAGTTCTCAACCTCCTTTCATTTACAGACCCTTAAAATCTTTTGTGTGTAGGCAGGGACCACTTTGGAAATAAATCGCGTAGTGAACAAGATGGCAACCTTCATGTCTCCCTGGTCCCACGTGTGCCTCACCATCACTTCCTCTTCCACCGGGGCCAGGGAATGTGGAAATGCTTCAGGAGTCACAAAACAGCTGTTTAGCGGCTCGGAACCTCCTGCAGGGCAGAACAGATGATTAACAGCCGGAGGCAGGACAGGAGAAACAGAAGCTGTTTGTTTCTTGCACATCCCTGGACGTGCTTGTCCGTGGACCACAGACTAAGAACCACTGGCTTAGAGGCTTGAAGAAATTGTCAGTGCCCCCTCCTCTGGTCAGTTTCACTCAAAGCCATTTAGTATAGCAGCAGTAGGGTCAAATTGACGAGAGGAAGGGGGCATGTTCAATTTCATAAATCTTCTAGGGGTGAAAGTAAATGAGACAATAGCCCGCACTAGCCCCCACCAGGTAGGTGTTTGCCTGCCATTCTATTAGGTGTTTGCTAGCTGTTGGCCTGCACACTGCCATGCATCTCCCCTAGCGCCGCCCCCCCCCCCCCTCATGTTGTCGTCCAGGGACATTGCAGACCCACTGTGGACTAGTGCGAGTCCATGCTGCTGCATCTCATTTATTAGGTTGTGTACAACCTCACCCGTATCCAGGTCCACCAGCACCATAGACCTGTGTCTAGTGCAGCTACTAAAGAAAAGACACACTAGCTGACAGGAGACTGCGAAAGAAGGGAGTGAGAGAGCTCCAATGGAAAGGGGACTCACAGAGAAAATTTCTTCCCTGGCTGTGACCCCCTTTCCATCAGAAGCAGCGCTTATGTGCTCAGGCAGCTGCAACAAGAGAAAGTCCTTCCTGCACTCCCACTCTCTCATAGCTGATCACTGTAAAGCAGTTGCAAGAGGAGAATGCTGATGGAAAACATTTCCATCAGATACAGGGTTGGGGAAACAAAGCATTGAGTGGCGCCACCAATGATGGCTACTGGAAATGCAGGAAGGGGGCTGTCGGTTTATTAGCTCTACATGCTAAAAAATGTGGGGTCTGCACGGACTTCAGCAGGCTATTATAATGTCTTGATTATAAACACCCTAAGTGTTACATCCTTTCTATGTAATCCATGTAATCTATGTAATCCATGTAATCTATTAATCCACTGTCCCATGCAAAACTTAACCGAGACACTAAAAAACCCACAATTTATTTAATACTTTATTTATAGATCTTTCTTGTAATATCTACCCTACACTTGGTTTTTTTAGGGACCAGAGGAAACCACCCGAGACAATCAATTCAAGCCTCCATTAACTTACATAGTATGTGTACAGTGCGACAGTCTTCAAATGTGTCGACTAATGCTTTCTCGGAGTGCTTGAAAGAAACGTAACTGTCCCGCTCTTGATAGATGGACTCCGTCTACGTCATACAGGGATAGCTGATGTCTCGAGAACCTATGCCAGATTGTAGTAGCCCTCCTTTCCTGACGTAGAAAATCATCCACTAGTCTGTTCACATTTCTCATCAAATTCCAGATGTCATAATTCTGGTTGCCTGAGGAAAAGCTAAGCCCCTCTTCACGGACAAACTGCTCCAAACGGTGAATGTAGGAATCGCCTATGATCCAGATCACTTCTGCCATACTTCGGATCAGGATGCAAACACAATGCAAGTGCAGTCTGCAGGAGTAGCACAGACACGAGAGATAGACACAGGGGTCTGTCCTCTAACTCCAAGGTACTGCAGAGAAATGGTACAGAATTGCAGGTGTTACAGTACTAAACCAGGCTGCTACAGACCAGCATTTCTGCTAACACACCCGAGATCACAGGACTAACAGTCGAATCTCTTGATCTTAAAACCTAACATTTTTCACATTTCCAGCTTTTTGAACACAACTGAGATCACAAATCACAAGGGGGGACCAGATTTGGGGGAAACAGGCTGGGGGTCTTGCCTCTCTTCGTTTCCTAAGTCTAAGCTTCTGGAGAAGGGAACTGCTTGCTGGTACTAGGTTCAATGAAGCGCTGGATGTCTTCTTGGGGCTCCATTCCACCAAACCAGGCCCCAGGCCCTCTAGCGATTTTATTGGGTAGGGGTGCTCTGTGCAGTACTGTACTAAGGCACAGTAGGCCCCCGCCCTGCAGCAAACCAGCATATTGCGCTCCAAGCTACAAAACGCCTTGCCAAGCACAATTCCCGCAGTTTGGCCCCCAATGGGCCAGGGGATCCACTGCCGGCAAAGCCCCCTTGGCCCTGCAGCAAGCCAGCAGGAGCTCCAAAAGTACCTGGCCGAGCATAATCTCCTTGCCAAGCACAATTCCCACAGTTTGGCCCCCAATGGGCCAGGGAATCCACAGCCAGCAAAGCCCCCTTGGCCCTGCATCAAGCCAGCACAAACTCAAAGTAACCTGGCTGAGCACAATCTCCTTGCCAACCACAATCCCCCAGTTTGGTCCCCAATGGGCCAGGGGATCCACTGCCAGCAAAGCCCATGCACACACACAACGGGCCTGTTCTTAACAGTTTGGATCCTTTCAGGACACCATTTCCAGAAACCTAGGCCCCTGTGCAGACCACCATTCCTAGCAACCACAGCACCAAATGCCTGCCCATGTTCAGAGCAGGCCTGTTTTTAACAGTTGTGTGGCACCCTTTGGGGCTCCATTCCACCAAACCAGGCCCCAGGCCCTCTAGCAGACCACCATCAGCACCAAGCTCACACAGACCCCTCCTGGCCACCCCCAGCAAGACACATGTCCCCCTCTCCCCCCATGTCTCTCTGAACACCCACTCCCCCCACTTCGGGTTGCCATATAGATGCAAATTCTAAGAGGGCACTTATGAGATATGCAGGTTGCAGGGCTGCATTGGTTCTACCTGCATATCTCATAAGTGCCCTCTTAGATTTTGCATCTGGCAAATTGGCAACCCTACACATACTCCATTGCCCACTCCCAGTGCACCCCATAAGTCATAAATAAAATTCTTAATAAAATCAAAATTAAATTCACAATTCATAATTAAAACAAATCACTTACTATTATAACATCCCCCCTCCCAAGACAAGTCCCTCCTGTCCTCTCCTGCCCACGGTTCCCTCCCTAAAAAAGCAAAGCTCAAGCCCCAGATGGGTCCCCGACTCCCCAAAGTACTTACCAGCAAGCAGGACTGAGTTCTCAGGGCAGGCTGAGCAGCGTCATCTCCCCCACACTCAAGCGAGGGCAAAATGATGCTGGCCCGGGTGGTGGGCTTCAACGATACGATGATGGACCCACTTGACACTTCCAAGTGAGTGTTGTGGCACACTACACTACCTAACTAGCTTCCTTGAGATTATTATTATTATTAAAAATAACAAAATACTAACTAAATCTAATCTAACAAACAACACTAACAGTGGAGTAAAAAGTCAAAAAGATCCAATTTCAGCTGGGATGGCCAAATGCAAAACTCACTCTGGAAGAGAGCAACTGAATCACACTCTCAGAAAGAGTCAAAGAGATACAAAATGGCGCCTGGAATCACCTTATATGTGCTCTGCTCTCTCACTCAGTCTCTGCAGCAGGCAGCCCCCAGCCTCTCATCACCACGTGAGAGGAAAAGCCAGGCAGAGACAGTCTGGAGGAAAACTTTTAAAAAATCAACAGTCACACAAGCACTCTCTCCCCCCACCCCCCAGCCAATCACATCCACACACACATCACACACACACAGCAAAGGCAGTGGCTAGGCACATGTAATGCAGCTCCTCCCCCCTCCCCTGACTCAGAGAGAGTCCACCGCACACCCCCTCCCGCCCCCCGGGTGGCAAGGGCTACAGCCCCAATGACAAACTGCCATGGAGGTTTTCTTCGTTGGCCCCCATGAAAGTCTGCCCCCAGCGGCTACACATGTTCCCCCAGATGCGTTGGACGGCACCGCTAGCCGCCCAGCCCGCGTTTAGTAAAAGTTTGCCCCTTTCAGGGCTCAGTTGGCTCTGGCCTCGCCTCACCCTGCCCCTTTTGTAATTTATTTTAATTTCTCATTGGTGGTCCAGTGTCCCTCCCAGACCTCCATGGCCCCACCTCCCACTCCCTCCCTCCCTCCCCCGACGAGCGCTGACAAGCAGAGCTGAGCCTGCCCTGATAGCTGTGCATGCGCGAGCTAACCAACGCGACTCGCACATGTGCAGTGAGTGAACCCGGAAGTTCGGGGTCCCGGCGTGGTGGAGACAGCCGCGCCGGGGCTCTGAAGTTTGCAGATGCTGCCGGCAGCCCGGGGATTTCCTGGGACAGACTGGTCAGGATTTTGGGGACCTGGAGCCTCGGGAGGGTGGTGCCCCAGGTGCCCTTGCACAAAACCCGCCACTGGTGACCATTCTAGCGTTCCTCCAGCAACACATGTGTTCTGTGATTACAAACAATGAAGGGGAGTCCAGGGGGATCACGGGGGGCTGAAGGTGGGGTGGGCGGGTCCCCATTCCTCACCTGCCTCTGCCTGTTAGTAGTGCAGCAGCAGCAGGACACCAGGATACCAATCAGACTGGGAGATAAAGTGTTTGTATACAAACAACTCCTCCCCATAGGAGTGATCAGAAGGTTGCTGCTTTGTAAAGAGGGTTCTTCGAGATGGCACCCAACATTCTCACAACTGGGTTGTGCATGCTCACCATATTCAAATAATAGACCACGTGATGGTCTCGAGCTCCTCTACTATAAAAATCACTTTCCCCCTCAGAATGACAGTTCCAACCCTTTCTAGGAATATAAGAGAGAAATTCCATGCGGGTCTGGAAGGGTGGGTGTTGTGAGAATGTGTGGAACCTGGGTTCCGCCCCGGCTATGGTACAGAGATGGCGTTGGTGGCCTTGGTGGATGATCTCCGCTGGGAGATGGACCCAGGATATTCAACATTCTTGATCCTGCTAGATCTCTCGGCCGCATTTGACACCGTGGACCATGGGCTGCTGCTAAGACGGCTGCGAGATCTGGGGGGTCTGGGCGGGACTGTCCTATGGTGGTTCCACTCATTCCTCTTGGGGAGAAGCCAGCGGGTGGTGCTGGGGGCTGAAACATAAAGCCCCCGGGCCTTGACCCGTGGGCGTTCTGCAGGGTTCGATCTTGTCTCCACTATTATTTAATGTATATATGCAGCCCCTGGGGGAGATCGTGAGAGGGTTCGGGGTGCGATGTCACCAATATGCTGACGATACTCAGCTGTACCTCTCGTTTTCAACTGACCCAGGTCCTGCTGTCTCATTCCTTTCCCAGTGTTTGGAGGCTGTGGCGGATTGAATGCGGCAGAACAGACTGAAGCTCAATCCTGATAAGATGGAGGTGATGGTGGTGAGTAGGTCAAGGGAGGTACTGTCTCCCCTGGTAGGGGGGGGGGGGTCTGCCTTCCTGTAGCCCAGCAGGTTTGGGGTCTGGGGGTGGTGTTGGACTCAGGGCTCCGGCTGGATCGGCAGGTAGAGATGGTGGCTAAGGCCGCCTTCCACCAGCTGTATCTGGTACGGAGGCTGTGTCCATACATTTCCAGGCCTGACCTGGCCACCCTCATTCATGCCTTCATCACCTGAAGGCTAGACTACTGCAATGCACTATATGTGGGGCTTCACTTGTTTCTGGTTCGGAGGCTGCAGCTGGTGCAGAATGCAGCGGTCCGTCTCCTTATGGGGACGGGAAGGCAGGAGCACATAACACCTGTGCTCCGTACTCTGCACTGGCTGCCTATAGTGTACCGAGCCCGATTCAAGGTGCTAGTGTTGATCTATAAAGCTCTGCACGGTCTGGGCCCCTCATACCTTGGGGACCGCCTCGCCCTCCGCGCCTCAGAGCGATCCCTGCGGTCCACTGGGGGTGCCTTTTTGGAGGTCCCCCATGTAAAGCGGGGGGCCACAATGGAGAGGGTGTTCTCGGTGGCCAGGCCGAGGATCTGGAATTCCCTCCCAGAGGAAGCCCGTCTGGCCCCAGGTCTGTTGGCATTTTGGCGAGCCTGCAAGACCTGGCTGTTCGCCCAGGCCTTCGGAGGGGAGGGTGGGGTAGGGGGGGATTGTATTTTTAAAACATTGTTTTAATGAATTCTATTGTGTGTTTTTATGCTGTAAGCTGCCCCGAGATGCCGTAGGGGGCAGCTAACCAATATTTATAAATAAATAAATAAAACCATCTCGAATAACATTGTTTACAAGGCAGCAACCTTCTGTTCTTCTTTGAGTGGCTCCTCACAAGCCCTTTTTACACGGCTCCGCCGGGTGGAGGGGTCCATGGGCATGCCAGTGCATGAGTGGGGCATGCACACAGTCGCACACGCATCCCCACTCACACACACACACACACACGCACACTCACCCCACTCATCGGCACCCATGGAGCAACCACCATTTTCCTTAGTTGCTCCATGTGTGGGGACGAGTGGGGGTGAGTGGGGATGCATGTTAGGCAGGCATGCGCATGCACCTCCACTCACTGCAGGACTCCTCCATTCATGAATACGCAGACATCTGCATGTTCATCGGTGGGAGAGGCCATGTAAAAAGGGTCACATTCTCACAACTGTCTTACTTATACAATCTTAGGTAGGAATTTAGGATGTAAAGCAATATCTATTCTATCTTGGCAGATATGATTCTGAGATTATTATGGCTGCTATTTCACTAACTCTTCTTAATGAAGTTATTGCTAACAGGAATACTGTCTTTAAACCCCCACCCCATTACTAGTTCATTTGCGCCTCCATATAATCAATACACACTGCCCTGGGGGCGCAAATGAGCTGGTTATGGGTGGGGGGCATTGTGAATTGATTATGGGGGCACAACTGAACTGGTTATATGTATATATATATGTCTCTTTTCATGGCATAATGCGCTTAATAGGCTGGCTACATTTTGGGTGACGTGTGTTTGATAGCAGCACCCCCAGGCCCGGCGAGTCGGGTGGCGCCCCTAGGCCTGCCGGCGGGACACAAAGAGGGGGGCCCATCTTGACTTCTAGACCAGGGGCCCATTGCACCCTAGCTATGCCCCTGTTCTAGTGTGCGTGACTGATCAATTTGAATGAGTGTGTGAGGTGAGAGCATGTGTGTGTAGTGTGCATGGATGAGTGTGTGTGATCAATTTGAATGTGTGAGATGAGATCATGTGTGTACTGTGTCTGAATGCTTGTGTGTGTGATCAGTTAGAATGAGTGTGTGTGTGTGTGAGGTGAGAGCACATGTGTGAATGAGTGTGTGACCTCTTTTACATGAGACGCACCCATGCAGTGGCATGGGTGGGCGCGTCTCATATGAAAGCAGTCCCTTGTGCACTCCTGTGTAACACGCACCTCCACCCATCACCCCTGCACAGAGAAAGCTGTGAAAAAACAGGTTGTTCCATGTGGGGGGATGGGTGAGTGCCTGTGCACACCTGCAGTGTTCTTGTGTCTGGGGACAGTTTATGCATTAACAAAACTATTAAGTTTCAGCAGAAGGGAAAATTACCTAGACAAAAAAGCTTCGGTTTAAGAAGCTTGTTAAGGCAGCATTACAAATTATACTCAAACGTTAACATGACAGTAAATGGTACGTTAAGGCAACTTTATTAAATATCAGACCAATCTATACATTTTCCTTTTCTCATACATTAATTAAAAAAATTATTAATAACTGAAATTAAACTATATACGTTCCTCATCATGTATAAGTATTGTTCAGTTACCATACCACACATATCCAGCTTGGTACTCCTTAGCCGTGTCTGCTATATGCGGATGACACAGCTCTTCTTTCCTACACGCAAGTGGGGCTAAGGCGCTCGTTGGAGCTCTTTTGGGATTACTGCAGTGACAATCTTCTGGAGTTAAACCACGAAAAGACCAAGGTAGTGGTTTTTGCAGGCAAAGGACCGGCTCACAAGTGGAGAATGGGGGGAAGAGAAGTCTGCCAGGTCAAAGTTTATAAATACCTTGGCCTGTTGTTTCAGGCAAATGGACGCTGGGCTTTGCAGTTACAGGCGGCGCTGAGCAAGGCTCGGTCATATAGAAAGGTGGTGCAGTCCTTTTTCAGACTCCGGGGTGGCCATCTGATCCGTCCGGCGCTCAGGATTTTCTCGATGAAATGTCTGCCTTCTGTATTGTTTGGAGCTCAATTCTGGGCTCTGGCATGGGAAAGTGGACTGGAAAGGATCCAAGCAGGTTTTATTTGATCCTTGCTGGCTGCCCCACCGGGGAGTAGTTCCCTGGTGCTCCGCATGGAGAGTGGCCTTCAATCTGTTGCGGAGAGGATTTGGTCTATGGCACTTAACTATTGGCTTAGGCTGTTGTTCGGGATATCTGCATCCCTAGCTCTCTCAGTAGTTACAGAGGGGGTCACAAAATGACTGGCTCATAGTAATGAACCGGAAGATAGGGGAGCTGGGCCTTTGCCCAGCTTTCCTGCTTTTCCAGGGTTACAGTGCGACCAAAAAACTGGTTTCAAGGAGATTGCCTGACACTGCTCGGCAAGATCTGAGGTAAGCCATTGGTGAGCAGAGCTCCCAGGTTCTTTACTTGCAATGGGCAAGTGACCTGGCTACTCTATCCCCATACTTAGATCAGGGGCTCTCCCCGCAGGATAGAAGGTTGTTCTTGTTAGCAAGGACCAATTATTTCCCCTCTGCCATGGTCGAGGGATGTTACAAAGGGACCCCGCTTGCTCTGGTTTTGCAAATGTCATCTTCAGATGGTGGAGTCCCTGGCTCACACATTCCTTGAATGCCCCATCCATGAGGATGCTAGAAGGAGGTTTCTTTCCCCGGTAATTGCTCCTTTTCCAGGCAGACCATCGCTTTTCTATGTGGGACTGCTGCTGGGGGACAGTTCACCGGAGGTGACCCGGGTGGTGGTTCTTTTTCTGAGCTCAGTCAGCTCCTGCAATAGCAAATAGGGAAGGGGGGGGAGGGGTTTGGTTTGGCCCCTTTGGGTTTACTAAGTAGGAACCAGTGTCCCTATAGATGGTGATAGGACTCCCTTTTTGTGCAATGTAAATTATATATTAATAATTGATTTGAATAGAAATCAGAATTATTTTTCTTTGCCTGAACAATTTTAGTTTTAAAATGTTTATGTTCAGGATGGATTGTAATGTGAACGATTTGAAACTGTATATACATGTATTTATTTATTTACTTTGTGTCCTGCAATGACCTTTGGTCACGCAGAATAAAGTTATTATTATTATTATTATTATTATTACTCATATTCAGCTTAATTTCAGTTGTCATACATTTTTTTGTTATTAATGGATGAGAAAAGAAAAATGTATAGATTGGTCTCATATTTAATAAAGTTGCCTTAACGTACCATTTACTGTCATGTTAATGTTTGAGTATAATTTGTAATGCTGCCTTAACAAACTTCTTAAATCAAAGTTTTTTTGTTTAGGTAATTAATCTCTTTATCAGTTTAGATGTTTGTTTTAACTTCTTTTGATTTTTGCCATCTTATCACTAGGTTATCATTAAAAAAAAACCCAAAAAATACCATCATAGCCATCATGTATTACCATTCTAATGAAAGTATTACCATTACTGCAAAGTTTGATCCTCAACAAAGATGATTTATAGTTTGGGTTTCATAATGGAAATTCTAACAAGCCATTAACTATCCCATGTCATAACTTGATATATGGTCTTCATTGGATACCTTAGTTCTCCGGGAATTATACACAACCCACTTTAAAACTTTATTTAGACAGAAGACTGCATACACACTGCCCTGCTGAAGGTTTTTCTTGTGCAGCTACTAAGTCAAGAATTTCTTTGATTACCCATATTGCATCTTTCAGCCTGTGAATAGCTCCTCCGTACAATGGACATTCATAGTAGAAAATCCACCTAGTTCTAAAGTCAGTAGAGACAATAGGAATCTTATAGTTTAGCATAGGATCGCTACAGTACTGGAGCCAGATCCAAAGACCTTGCAGAGGTCTGGAGAAGCTATACTTGCTTCTCTTCAGCAGCTATGGTCATTTTCACATGGACACCCCCCTCCCAGACGTGGGTGGGTGCCCATGCAAACGCTGCAGTGGGTACGAGGGGATCGCGCCTGTAGGAATGCTGTGGGTGAGGGTGCGTGCGTGCGTGCTCCACCCATCACCCACCCACAGAGCAACAGGTGCCAATGTCGTGGAGGTGGGTGAGGGTCTGTGAGAACCCACCCCTACGCACTGCCCACCCATCCCCCTATGCACCCGCACCTGTTAGAAAAAGGCCTATTATACTAAGGCTTTGTTCACATCACAGAATCACCTTAGCATCAGCTTCGAGAAAACAAGTTTTCCCCAAGGCTGTGATTGACTCTGGGATATTTATATGACAATATATCCCCTGTGATTGACTCTGGGATATTTACATGACACATGGACACTTGGGGTGGGTGGGTGGGATATCCGAGAGCATTCCATGGGGTAGAGTGTCCATGCTTGAATGAGAGATGATTCTGGTTCAAATATGCTCATGCAGAACACCCGTCCCACCTCTCTCAGATCAATATATCCCCTGTGATTGACTCTGGGATATTTACATGACACATGGACACTTGGGGTGGGTGGGTGGGATATCCGAGAGCATTCCATGGGGTAGAGTGTCCATGCTTGAATGAGAGATGATTCTGGTTCAAATATGCTCATGCAGAACACCCGTCCCACCTCTCTCAGATCAACCTCATAATGGAACTGCCCTCAAAACTTTTCTTTCACCAAGAGAGTGCTTTTCTCTTACCAAGGCGGCTCCACTAGCAGTCGTAATATCATGGAAGCTAGTGTAGACAGAATTACTCCAACCAGGTCTATCTGACATGACACTAAACTTGACTTGTATCAGCCAATAGCTCATTCATGCTAGGTCTACTCAGCAGTATTATCACAAGAAGGAGTGAACTGTTGTTAACAAGAGTGGGAATTTTTAAAGAAAATTTCCTTAGTATGAAGGAGCCAGACACGATCCCTCCCCGCAGCCGAGGGCTGATAAACCTGCAGATCAGTTTTTAAGTCTATTAGGATATCATCATCATCCTACTCTAGCTCTCAAGCCTTTCAGAGGCAGATTTTAAACACACATGGCTTGGGTCCATGGGGGATGGGTGGAGCAACCACACACCGCCCACCCACTTCAGGTGATGGGATGGATTCAAGTGGGTGCTGGCCAGGGAGGTCACAGCATCCAACCCCCAACCATCCAGCCCGCCACCAATCGAACACTCTCACCACCCATCCCCAAGCAGATTCCATGAAGGTGGGGGAGAAGGAATGGGGGAAGGCACCACAGAACAATACATGCAACCCCGGGGCATGACACACAAACCACAGGCTGCTCAAGGAACCAAAGGGAGCATGAATTGCAAGAGACCACACAGAGACCAACGCGACAGCAGCAGGGAAGGTCACGTTTCAGTGCACAGACATCCCCCCCAGCCCCCACCAGGCTGATGGTACTGTCCCAAACACATGCCCCACACAGCACAGAGATGTCCGCGTGGAAGGGGTGTCTGCAGAGCTGGTGCTCTCCTATGAAGGGAAGGCATACCTGTCAGCTGTCATTGTAAGCCACCCTGAGCCGCTTTTGGCAGGAAGGGCAGGGTAAGAAATTAAAATATATAAATACATAAATAAAATCTTACTCTATGTCTGTGGCTGCTCTCTAGGGCACCATCCCCAATCCCTCTCCAGGGTCCTGCTGCAGCTTACCTGGCTGTTGGAGGGAACCGTGGTTGTGGCCTGCCTGGTTCTTCGCATGGTGGTGGTGGTGAAGGGAGCTGTGCTGGGACATGGTACCTATTGCTTCCCCTCAGTGGCTCCTTGGGGCAGCGTCCCCTGGCTGGGGTGCCATGCACTTACCTGGCTGTTGGTGGGTGTTTGTATGGCGCTGGCTGTATTCTTTTGGGGGGGCTGGGGCCGTGGTGGTGTTGGAGCCAGTGCGCCCATCTCCATGTCCTTTAAGGGCTCCTGGCTGGGCTGGGAACATATCGTGCAGTGGGGGGTAGGGTAGGGTGGGGTGGGGTGTCAGTTGGTGGCCGGGTGTTGTGCCTCTCTAGCCCTCGTGTGGCCTTTCTGCATGGTGGTGACGGACCTATCCCATGGGTGGTTGTTCTGCTCTGTTCACACAGGCCGGTAAAGGGTGAACACCCATCTCCTCTCATGCCCCTGCACAGAGCCACCCAGCTTTTTCCCAGTTGCTCCATGCGGGGAGATTGGTGGGGGTGGGTGGGTTGCGGAAGCACGCACCTACCCACCACCTGCTTTACATGGGCGTTTGCACGCATGCGAGATGGGTGGACCTGCGTGTTAGTGTCTCACTTTAAAATGGCCAGAGTCTCCAACAAACACACAAATGTTATTGATATTCCTGCTGTCTTAAGTTGTTGTTGTTTTTTAAAGTAAACCCCCCTCAATACTTTTATTTAAATTTTTTAGCAAAAGTTACAAGCAACAAAACACTGCTTAAGCTGGAGTGCAATCCCCATTAAGCCCAAGTTACTCATTTATTTTTATTTCTGGTACAATGTAGAATATTAATCAAGAAAAGTTAATTTCAAAATTACATCTAAAACATTTGTCTTCATAAATAAATCCCATAAAAATAAAGCAAAAAAATAAGCACAACCATCACCACCCAGAACCTAGCTAGAAATAAGAGACACTAGAATACGTGGCAGAGAGAAGAAAAGGAAACAAGACAGTGAAGAAGATCAATTCCACGGAATTCATCCTAGGATAGCATTTTAACAGAGATTCCAATTTACAGAGCCTAATTTTTGTTTATGTTTTTTTCAGTAAAGAACACAATATATGTGCAAACTTTGGCTCCCAACTCAGCTATTTGCAATACACAAATATAAATTTCTGATCCTGCAATTTAAAATACCAGTTTATTTTAAATTGGAGGATCAGGAATTTAGATACCTTCTGTGTGAAATTCCCTCCTAATATGGGAGGGCCACGTCAGACAATCCATGCCACCTAAGCCCCACATGCTAGGAGGTATACAGCAGAGCATGTGGGCACCTTCCAAGGACATGCAAAGGATTTTCATACTGGTCTCTTAAACCAAAATTACTCCACTGCTCCCTGGACAGAGACTGATTGAACCCAACATTCGTGCGACACTGATTTTGTATTACGGTTATCCCATAATACAAAGGAAAGAACAGTTTTGGCCATCCATCTTTCTTCTTTGGGTTTCTTGAAACTACAGATAATTGGCTTCAAAAACACCTAGAAATACTGAATTCAAATTTAAAATACCGAGGAAGAGCTTTTAAAGTAAGAAAACAGTCTTTAAAGCCGCTTATATTTATGACCAAGTAAGCTCCAATAAAGTTTGACTTGATGATTAAAAACTAGACAAATTATTAGACATCATCATCAGCATCACCATCTTCAATGACAAACCATCCATGTTGCCCCTGTTGGCACAGGCACCATCAGACACACTTGTGGCAGAAGGTATACCTCTTCTTTTTGTTGTTGATGATCATTGATAGGTTTGGACAAGAAGAAGCAGACAGGGATGTTGTCAACACTTCGAATCAGGGCCCTGAGGGAAACTCACTTCCACAAACCATGGATTTTCCAATTCAATCCAATACTTTGTTTGAAAAAAGTCCCTAATCTATATAATTTCAGCTGAAGAGAAGAAATTTTGATTCTTAGCTGCTAACTTTGGGACCCATTTCAACAGTTGTTTGGTAGTCAGCTCATAATTTGGTGGCCGGAACAATGGAGAGTGAGAGGCTGCGGGAAGATCATGCTGCCGCTGCCGCCTGCAGAGACATTCCAGCAAGGCAAGTGTTGCCGGGTAGGGGGTCTGCCAAGGGGATGGACTTTGAGACGCTCCCCCCGTTGGAAAGGTTGTGTGGGGGTGTCTGGCGGGTGCTCCCCTCCGTAAGAACTGGCACCCCCGTGCGCCCCTCCCCCGCTTTCCCTCCCCCCACAGGGATGTTGGGGTGAGGGGGGGGGGCTAGCCCTTGTCAGGCAAGCTGGAGACCAGCAAGAGCAGGGAAGGAGGAGTGCCAACAGCTGTGGGGCTACAGAGGTCCCGCCCTCCCATGCACAGAGGGGGTGGGGTCAGGGAGGACCCGCCCCCAGGCCGCCCTTATAAGAGCTGGGGACGGCCGCTGGCCCGTGCCGAAGGGGCGTGCCCCTTTGGCCGAGGCCATTACAGAGGGTAGATATTGTGACTGTGTGGTGGCAGGGGGAGTTGCGTAAGGGTGTTTTTCCCTGTTGTGAGTGGGGAGGTGGAGAGTGTTGAGCCCTGGGTGGGGGGAGGCAAAGGGAAGGGGGGGAGGAGGGATGAGAAGAGCTGGTCTATTGTTGATTTGGAGGGAGGAGATAGGGCAGATTGTGTATGATCTATTTTTGGGTTTGACCTACTTTTTGTTTCTGCTGTGAAATGTTCTTTTGTTGAGATATTATATTATATTATATTATGTATTGCAATTAGGAATTAGGAATTTTGTGATGGGTTGGTTGTTCCCCCCCCCCCTTTCTGGTGAGAGTAGAAGGGGTGGTGGGGAGGGGAGTAGATAAGGAGGATTGTTCCTGACCTACTTACTGGGTTGACCTATTTAGTGGTTGGAGTGTGAAATGTATTTTTTGCCAAATATTATATGTTGTATAGAACTTCAGGCAATCCAAGTGTGGGGTTGTTTGTACCTTCCCTTTCTGGTGAGAGCAGAGGGGAGGGAGGTAAGGGGCTCCACTCTTTCTCTCCTGGTGGCAGCAGGAAGGGGTGGGGGGGCAGAGAAGAGTTGGTGGATTGCCGGAGTTGGAGAGAGGGTTGATAGCAAAACCTGGGTTGTAAGGCTTTGTTTGTTTAATATGAATTTGGTATATTGTATTTATCTTATATTGCATTTGTATTGTTGTTATATTATATTGATGTTATATTGTTATGTATTTCATTTTTGTTCGCCGCCTCGAGTCGCTTTGCGAGAGAGTGCGGGGTAGAAATTAAAAGTGAAATGAAATGAAAATAATTTTAAGGGCCCCATTTCAACAGTCGTTTGGTAGTCTGCTCATAATCTGAAAGAACCATGGATTTAGCGCAGAATCCCTCACACAGGGAAATTCACCACAGAATTCCCTTCCTGGGTGACATCACTGTCAGTATGCAAGCCTCTGATTAACTTGCGTGTGGTGATGTCACCCATCAATCATTGCATGCAAGCCTCTGATTGGCTTGCATGTAGTGATTGATGGGTGGCATCACCACATGGGAGCCAATCAGAAGCTCACCTGCTTTGATGTCATCTGGCAACCCCCTCTGCCAGTCGGCCGGCTCAGGAACTCCTAATCCGCATTCCCTGCTGCTGCCTGCCTGCTACGCTGGAGTGCGTAGTGGGCCCAAGCAGACTAGGAAAGGCAGGGGGAAGGCAACAACCCTCAGCACTCCCCCACCCAGCCCAGCCTGGCCCACACCCCAGAACCCTCCCACCCAGGCCAGCAGCCCCATCACATCCCCAATCCAGTCCTGTGCTCTTGTACCTGAGACCAGGGGCAGACTATGCTCAGTCTGTGGCAGTGGCCCCTCTGCCAGCTCCTGGCTATTTCCTGACTCAGCCTGATGGGGCCTCCCTGAGCAGGCACGGCTGGATGACATAGGCAACTTACGCTGCTCTGCATCTCTGGCCAGGCTCGGGCTGTGCTGTTGCAGCTGCTCTGCCACTTTCCTGCCAGACCGGTGAATCTCTGGGTGGGCTCCTCCGTGTTCGGCTTCACAGGTGCAAGCAGGCTGGGGAGGGAAGCACCGCTGGCACCCGCCCAGCCTGTACCCCCAGCACCCCTCACCCACCCAACCCAGCCTGCTGAATCGGGCCAGGAGGCCAGTAGACTCACGTGGATTTTTTTAATTTTTTTTTTTCAATCCTGTGAGCAAATCGAGGTCCTGCTTATAATATATGTCATGTAGTTCTTGGGTCCTCATGCTGCGCGTGGACCTGAAGGAGACCGGACTGATTCACAGAGAGAGTGTTCAAGGGTAATTAAATAAACAATTTTTAAATGTATAAATAAATAAGTTAAATAAATAAATCATAGGATTTTTAAAAAAACCAAACACAATGAAACAGGCAAAAATACTAGAAATACTGAAATACCTAAAAAGGGGGGGGGACACACACACACCCAAAGCAGCCCCCAAATGTTTTTTAAAAAGCCTAGACGTAGGTACCCTGCTACCAAAGCACCCTCTTTGTATAGGAATCAATACACAGAACTTCTTACTGGCCAGCAGCCACAAGTGCTGCTAGTGTTTCCTGTGAATAGAGCCCTGATGCTCTCTCAAAAGTCGTTTTCACACAAGATGCTCTCCCCCCACCCACTATACATGTTGCAGGGCTGCAGTGTTGCCTTATAGGTGCCCTGTAACATGTAGAGTGGGTGGGAAGTGCAAACCAAAAAGAAACATCTGGGAGTTTTGATATTTTGGGAGGGTAAAATAAAGGGAAATTCTACATTGTTTTAAATTATTTGTATTTATTTTTTTTACAAGCAGCATTCAGGGCATTTAGAGTGAAAAGGACTCATGGTGGTATTAGGAACAAGCGTAACCCATATGCTTTCAGAAATGTGGGACCTCGGATATACCCTCCGGCTGCCCAACCCCTCAGACTTTGCCAGCCTACTACCCCTTTCAGCCCTGGGATAGGGCATTTTATGATCAGAGGTTAGAGGGGAGAGGCATTGTAGAAGGGGGTTAGAGAGCAAGTGGGGTCATGATGGGCAGTGGGAGGTGTGGTGGGTGGGGAGGAGGAAAGGCTATTGTGGGTACAGAGGCAGTCAGATTTTACATGTCCCCTTGTCTTCCCTCTCTCGTGTTGGGATATGTGGGAGTTGATGCTAGTGGAAACTGATCAGTAATTGATGCTGTTCAATGCACAGTATATGGTCAATAAACATCAGTTATTTTTTACCTCATTGAGAAGGAGGCGGCTTACCTCGTATGTTTTACAAAAACCTGGCTGGATGAGGCATCTGAGCCAGTGTTGGCTCAGATGGTGCCAGGCAGGTACTCTGTATGACCAGCATCAGACTTGGATCAGAGGGTGGGTGTTAAAAAATGAAGTGGTAGCCCAGTTAGGTTGCATGCAGCTTCTGCACGTACAGGTCTGTCAGCACCATAGAGTCACAGACAAAGAACCTAGAGAGTTTCAAGGAGTTACATGTCTGGACCCTCTCTCCGCTCCCGCTGGCATGCACATAAAGTCCGCCTTAAAAGCCCACTGTGTTATTTTTAAACATATGTTCTCCCAGCTCTTCTTGGTTGGCAGTACATGCCCAACACTTCCTCTTTCTGAGCAGTTGCAGTCTCCATAACAACTTGTGAAGGATTACCATTGTGTGACCAATGGCTCAAACCAACAACTAGGCAACAACCAGCACCACAACCACCACTACGCAATCATCTACTGATCCACCTACCAACGCTGCATTCCGTGGATCATGGAAGAGACCAAGGGTCAACAACTGGGACAACAACTTTGCCTCCAACAGCGAGAGGCAAACATCACCCTATTACAATGGAGCCATCTTTGCATCCCGCCCATATGGCTGTGCCTTCATCAGGAGCCAGAAGCAGGTGGATATTCATCACTCTGTTGCAGACTTCAGTGGAGGCTCAGTGGTCATCTTGGAGCTGTTCTGGAGGATGGAGACTGAGAATTTGTTACTACGCAAGCTGGTGAGCCAAAGACAAAAGTCCCAGTAGCTGGAGTTCTCCAGAAGGTCCCATATGCCCTGGTGAAGTGCTACACAGGAATGAGGCCATGTTTCAAGAAATCTTCGTCCAAATGGCACATCAGGGTTACACTCGAGATATGAACCAGTGCTGGCAGCAGCCCAAGGACCCGCGGCATGGGTATAAGGAGATCTGGGACAACAACTTTGCCTCCAGCAGTTAAAGGCAAACATCGCCGATTACAATGGAGCCATCTTTGCATCCCGCCCATATGGCTGTGTCGTCGCCAGGAGCAGGTGGATATGACTCTGCCACTGCAACTGCTCCTGGTCCCACCACAGAACCCATGACAGCTGGTGGGCATCCCTCCATGCCTGTTCCCACCCCGGAGCCTGCACGAGTTAACACAAACACCATGACTCTCAGAGTGTAATCGAGAAGGCAAGCAAAGAGATGATGGAGATGCAGGCATAGGGTGATTTCAGACATTATGAGATCACGCTCAACCACAGTGAACCACGGTCAATTCCGCCAAAGCACCCTGCATGTCTGTTCGGCGGCTGCCAGATGTTCACCACAGTCAATACCCACATGGGGTCAAAATCAACCACACTTCCGGAGCTCTGGCCCGGACCATCTCCGAAAGCGTGGTCAAAGAGATTCCCAACGGGAAACAAAAAAAAGTAATGTCTGAACGGCAACCACCGGCCGGAACCAAAGACAATGATTTCCAGCCGGGGACAAAGCA